>CM056052.1:548213762-548678762 GCA_029574335.1 Rana kukunoris | reverse complement strand
CTGTCCATCCTGGCTGGATTCCATCGCTGGTTTATTTCTTATTGCCACTATTTATCGTTTTTCTGGTAAGCTGCATTCCATGTGGTGGTGGTCTTCACTGAAGTCAAGTGCACTTGGGTGCTGTTCGTTTTTCACGATTCACGGCCTTGGATTTTTAATTCATTATTGTGGACTGAATAACCTATGAGGTCCTACAAAGTTAGGTCATCCACTTCCAATCCCTGGGACAAGGGCTCAATGCCAGGGCAGGATGGGAAAGGGACTATACAAGTTCTGATGGCGACGCGTACATACTGGGCCATGCAAATTACGACCATGAGTCAATACAGATAAAAAGAGACAGCTATGACAGTACAACCAACAAAAATGGAAGAAAATTGCTGAATTTGTGTCGCAGTCGGGGCCTCTAACATCCTCACCGGCCGTACCAAGGGAGACTCTCTAGGTAAGTAGACATTTAGCTCCCATGTAGGCAGCAGTGTGATAGACTAAAGACGTGTGATAGCATAATGTGACAGGGTCACTTAACCACTTAAGGACCGGACCAATATGCTGCTAAATGCCCAAAGGCGTTTTTACAATTCGGCACTGCGTCGCTTTAACAGACAATTGCGCGGTCGTGCGTTGTGGCTCCCAAACAAAATTGGCGTCCTTTTTTCCCCACAAATAGAGCTTTCTTTTGGTGGTATTTGATCACCTCTGCAGCTTTTATTTTTTGCGCTTTAAACAAAAATAGAGCGACAAGTTTTGAAAAAAATGCAATATTTTTTACTTTTTGCTATAATAAATATCCCCCACAAACATATATATCTAAAAAAAAAAATGTCCTCAGTTTAGGCCAATACGTATTCTTCTACCTATTTTTGGTAAAAAAAAATCGCAATAAGCGTTTATCGATTGGTTTGCGCAAAATTTATAGCGTTTACAAAATAGGGGATAGTTTTTATTGCATTTTTATTATTTTTTTTTCTTTTTCTACTAATGGCGCCGATCAGCGATTTTTTTCGTGACTGCGACATTATGGCGGACACATCGGACAATTTTGACACATTTTTGGGACCATTGTCATTTTCACAGCAAAAAATGCATTTAAATTGCATTGTTTATTGTGAAAATGACAGTTGCAGTTTGGGAGTTAACCACAAGGGGGGCGCCGTAGGATTTAGGGTTCACCTAGTTTGTGTTTACAACTGTAGGGGGGTGTGGCTGTAGGTCTGACGTCATCGATCGAGTCTCCCTATAAAAGGCATCACTCGATCGATGCAGCCGCCACAGTGAATCACGGGGAAGCCGTGTTTACATACGGCTCTCCCTGTTCTTCAGCTCCGGGCAGCGATCGCGAGCGGGCGGCTAGAAACGAATAGCCGCGCCCTTGTCCCGGATCGCGGAGTATGGGTGTAATATTCCTGCGGGGGGGAGTATGGGTGTAATATTCCTGCTGGGGGGAGTATGGGTGTAATATTCCTGCTGGGGGGGAGTATGGGTGTAATATTCCTGCGGGGGGGAGTATTGGTGTATTATTCCTGCTGGGGGGAGTATGGGTGTAATATTCCTGCTGGGAGGCAGTATGGGTGTAATATTCCTGCTGGGGGGGGAGTATGGGTGTAATATTCCTGCTGAGGGGCATTATGGGTGTAATATTCCTGCTGGGGGGAGTATGGGTGTAATATTCCTGCTGAGGGGCATTATGGGTGTAATATTCCTGCTGGGGGGAGTATGGGTGTAATATTCCTGCTGGGGGGAGTATGGGTGTAATATTCCTGCGGGGGGGGGGAGTATGGGTGTAATATTCCTGCTGGGGGGAGTATGGGTGTAATATTCCTGCGGGGGGGAGTATGGGTGTAATATTCCTGCTGGGAGGCAGTATGGGTGTAATATTCCTTCTGGGGGGGGGTATGGGTGTAATATTCCTGCGGGGGGGAGTATGGGTGTAATATTCCTGCTGGGAGGCAGTATGGGTGTAATATTCCTTCTGGGGGGGGTATGGGTGTAATATTCCTGCTGGGAGGCAGTATGGGTGTAATATTCCTTCTGGGGGGGGTATGGGTGTAATATTCCTGCTGGGGGGAGTATGGGTGTAATATTCCTACTGGGGGGAGTATGGGTGTAATATTCCTGCTGGGGGAGTATGAGTGTAATATTCCTGCTGGGGAGCATTATGGGTGTAATATTCCTGCAGGGGGGAGTATGGGTGTAATATTCCTGCTGAGGGGAGTATGGGTGTAATATTCCTGCTGGGGGGAGTATGGGTGTAATATTCCTGCTGGGGGGAGTATGGGTGTAATATTCCTGCTGGGAGGCAGTATGGGTGTAATATTCCTGCTGGGGGAGTATGGGTGTAATATTCCTGCTGGGGGGAGAAAGGGTGTAATATTCCTGCTGGGGGGAGTATGGGTGTAATATTCCTACTGGGGGGAGTATTGGTGTAATATTCCTGTGGGGGGGGGGGAGTATGGGTGTAATATTCCTGATAGGAGAAGTATGGGTGTAATATTCCTGCTGGGGGGCATTATGGGTGTAATATTCCTGCTGGGGGGAGTATTGGTGTAATATTCCTGCTGGGGGGAGTATTGGTGTAATATTCCTGCTGGAGGAGTAGAGGAGTATTGGTATATTATTCCTGCTGGGGGAGTATTGGTGTAATATTCCTGCAGGGGGGACATCTGTGCAGGAAGTTCTTGTCGTACGATGGACACGGCAAGGTCTTGGTCACATCTTGGTGTTCCGGATTCCCGAAACTCTGCAAAATGCCGCACACGCTTGTGATCCCTTTACTTTCAATGGCAAAATCACGCCTCAATTGGGGTGATCCTCAATTGAGGTGTGATTTTGCCATGATTGTCGCCCTGACAAATCGCAGAACTGTTTTTGGCATTCCATGATTTTGTTTGCATTTGTCAGGTGACAATATTGCCCCATGATTGGGGTGTCATTGAAAGTAATGGGATCATAAGGGTGTCACGTGTTTTGTGGCAATTTGGGTATCGCAGTAATTCTGCCCGTGATCCTGAATGCCTGGGTGTCGCAGTCTAAGCGTCTTCTATCAGTCGCTGGGTTCTCCTTCTATAGATTCTGCACAACTTCGCAGTAAGAAAGGGCCTGCAGATTGACCTACGTGATGACCTGACCCCTGAACCAGACAATCCCCCCCTAACCGAGGATACCCTGTCTTCTGAGGGAAGAGCAGCCAGGAGACAGCTCACATTAGGCACGTTTGCACGTTAAACACACACATTAATCATGGCACAATGAGAATGCATGCATGCACACCACTGTGGTCCCTAGCACAGATACATCACCATCAAATTGGATTGGCACCAGTCCACCATGCAGGACTTGTGAGCAGCAACGCCACGCCACGGCTCCAATTATGTCACTGTACATTCATACACCATTCACACGGACCTGAGGATCACTTCTCCCTGGTCCTGGGGAACCCTTCTCCACCACAAATGAGGGTGACACCCCTTTTCCGGCAGGAATGTCACCCCCACATTTCAAAATCTTTCACAACACAAAAAAAAAAAAAATCGTCCAGCAAAAAAAAAAAAAAATTCCCAGCAAAAAAAAAAAAAGTCCAGCACCAAAAAACAAAACAAAAGGGGGAAACCAAATTAATGCTGCTGGCGTGACCCACGCCTGGGGCGCCCACGGCCCCGGCTCCTCAGGGGAGACTCATAGGGGGGGTAATCCGGGGAAGGAGGAGCAGCCCCTGGTCTCTGCCCACCTGGCGGCCTGCCCTCCAAAGCCACGGCTATTCTGTTCAGGCCAGCATTTAGTGTTGCCGTATTGGCCTGGATAACCTGGGTGAGGGCCCTCACATCCTGCCCAACGTCTGCTGTAGTAGTCTGCAGTTCGTTTAGGCAGTTTGTAAGTTTGTAAGAGCCCGGGAGTGGCAGTCCAGGTCCCCAAGCGTATCCTTTATGGAGGACAGGCTCTCCTCCATCCGCACCAAAGTCTGGCTGACCTGTCCCAGATGGTGGGTCTGAAGGGCCTGGTCCCTTCTGAGATTGGCGGGCAGAACCTCGGCCACCCCCCCGGTCTTCTGGGACGACTTCCTGCCTCCAGCTGATGCTTGTGGCCGGGGAGAAGGGGAGGCCCTTGGGAGGGGAGCCCTGTTGGGGAAGGAGTGGGAGGGGCTACCCCTTATGGAGGGCTGGCTGCTGCCAGCCAGAGGGGAAGACTCATCCAAAAATAAAAATTCACTGGCTGACATGACCTCCTCCTCCAACTCAAACTCCTCCTCCTCAAACTCCTCCGAGGACTCCGGCATTGTCGGGGGGTCCTCATCAGGCTGGTGTCCCGGGGATGGTGCGGTCAAGCCAGATGGCCCAGCACCCTCCTGCACATCTGTGGGTGACACAAAACATTCACAGGTTGGAGGATCCACACACTTGCCACATATTTCCCCCCCCCCCACACACACATGCTACACACCAGATAGGAAAAAAAAATGTACCTGTCCTCACGGGCTCCTGAATGGAGTCATAGCCAGGCAGGCCCTCCACTTGCTGCCTATTAAAGGTGTGGGCCACCGCACGCTCCTCCGCTGTCAGCCTAACAGGGCATGGTGGGCCCCCTCCAGTGCCCCTGGCATGGGCTGCCATTTTGGCCAGCTTCTTTCGGACCAGACGCCGGAGATCATTGATCTTCTTGACGATCCCCTCGTGTGTCCGGGTCTCCCCCCCCCCCCCCCCCAATGAATTTACCTGGTCGGTAATGTTCTGAAAAATCTCCTTCTTCCTGGCCGGGGTGGTGTTGGCACTCTCCGGGCCGTGAAGGAAACGCCCATATTGGGTAATGGCCCGGGCAATAATTTGTTTCTCCCCCAAAGAAAAATTGCTCTTCCTCTTCCTCTCAGTCATACTCAGACAACAACTCTCTCCCAAACAATCAGCAAAAATCACTCACAAAAACAAGCAGGAAAAATCAAGCAACAAAACAAACAAAATCTATCAACCAAAAAGTCTCACAACCAGTCACCAAAAGACACTATCAAATATATTCTACAAAACACTAGATCAAACAGTCAACAAATATCACAAAGACAAGTCACAACGCAACAAACGCGAACACACAACAGAACAAAAGCACCTTGCTGTATGGGGAGGGAAACAAAGGGATGTACTTTTGCAAAGGAAGTGCATTTGTGTCTGTCTATTTATGCTGTCTGCGTAGTTCACTAAGTTGCCCGGGTCCACTTCCAATTTCACTGATTGCGCCGTTCCCGAGTTGTGAGCATGCGCAGAGAGGTGTTGACCATGGTCTGCTTCATGTGCGCATGCGCGATCCGGCCGGCCCTTCATTTGCATGGGGTCACGGCTCATTTCAATGTAACACGCCCACGTCCTTCCCAATTTGAATTACTCCGCCTTACGCCTCGGAATTTACGTTACACCGGCGCAAATTTCTGCGCAAATACTACGAGGATATGGTGATTGCGCCTCTACATTGCGCCGGTCTAACGTAAAGGAGGTGCGCTACGCCGGTCAAAATATGCGCCAATGTACATGAATCTGGCCCAATATGTTTGGTACAGTCCTTATTACCATTTAAAATCCTATGATGATGATTATAATAATGAATAATAATAATATTGAATACAAATAATAATAACTAATATTATTAATAATAATAAAATAATAATAATATTAATTGTATTATAATTATATTATTAATGTTATGATGATGATGATGATTATTATTATTATGATTATTATAAATAATAATAATAATATAGTTATTTTCTCTCTTTAACATTCCATAAATATAATTTAACTAATTTTAATAAACATATTAATACTTCATAATATGTATAATAATTACAAATATACTATTATTGACATACTAAAGTATTTTATCAATAATACTTTTATTACAGTCCTTATCACCATTTAAAGTCTTTTTATAGTATTACTAATATTACTATTATTTTTTTTTTCTAATATTACTATTATTATAGTCACTAATGAATAATATCCTCTGATTACCCTACTATACTATTATTATTCTTGTCCTGATCACCCTTTAAGATACTGTTTTGTACTATACGATTATGATTATTCATATTAATATTTTGAATATAATTATTAATAGCTAACGTACTATTACAAATCTACTCTACTATACTATGACTAATATTAATATTATGTTTACAGTTCTGATCACGCTTTCATGTTCTTTGATACTATTAGTAAATTATTATTATCAATAATATATTATGATTACTACACTAATTACTAACTCTAGCATTATGGCCTTGATGACCACTTAATATTATTCCGATTGCATTCATATTTTTGTATACTATTTGTAAACTATTATTATTATTAACCACTTGACTACTGGGCACCTAAACCCACTTAATAACCAGACCAATTTTAAGCTTTCGGTGCTCTCACAGTTTGAATGACAATAACTCAGTCATACAACACTATAACCAAATGAAATTTTTGTCCTTTTTTCCCCACAAATAGAGCTTTCTTTTGGTGGTATTTTATCACCTCTGCGGTTTTTATTTTTTTCGCTATAAATGAAAAAAGAACGAAAATTTTGTAAAAAAATGATTTTTTCTTCATTTCTATTATAAAATTTTGCAAAATTAATTTTTCTTCATAGACTTGGCCTAACATGTAAACTGCTACATATCTTTGGTAACAAAACAAAAAAAAATGGATATTATTTAGTCTGGGTGAAAGTTATAGGGTCTACAAGCTATGGTACCAATTACTGAAAATTGATCAATTTGATCACATCTGATGTACTGACAGCCTCTCTCATTTCTTGAGACCCTAACATGCCAGAAAAGTACAAATACCCCCCAAATTACCCCTTTTTGGAAAGAAGACATTCCAAGGTATTTAGAAAGAGGCATTGTGAGTTTTTTGAAGTTGTCATTTTTTCCCACAATTCTTTGCAAACATTTTTTTCATTTTTATTTTCTTTCCACAAAATTTTCATATTAGGAGGTTATTTCTCACACACAGCATATGCATACCACAAATTACACCCCAAAACACATTCTGCTATTCCTCCCGAGTATGGCGATACCCCATGTGTGAGACTTTTACACAGCGTGGCCACATACAGAGGCCCAACATGCAGGGAGCACCATCAGGCGTTCTGGAACACCCAGACCAATTCTGACATTTCTCTCCTACATGGAAAAATCATCATTTATTTGCTAGAAAATTACATAGAACCCCAAAACATTATATATACTTTTTTAGCAAAGACCCTAGAGAATACAATGTTGCAACTTTTTATCGTGCATGGTATTTGCACAGCAATTTTCCGAACACATTTTTTTTGGAAATAAAACAGTTTTGTGCTTTTAAAAAAAAAAAAACATTAAATTTAGCCCAATGTTTTTGCATAATATGAAAGATGAAGTTACGCCGAGTAAATAGATACCCAACATGTCACCCTTCAATATTGCACACGCTCGTGGAATGGCGCCAAACTTCGCGACTTGAAAATCCCCATAGGTGACGCTTTAAATATTTTTACTGGTTACATAATTTTAGTTGGAGAGGAGGTCTAGGGCCAAAATGATTGCTCTCGCTCTAACGTTCGCAGCGATACCTCACATGTGTGGTTTGAACACCGTTTTCATATGTGGGCGGGACTTACGTGCACGTTCGCTTCTGTATACGAGCACGCGGGAACAGGGGCGCTTTAAGTTTTTTTTTTATTTTTTTATTGTTAATTTTACTTTATTTATTTTAGTTTGACACGTTTTTCCCCAAAAATAAATGTTTTGATTACTTTTATTCCTATTACAAGGAATGTAAACATCCCTTGTAATAGGAATATAGCGTGACAGGTCCTCTTCAGTGACATATGGGGTCAATAAGACCCCACATCTCACCTCTAGGCTAGGAAGCCTGAAAAAAAAAAAACGACCGCAGAGTATTGCGCAGGGAGTATTGCGCAGGGAGTATTGCGCAGGGGGTACTGCAGAGTATTGTTCAGAGTATTGCACAGGGGGTACTGCAGAGTATTGTTTAGAGTATTGCGCGGGGGTACTGCAGAGTATTGTTCAGAGTATTGTGCCGGGGTATGCTGAGTATTGCGCCGGGGTATGCTGAGTATTGCGCCGGGGGTACTGCTGAGTATTGCGCTGGGGGTACTGCTGAGTATTGCGCCAGGGGTACTGCTGAGTATTGCGCCGGGGGTACTGCTGAGTATTGCTGTGGGTACTGCTGAGTATTGCTGTGGGTACTGCTGAGTATTGCTGTGGGTACTGCTGAGTATTGCTGGGGGTACTGCTGAGTATTGCTGGGGGTACTGCTGAGTATTGCGCAGGGGGTTGCAGGGATGGCTGAGCAGGGATAGATGGATCTGTGACTGCAATAGTCACAGATCCATCCACAGCGCTGCCGCCATCCGCGCTCCCCCTCTCACACTGTACCGATCGGTACAGAGAGAGGAGGGAGGAACCGGCGTCATCAAATAACGCCGGTCTGTTTACATGTGATCGCGCCGTCATTGGACGGCGCGATCACGTAGTAAACCGCCGCTATCATTCCCGTGCGGGAGCGCGACTCTGGAATCTAGTTATATAACGTGATCCCAGAGTTAAGCAACCACCTTGCCGCCGTTATTTTTCGGCAGGTGGTTGCTAAGTGGTTAATAATAATAGTATATTATTATTACTATACAAATTACTAACACTAACATTGTAGCCCTTATGACCCTTGATCTTTTGTATTATTAGTAAACTATTAATATTATTATTAATAAAAATAATAATAATAATAATAATATATTATTATGATGCCTACACTAATTACAAATACTAACATTATAGCCTTGATGACCCCTAATATAATTTTATAGTAATAGTTTTATTATATTTATATATTTGTATACTATTAGTAAACTATTATCATTAAAAATAATATATTATTATTTCTATACAAATTACTAACACTAACATTGTAGACCGTATGACCCTTGATCTTTTGTATTATTATTATTATTTATAATAATAATAAAAAAACAATAATAATAATAATAGTATATTATGATGCCTACACTAATAACTAACACTAACATTGTAGTCCAAGGCCCAGATTCAGAAAGCAATTACGCCTGTCTAACTGGTGTTAGACAGGAGTAATTTCAAATTTCGCGCGCCGTATCACTAGTTTGAATCCTCAAACCATGATACGGCGGCTTCGGGCTTCGATCCGAGAGGCTTACGCCTTCGTAAGCCTTCGGATCTACGCTGCGATATATTTGCGGCCGCTGGGAGGAGTTTGCGTCGTTTTCATGCGTCGGTATATGCAAATGTGTTTTTACGGCGATCCACGAAGATACGAGTGGTCTTCGCAATCGCTTTCGTCTATTTTTTTTTACGTACTGTTAGACCAGCTTTTTGCTGGTCTAACGGTACGTAGCCAATGTTAAGTATGGCCGTCGTTCACGCGTCGATTTTTATTTTTATTTTTATTTTTGACGTAACTCGTCCGGGACTAGGATTGTCCGTAAACGACGCTACTCAAACAACAAATGACGTAACGACGTGTTTTCGCGCAATGCACGGCGGGAAATTTGCGAACGGAGCATGCGCAGTTCGATCGCCGCGGGAACGCGCCTATTTTAAATGCTTCACGCCCCCTACTCGCGCAGATGGATTGCGACGGGAGAAATACACTACGCCGCCGTCGTTTACTGGACAAAATCTACCTGGATTCCACGTAGAGCCAGGTAAAATACGGCAGCGTAGTGTATTTCTGATACTCTACGAGAATCTAATTCTCTGTGAATCTGGGCCCTTATGACCCTTGAACTTTTGTATTATTGGTAAACTATTAATATTATTATTATTATTATTATTACTATTGTTAACAACAATAATAATAATAATAATATATTATGATGCTACACTAATTACTAATACTAACATTTTAGCCCTGATGACCCCTAATATCATTTTATAATATTATTATTATTATATTAATATTGGGCCAGATTCACGTACATCGGCACATTTTTGGACCGGCGTAGTGCAACTCCTTTAAGTTAGACCGGCTTAATTTCGAGGCGCAAGTACCGTATCCTCGTAGTATTTTCGGCCAAATTTGCACCGGTGCAATGTAAATTCCGAGGCGTAAGGCGGTGTAATTCAAAGTGGGAAGGACGTGGGCGTGTTCCATTGAAATGAGCCGTGACCCCATGCAAATGAAGGGCCGGCCAGACTGGGCATGTGCACATGAAGCAGACTATGGTCAGCACCTCTCTGAGCATGCTCAGAACTCGGCAGGGCGCAATCAGTTAGATAGGAACTAGGCCCGTCAGATTTAGTGAGCTATGCACAGTGCTTAAAGAGGGGGTTCACCCTTAAAACTACTCTGTGTGATCCCATCCAGCATACTGGCGTCAGTGCCAGTATGCTGTTGTTTTTTTTTTTTTTAATCTTCGTACTTACGGTTTAATTGATCATTTTATATTGTGCCTACCGCAGGTGAATGGCGCGTCTATTCAGCGTCACGGCTTGCAAAAATAGCCGACTAGCACTCGGGTATTCCCTGCGCCTGCGCACAGACCTAGGAGCTGACTGCGCAGGCGCCGTATATATCCGAGTCCAATGGCTATGGCGATTCACGCCCTCCGAAAAAAGCTGAAATAGGACTCGGATATATATACGGCGCCTGCGCAGTCAGCTACTAGGTCTGTGCACGGCCGCTGTATAGCGCCGGGAATACCCGAGTGCTAGTCGGCTATTTTCGGAAGCCGTGACGCTCCATAGACGCGCCATTCACCCGCGGTAGGCACAATATAAAATGATCGATTAAACATTAAGTACGAAGATTAAAAAAAAAAAACAGCATACTGGCGCTGACGCCAGTATGCTGGATGGGATCACACAGAGTAGTTTTAAGGGTGAACCCCCGCTTTAAATAGACCGAGAGAAATGCCCTTCCATTGCAAAAGTACATCCAATTTTTTTCCCTTCCTGAAGCAAGGTGCTTTTATTCCGTTGTCTGTTGCTGTTTGGAGGTTTGTGTCGTGTCGGTGTGTATATATATATATATATATATAATATTAAATAAGATAATTATAATAATATTAAAATTAGTAAATTTATATTAGTTAAAAAAATACAAATATATATTTATTATATTAATTATTATAAAGTATATACTAAACAGAAAAAAATGTATATAAAGGCCCAGATTCACAGAGCGATTACGCCTGTCTAACTGGTGTTAGACAGGAGTAATTTCAAATTTCGCGCGCCGTATCACTAGTTTGAATCCTCAAACCATGATATGGCGGCTTCGGGCTTCGATCCGAGAGGCTTACGTCCTCGTAAGCCTTCGGATCTACGCTGCGATATTTTTGCGGCCGCTGGGAGGAGTTTGCGTCGTTTTCATGCGTCGGGATATGCAAATGACTTTTTACGGCGATCCACGAAGGTACGAGTGTCCCTCGCAATCGCCTACGTCATTTTTTGGCTACGTAATGTTAGAGGAGCATTTTGCTGGTCTAACAGTGCGTAACCCATGTAAAGTATGGCCGTCGTTCCCGCGTCGATTTTAAAATATTTTTTTTTTTTTTAACGTAACTCGTTCGGGAATAGGAATGTACGTAAACGACGCTACTACGACGTGACGACGTGTTTACGCGCAATGCACGGCGGGAATATAGCGAACGGAGCATGCGCAGTTCGATCGCCGCGGGAACGCGCCTATTTTAAATGCTTCACGCCCCCTAATCGCGCAGATGGATTGCGACGGGAGAAATACACTACGCCGCCGTCGTTTACTGGACAAAATCTACCTGGATTCCACGTAGAGCCAGGTAAAATATGGCAGCGTAGTGTATTTCTGATACTCTACGAGAATCTAATTCTCTGTGAATCTGGGCCAAAATATATATTTATCCATTAGGGTGAAAAGAGCCACTGGCAAGGAAATGGAGTGTTGCCAGTACCTTGCCCAGTGGCGGTCGGCAGATCCTCTCCCGTGTAAGAACAGGGGAGTCCGCGCTATGGTGAATAAAGTAGCTGTTGCCTCCCAGTAGGATCCCTATGTGGGGAGCTAATATAAATATGAATAGTAGAAAGGGAAATGGCGCTGCTAAATTAATACCTTTGTCGGGTATATCCGTGGGGTGAGCCCAATGGTAATAGGCCCCCCTTTTGGCTGGAATTAGGGTGCAATTGGAGAGATACCCTGTGTTAATAGGAGGGTAGATGTTGGTTCCTCAGCTTCCCCTAATTTCAGTGAAATTGAGTAAAGGTGGATGAATTAGGTCAGGAGCCTGTGCAGGCCAGCAGGCCCAAAGTTTGCTAAAGTAAAATGATCCTATGCTGCTATAAGGATGCCAGTTGTGACCGATGCACCCTAAACCATACAAAACAAAGAAAAAAATGTGTCTCTAGAGTCTAATAGGTAGGAATCCCTACTAGTGTGGTTACTAGTGTAATCAACCACACTCATAGGGATTCCTATCTCTCCAATTGCACCCTAATTCCAGCCATTGGGCTCACCCCGCGGATATACCCGACAAAGATCCTCTCCCATGCCCTCCTCCGTGCCCTCCTCCGTGCCCTCCTCCTTCTGCGCTCATCTAAAGTCAGTAGTATAGCTATGAGCAAGGATGCCCTTGGCATGTTGGCATACAGATTAATGTCCTGCAAGTGTGGCTGCTCAGCTCGGCCCTAATGGTGTTGCTTTAGCTGACATGTAGACGAAGGGCCAGATTCTCAGCGGCGCTACGACGGAGTATCTCAGATACCCCGTCGTATCGACGTTTTTTTTGCCTCGTATCTATGCGGGTGATGCTTAGCATCACTTTTGCATAGATACGCTTCTACATCCGACAAGTGTAATACCATTACACTTGCGTATCGTAGTTGTAATGACAACTCCGGCCACTAGGTGGCCTTTACGTTGTTTTTTTCATTTGTGTACGCAAATGAGGCTAGTACGCCGATTCCCGATCGCTTTTACACCGCCCCGTCATCGCGTACGTCTTTTTCGTCCGCGTAAGGTTACCCCTGCTTCTATGAGGAGTAACCTTACGAAGTTCCGTCGGGTGCCGTCGGATGCCATGTTAAGTATGGCGTCGGGTCAGCGTCGGCTTTTTCCGTCGGGCATTGCGTAAGTGACGATCACGTCGTTTTGACGTCGGTTTCACCGACGCTTTCCGACGTGAGCTGGAGCATGCGCACTGGGCTTTTTCCCTGGCTGGCGCATGCGCAGTTCGTCGACGCGGGGGCGCGCTTAATTTAAATAGAAGCCGTCCCATTTGAATTACGCGGGCTTACGCTGGCCCATTTTCGCTACGCCAACGCAAACTACGGAGCAAATGGTTAGAGAATACGGCACTTGCTCTAGTACGATGCGGCGGCGTAGTGTAAATGGCTTACGATACGCAAGCGAAATTCTATGAGAATCTGGCCCGGATTGTCTCATTTTAAGCCTGCTTTTATATGGTCTAATTTTAGACCGGCCGTGCAGTTGATAAGCACATGGTGTAGACTGCACCGCACAAACTTACTTTTGTGGATCGGCGTATCTCCCTCATTTGCATATTTGCATAGCAAATCAATGGTGTGTCTAGTGCAGTTTTGCGCGCACGCTGCGCCGGTCTATCCAAATTACGTCGGTCTAAAAAATGTGGATTTCAGGCGTATATCGTTTTGGGGATACGGTGCATAGATAAGCGTGTGCATTTTTAGACTTACGCGTGCCTAACTTGTGATACTCCGGAGTAAGTGCTTTGTGAATCTGGCCCATTATGTATACTATTATTATTACTATACAAATTACTAACACTAACATTTTAACCATTATGACCCTTGATCTTTTGTATTATTAGTAAAACTATTATTATTTATAATAATAAAAAAATAATAATAACATTAATAATAATCAGGGGCGGACTGACCATTGAGTCACTCGGGCACTGCACGAGGGCCCCATGCCACTAGAGGGCCCCATCAGGGTTGCCAGGCTCAGGAAAACCAGGGACAGTATGTACAAATCATCTGTCCCTGATATGTCGGAAACTGACATGCTTTTGATGTGAAAATCCTGAGATTTTAGCTGCCCCGCCTCTGCACTGCCTCCTGGCGTGGTGGCCATCTGTAAGCCCAGGGGCCACATAATCTTCTATTGCCCGGGGGCCCCATGAGTTGTCAGTCCGCCCCTGATAATAATATATTATGATGCCTACACTAATTACTAACACTAACAGTATAGTCATTACAGGGGCGGACTGACAACCCATGGGGCCCCCGGGCAATAGAAGATTATGTGGCCCCTGGGCTTACAGATGGCCACCACGCCAGGAGGCAGTGCAGAGGAGGGGCAGCTAAAATCTCGGGATTTTCACATCAAAAGCATGTCAGTTTCGGACATTTCAGGGACAGATGTAAAAAAACACAGATTTGTACATACTGTCCCTGGTTTTACTGAGCCTGGCAACCCTGATGGGGCCCCCTAGTGGCATGGGGCCCTCTGGCAGTGCCCGAGTGACTCAATGGTCAGTTCTCCCCTGAGTCCTTATGACCCTTGATCTTTTGCATTATTAGTAAACTATTATTATTATTAACAATAATAACAATAATAATAATATATTATGATGCCTATACTGATTACTAATACTAGCACTATAGCCCTGATGACACCTTAATTGTATAATATTATTAAATTATAATACTAATATTTTTATATACTATTAGTAAAATAATATTATTAATAATAGTATAATATAATGACTATACTGATGTTATGATAATTGCAGTGCTGTACAATGTATCATTATTAGTCCTATAGACTGTATACAATGTATCATTATTGGTCCTATAGACTGTATACAATGTATCATTATTAGTCCTATAGACTGTATACAATGTATCATTATTAGTCCTATAGAATGTATACAATGTATCATTATTAGTCCTATAGACTGTATACAATGTATCATTATTGGTCCTATAGACTGTATACAATGTATCATTATTAGTCCTATAGAATGTATACAATGTATCATTATTGGTCCTATAGACTGTATACAATGTATCATCATTAGTCCTATAGACTGTATACAATGTATCATTATTAGTCCTATAGAATGTATAGACAATGTATCATTATTAGTCCTATAGAATGTATATACAATGTATCATTATTAGTCCTATAGACTGTATACAATGTATCATTATTAGTCCTATAGACTGTATACAATGTATCATTATTAGTCCTATAGACTGTATACAATGTATCATTATTAGTCCTATAGACTGTATACAATGTATCATTATTAGTCCTATAGACTGTATACAATGTATCATTATTAGTCCTATAGACTGTATACAATGTATCATTATTAGTCCTATAGACTGTATATACAATGTATCATTATTGGTCCTATAGAATGTGTATATACAATGTATCATTATTAGTCCTATAGACTGTATACAATGTATCATTATTAGTCCTATAGACTGTATACAATGTATCATTATTGGTCCTATAGAATGTATACAATGTATCATTATTAGTCCTATAGACTGTATATACAATGTATCATTATTGGTCCTATAGAATGTGTATATACAATGTATCATTATTAGTCCTATAGACTGTATACAATGTATCATTATTAGTCCTATAGACTGTATACAATGTATCATTATTGGTCCTATAGAATGTATATACAATGTATCATTATTGGTCCTATAGAATGTATATACAATGTATCATTATTGGTCCTATAGAATGTGTATATACAATGTATCATTATTAGTCCTATAGACTGTATACAATGTATCATTATTAGTCCTATAGACTGTATACAATGTATCATTATTAGTCCTAGAGAATGTATCATTATTAGTCCTATAGAATGTATCATTATTAGTCCTATAGACTGTATACAATGTATCATTATTGGTCCTATAGAATGTGTATATACAATGTATCATTATTAGTCCTATAGACTGTATACAATGTATCATTATTAGTCCTATAGAATGTATACAATGTATCATTATTAGTCCTATAGACTGTATACAATGTATCATTATTAGTCCTATAGACTGTATACAATGTATCATTATTAGTCCTATAGTATGTATACAATGTATCATTATTAGTCCTATAGACTGTATACAATGTATCATTATTAGTCCTATAGAATGTATACAATGTATCATTATTAGTCCTATAGAATGTATACAATGTATCATTATTAGTCCTATAGAATGTATACAATGTATCATTATTAGTCCTATAGAATGTATACAATGTATCATTATTAGTCCTATAGACTGTATACAATGTATCATTATTAGTCCTATAGACTGTATACAATGTATCATTATTAGTCCTATAGACTGTATACAATGTATCATTATTAGTCCTATAGAATGTATACAATGTATCATTATTAGTCCTATAGACTGTATACAATGTATCATTATTAGTCCTAGAGAATGTATCATTATTAGTCCTATAGAATGTATCATTATTAGTCCTATAGACTGTATACAATGTATCATTATTGGTCCTATAGACTGTATACAATGTATCATTATTAGTCCTATAGACTGTATACAATGTATCATTATTAGTCCTATAGACTGTATACAATGTATCATTATTAGTCCTATAGACTGTATACAATGTATCATTATTAGTCCTATAGACTGTATACAATGTATCATTATTAGTCCTATAGACTGTATACAATGTATCATTATTAGTCCTATAGACTGTATACAATGTATCATTATTAGTCCTAGAGAATGTATCATTATTAGTCCTATAGAATGTATCATTATTAGTCCTATAGACTGTATACAATGTATCATTATTGGTCCTATAGAATGTGTATATACAATGTATCATTATTAGTCCTATAGACTGTATACAATGTATCATTATTAGTCCTATAGAATGTATACAATGTATCATTATTAGTCCTATAGACTGTATACAATGTATCATTATTAGTCCTATAGACTGTATACAATGTATCATTATTAGTCCTATAGACTGTATACAATGTATCATTATTAGTCCTATAGTATGTATACAATGTATCATTATTAGTCCTATAGACTGTCTACAATGTATCATTATTAGTCCTATAGAATGTATACAATGTATCATTATTAGTCCTATAGAATGTATACAATGTATCATTATTAGTCCTATAGAATGTATACAATGTATCATTATTAGTCCTATAGAATGTATACAATGTATCATTATTAGTCCTATAGACTGTATACAATGTATCATTATTAGTCCTATAGACTGTATACAATGTATCATTATTAGTCCTATAGAATGTATACAATGTATCATTATTAGTCCTATAGACTGTATACAATGTATCATTATTAGTCCTATAGAATGTATACAATGTATCATTATTAGTCCTATAGACTGTATACAATGTATCATTATTAGTCCTATAGAATGTATCATTATTAGTCCTATAGACTGTATACAATGTATCATTATTGGTCCTATAGACTGTATACAATGTATCATTATTAGTCCTATAGACTGTATACAATGTATCATTATTAGTCCTATAGACTGTATACAATGTATCATTATTAGTCCTATAGACTGCATACAATGTATCATTATTAGTCCTATAGACTGTATACAATGTATCATTATTAGTCCTATAGACTGTATATACAATGTATCCTCTCCCGGTGTACAGATCCCTCTCTCCGGTTACATTGTATTCTTCCTCTGCTCCCAGGGATCTCCGTGCACGGTGATTAGAAGGTTGATGCGGCCGATGGAGGAGGGCCGCCAGGCCCGTGTAATATGCTGTGGCTGGTGCACGCGCACGCGCGCCCCCGCCGTCCTCCAGCAGCAGCAGCAGTTCTCTAATCAGCCGAAGAGCGCGGCCCCGGGAGGAGCTTGCAGGGCTCCAGTCCAGCGGTGGTGGAGGCGGCGGTGGCGCGCCCCTCCAGGGACGGGGTGTCGGGCTGTGTGTGTCTCCCGGCCAGTCCCGATAGAAGAAGGCGCGGAGCATATATAGCGGAGCCGGAGAGAGTGCGGAGAGCCAGCGGGAGCAGCACGAGGTGAGCGGCCGCCTGGGGTGGAGGGGGGAGCTGAATGCAGAGATGTGGAGGATGCAGCCTGTCCCTGATGGTCCTATGCAGCCTGTCCCTATGCAGCCTGTCCCTTCTGTCCCTTCTGGTCCTATGCAGCCTGTCCCTGCTGGTCCTATGCAGCCTGTCCCTTCTGTCCCTTTTGCAGCCTGTCCCTTCTGGTCCTATGCAGCCTGTCCCTTCTGGTCCTATGCAGCCTGTCCCTTCTGTCCCACTCCCTATGCAGCCTGTCCCTTCTGGTCCTATGCAGCCTGTCCCTTCTGGTCCTATGCAGCCTGTCCCTGATGGTCCTATGCAGCCTGTCCCTGCTGGTCCTATGCAGCCTGTCCCTTCTGGTCCTATGCAGCCTGTCCCTGATGGTCCTATGCAGCCTGTCCCTTCTGGTCCTATGCAGCCTGTCCCTGCTGGTCCTATGCAGCCTGTCCCTTCTGGTCCTATGCAGCCTGTCCCTGCTGGTCCTATGCAGCCTGTCCCTTTTGCAGCCTGTCCATTCTGGTCCTATGCAGCCTGTCCCTGATGGTCCTATGCAGCCTGTCCCTATGCAGCCTGTCCCTTCTGTCCCTTTTGCAGCCTGTCCCTTCTGGTCCTATGCAGCCTGTCCCTGCTGGTCCTATGCAGCCTGTCCCTGATGGTCCTATGCAACCTGTCCCTTCTGTCCCTTTTGCAGCCTGTCCCTTCTGGTCCTATGCAGCCTGTCTCTGCTGGTCCTATGCAGGCTGACCCTTTTGTCCCTATGCAACCTGTCCCTGCTGGTCCTTTGCAGCCTGTCCCTGCTGGTCCTATGCAGGCTGTCCTTTCTGGTCTTATGCTGGTCCTATGCAGGCTGTCCTTTCTGGTCTTATGCTGGTCCTATGCAGCCTGTTTTTTCTGGTCCTATAAAACCTGTCCCTTCTGGTCCTATGCTGGTCCTATGCAGGCTGTCCCTTCTGGTCCTATGCTGGTCCTATGCAGGCTGTCCCTTCTGGTCCTATGCAGGCTGTCCCTTCTGGTCCTATGCAGGCTGTCCCTTCTGGTCCTATGCAGGCTGTTCCTGCTGGTCCTATGCAGGCTGTCCATTCTGGTCCTAATAAACCTGTCCCTGCTGGTCCTGTGTTGCCTGTCCCTGCTGGTCCTATGTAGCCTGTCCATATGCAGCCTGTCCCTGTTGGTCCTTTGCATGTTACTACCAGTCCTAGAATTACTACTCCCATTATTATTGCCCCCACCCCTCTCTTCCCCAGTAGCAGTGCTGGTCCTCTGCAGCCCCCCTCCCCCCTGGTGTGAGCAGTGCCAGCCATAGCAGATGGGGACCATCCATCCCTATACCATCCCATCCTACAACCTTGCAGGAGACCTGTGCTCCTGACAGCTGTCCTGCTGCCATTGACAGGCACTGGGAGGGGGAGGGGGAGGAGTGCTGACTATATACCCCCCCTTTGCCTTCCCCTGGCTGATCATCTGATTTGAGACCGGTCGCAGTGCTCTGTGCTCTATTCCGGCATTTTTGTCTCTGCACCACTTTTTCCCTGCGTTTTCCAGCTTCAAGGGTTAACCAGTTGGCTTCCACCGTTCCTCTGTCAGTCCCGGCCATGTGCTGCCTGCTTTCCGGCTGTCAGGCGGTTAATGATCCATGTGAGTTTTGTGTGTGTCAATGGAGCAGCTGAACTTTTTTTTTTGTTAGATGTTAAATGTGGTTTGCAGGATTTGGCTGGCATAGGGGGGTTCCCGCACCCAGGAGAGAGCTGCTGGATACAGTAAGAGGAAACCTTTAGAACCTTTTGCATGCTCAGGATTTGCAGATTTGTAGTGGAAGATTTCAACTGTCAACAAAGGATTGGACCAAGGTGGACGGTTATGATATGGAGGTGGATTGGGATGGATGGTGATCATATGAAGGTGGAGAGGGGTAAACGATGAACATAAGAAGGTGAACTGGGGTGGACAGTGACCATGTGAAGATGGAAAGGGGTGGACGGTGACCATAACAAGGTGAACTGGGGTGACCAGTGACCATATGAAGATGGAAAGGGGTGGACGGTGACCATAACAAGGTGAACTGGGGTGACCAGTGACCATATGAAGATGGAAAGGGGTGGACGGTGACCATAACAAGGTGAACTGGGGTGACCAGTGACCATATGAAGATGGAAAGGGGTGGACGGTGACCATAACAAGGTGAACTGGGGTGACCAGTGACCATATGAAGATGGAAAGGGGTGGACGGTGACCATAACAAGGTGAACTGGGGTTGACGCTGACCATGTGAAGGTGGACAGGGGTGGACGATGACTATATGAAGATGAACATGGACCTTATGAAGGTGGACAGGGGTGAATAGTGACCATATGAAGGTGGACTGTGGTGGATGGTGACCATATACATGAGGGTGACCATATATATATGAGGGTGGACCGGGGTGGACGGTGAGCATACAAAGGTGGACCAGGCTGGATGGTGACCATATGAAAGTAGACTCAGGTGGATGGTAAATATGTAAGGGTGGATAGTGCTTATATGCACTGGACTGGTGTGGACGGTGACCATATGAAGATGGACTGGCGTGGACAGTGACCATATGAAGGTGGGCTGGGGTGGATGGTGACCATATGAAGGTGGACTGTGACCATATGAAGATGGACTGGCGTGGATGGTGACCATATGAAGGTGGACTGGGGTGGACAGTGACCATATGAAGGTGGACTGGCATGGACAGTGACCATATGAAGATGGATTGGGGTGGACGGTGACCATATGAAGGTGGACTGGGGTGGATGGTGACCATATGAAAGTAGACTCAGGTGGATGGTAAATATGTAAGGGTGGATAGTGCTTATATGCACTGGACTGGGGTGGACGGTGACCATATGAAGATGGACTGGCGTGGACAGTGACCATATGAAGGTGGGCTGGGGTGGATGGTGACCATATGAAGGTGGACTGTGACCATATGAAGATGGACTGGCGTGGATGGTGACCATATGAAGGTGGACTGGCATGGACAGTGACCATATGAAGGTGGACTGGCATGGACAGTGACCATATGAAGATGGATTGGGGTGGACGGTGACCATATGAAGGTGGACTGGGGTGGATGGTGAACATCATCATGAGGGTGACCATATATATATGAGGGTGGACTGGGGCTGATGGTGAACATACAAAGGTAGACCAGGCTGGATTGTGACCATATGAAAGTAGAGTGGGGTGGACGGTAAACATGTAAGGGTGGACGGTGACCATATGAAGATGGACTGGGGTGGACGGTGACCATATGAAGATGGACAGGGGTGGATGATGACCATATATATATATGAGGGTGGATGGTAAACATGTAAGGGTGGACAGCGAACATACAAAGGTGGACCAGGCTGGACGGTGACCATATGAAAGTGGACCTTGACTATATGCACTGGACTGGGGTGGATGGCAACCATATGAAGGTGGACTGGGAAGAACCATGACCATATGAAGGTGGATGATGATCATATGAAGGTGGACTAGGGTTTATGGAAAATATGTAAGGGTGGATAGTGCTTATATGCACTGGACTGGGGTGGACGGTGACCATATACATGAGGGTGACCATATATATATGAGGGTGGACTGGGGTGGATGGTGAACATACAAAGGAGGACCAGGCTGGATGGTGACCATATGAAAGTAAAGTGGGGTGGACGGTAAACATGTAAGGGTGGACAGTGGCCATATGAAGGTGGACTGGGGTGGATGGCAACCATATGAAGGTGGACTGGGGAGAACCATGACCATATAAAGGTGGACTGGGGTCTTGGAAAATATGTGAGGGTGGACTGGGGTGGACAGTGACTATATGAGGGTGGACCAGGGTGGTCTGTGACCATATATATGAGAGTGGAGGATGACCATATGAGGGTGGACAGTGACTATATGCAGGTGAATTGGAATGGACAGTGATCATATGAGGGTGGACTGAGGTGGGCAGTGACCATGTTGTATGTTCAATGTTCCCATTACTCTGCTTTTAGCTGCATTTCCTCCTGGCAAATCCTCAGTCCATTGCAGGACGTCTTGGCTATCCTTGCAATCACATCCTCTGTGTTGTATTTGCATTGGGATAGGAGAGTCCCGTCATTAACATCAATAAATGTCCTTTCCAAGATTTGCCTGGCACAGGGAAGTTCCCACACAGAGCATATTGTGTATCCAGCAAGAGGAAACATTGAAAGCTTTTGTCACTTGCATGCTCAGATTTTGCAAGATTTGTATTGTCAACGGTCAGTGAGGGATGGTGCAGGTGGATGGTAACAATGTAATAGTGGACTGAGGTGGTCAGTGACCATATGAGGATGGACTTGGGTGTACAGTGACCATGTTGTATGTACGATTAACCTATTACTCAGGTCAATTTTCATTTTGCTGCATCACCTCCTGGCAAATCCTCAGTCCATTTCATGATATGTCTTGGCTACTCGTGCAATGACATGCCCAGTTTTGTATTTGCACTGGGATAGGATAGTCCCGTCATTAACGTCTTAACTTCTGTTGATATTAAATGTCCTTTCCAAGATTTGGCTCACATAGGGGAGTTCCCACACAGAGGCTATTGTGTTTATAAGAGGAAACATTCAAAGCTTTCAACACTTTTTGCATGATCAGGTTTTGCACTTTGTAATGCAAGATTTGAACTGTCAACAGTCAACAAGGGATTGTGCAGGTGGGCAGTGACCATATGAGGGTGGACTGGAGTGGACAGTGACCATATGAGGTTGGACTGAGGTGGACAGTGACCATATGAGGGTGGACTGAGGTGGACAGTGACCACATGAAGGTGGACTGAGGTGGACAGTGACCACATGAAGGTGGACTGAGGTGGACAGTGACCATATGAGGGTGGACTGGAGTGGACAGTGACCATATGAGGGTGGACTGAGGTGGACAGTGACCATATGAGGGTGGACTGGAGTGGACAGTGACCATATGAGGGTGGACTGAGGTGGACAGTGACCATATGAGGGTGGACTGGAGTGGACAGTGACCATATGAGGGTGGACTGAGGTGGACAGTGACCATATGAGGGTGGACTGAGGTGGACAGTGACCATATGAGGGTGGACTGAGGTGGACAGTGACCATATGAGGGTGGACTGAGGTGGACAGTGACCATATGAGGGTGGACTGAGGTGGACAGTGACCATATGAGGGTGGACTGAGGTGGACAGTGACCACATGAAGGTGGACTGAGGTGGACAGTGACCACATGAAGGTGGACTGAGGTGGACAGTGACCATATGAGGGTGGACTGAGGTGGACAGTGACCATACAATGGTAGACTGGGGTGGACAGTGACCATATGAGGGTGGACTGAGATGGACAGTGACCATATGAGGGTGGACTGAGATGGACAGTGACAATACAAAGGTAGACTGGGGTGGACAGTGACCATGTTGTATGTAGGATGTGCCCATTACTGTTTTTTTGCTGCATTACCTCCTGGCAAATGCTCAGTCCATTGCAGGACATGTATTGGCTATCCTTGCAATGACATCCTCTATTTCGTATTTGCATTGGGATAGATAAGTCCCGTCATTAACATCTTAACCTTTGTTGTTATTAAATATCATTTCCAAAATTCGGCTGACACATGGGAGTTCCCAAATAGAGGATATTGTGTATCCAGTAAGAGGAAACATTAAAAGCTTTCAGCACTTCTTACATGCTCAGCAGTGCAAGATTTGAACTGTCAACGGTCAACGAGGGATTGTGCAGGTGGACAGTGACCATATGAGGGTGGACTGAGGTGGACTGTGACCATACAAGGGTTGACTGGTGTGTACAGTGATCATATGAAGGTAGATTGGGGTGGATAGTGACAATAAGATGGTGTATGTACAGTGATCATATGAAGGTGGCAGATGGTGGAAAGTGTTAATATGAAGGTAGACTGAGGTGGACAGTGACCATATGAGGGTGGACTGAGGTGGACAGTGACCATATGAGGGTGGACTGAGGTGGGCAGTGATCCTTTGAAGGTTGACCGGGGTTGACATTGACTATCTGATGGTGGACTGGGGTGGACAATGACTATATGAAGGTAGACTGGGATGGACAGTGACTATATGAGGGGGCACTGGGGTGGACAGTGACCATGTGAAGGTAGAAGGGGGTGGACAGTGACCAAATGAAGGTAGAACGGGGCGGACAGTGACCATATGAGGAGGATAGACTGGGGTGGACAGTGACCATATGAAGGTAGAAGGGGGTGGACAGTGACCAAATGAAGGTAGAACGGGGCGGACAGTGACCATATGAGGAGGATAGACTGGGGTGGACAGTGACCATACGAAGGTAGACTGGGGTGGACAGTGACCATACGAGGATAGACTGGGGTGGACAGTGACCATACGAAGGTAGACTGGGGTGGACAGTGACCATACGAGGATAGACTGGGGTGGACAGTGACCATATGAAGGTAGACTGGGGTGGACAGTGACCATATGAGGAGGATAGACTGGGGTGGACAGTGACCATATGAGGAGGATAGACTGGGGTGGACAGTGACCATATGAAGGTAGAAGGGGGTGGACAGTGACTGTATTGTATGTATAATGTACCCATTGTTCAGGACTATCTGCTGCATTATCTCTTGGACAATCCTAAGTCCCTGGCAGGACAGGTCTTGTCTATCCTTCCAATGCCCCCCCCCCCCCCAAGCCTTGTATTGGCGCTGGGATAAGGATAGCCCCGTCATTAGCATCTTTATGGCTGTATGGGGATGCTTGTAGAATGACTCATAGTATTTATTGGTGCTGCCTGGTCCCTGCTCAGTGTCTTCCTTCCCTTTTGATTGTCACGTTGTTATTTTACAGACCAGTCACTTAAAATCAGCTCAGGGGGGGGAGGGGGGGGGGAATACGGCTTGGAACCCGGGGCAGCTTATAAATGTCAATGATAATTCACACTAAGTAGAGTTTAAAAATGACAGCGACATAAATACAGGCTTTTATTTGAATGATGGCGAAGAGTCACAAAACATGGGCTCTGGCGGTGAACGGCGGTTCCTTCGGAGGGTTAAACTCCAGTGGGAAGTTTCCTGCAGATTATATTTCGGGAGATTATGAGAGAAGAAATGGTGCTGAAAGGAAATCCTTAAATGTTTGGAGGAAGAGAGATAATAAACATGTTCTGATAAGAAGAGCCATGCGTGCAGGTTTATTCCTTACAGCATACAGTAACAAATGCAGTAACTCGTAGCGACCAATCAGAAGTGATCTTTAAATTGACATGACTGAATCTGATTGGTTTCGCCACTTAATGGGAATAATTATTGCTCATTGTAATTCTTTTTTTTTTTTTTTTTACACTGTTAAGTGTAATTCTGTAAACCACTTCACCCCCGGACCATATTGCTGCTCAATGATTGGGCCATTTTTTTGCGATTCGCCACTGCGTCGCTTTAACTGACAATTGCGCGGTCGTGCGATGTGGCTCCCAAACAAAATTGGCGTCCTTTTTTCCCCACAAATAGAGCTTTCTTTTGGTGGTATTTGACCACCTCTGCGGTTTTTATGTTTTGCGCTATAAACAAAAATAGAGCGACTATTTTGAAAAAAAAACACAACATTTTTTACTTTTTGCTGTAATAAATATCCCCCAAAAAAGATAGAAAAAAACGTTTTTTCCTCAGTTTAGGCCGATACGTATTCTTCTACCTATTTTTGGTAAAAAAAATCGCAATAAGCGTTTATCGATTGGTTTGCACAAACTTTATAGCGTTCACAACATAGGGGATAGTTTTATGGCATTTTTAATAAAATATATATATTTTTTTACTACTAAGCGATTTTTTTCGTGACTGCGACATTGTGGCGGACACATCGGACAATTTTGACACATTTTTGGCACCATTGTCATTTTCACAGCGAAAAGTGCTAGAAAAATGCACTGTTTACTGTGAAAATGACAATTGCAGTTTAGGAGTTAACCACTAGGGGGCGCTGAAGGGGTTAGGTGTGACCTCATCTGTGTTTCTAACTGTAGGGGGGCGGGGCTGGACGTGTAATGTCATTGATCACAGCGAAAAGTGCTATAAAAATGCACTGATTACTGTGAAAATGACAATTGCAGTTTAGGAGTTAACCACTAGGGGGCGCTGAAGGGGTTAGGTGTGACCTCATCTGTGTTTCTAATTGTAGGGGGGCGGGGCTGGACGTGTGATGTCATTGATCACAGCGAAAAGTGCTATAAAAATGCACTGATTACTGTGAAAATGGCAATTGCAGTTTAGGAGTTAACCACTAGGGGGCGCTGAAGGGGTTAGGTGTGACCTCATCTGTGTTTCTAACTGTAGGGGGGCGGGGCTGGACGTGTGATGTCATTGATCACAGCGAAAAGTGCTATAAAAATGCACTGATTACTGTGAAAATAACAATTGCAGTTTAGGAGTTAACCACTAGGGGGCGCTGAAGGGGTTAAGTGTGACTTCATCTGTGTTTCTAACTGTAGGGGGGCGGTGCTGGATGTGTGACATCATTGATCGCATTTCCCTATATCAGGGAACAGACGATCATTGACATTGCCACAATGAAGAACGGGGAAGGTGTGTTTACACTCAGCTCTCCCCGTTCTTTAGCTCCTGTGACCAATCGAGGGACACTGGCAGGGATCGGGTCCGCGTTTCCCGCGGTTACGGAGCTTCGGACAGGGTCGCTGGCCCACGCATGCGACCCACGGCTGGGCTTAAAGAAACACGTACAGGTACATGATTGTGCCCAGCCGCGCCATTCTGCTGACGTATATCGGCGTTGGGCGGTCCTTAAGTGGTTAAGTTGACATGATTGAATCTGATTGGTTTCGGCACTGAATGGGAATAATTATTGCTCATTGTAATTCTTTTTTTTTACACTGTTTAGTGTAATTCTGTTAATGAGGCTCCTGATTGATAGCAGGTGATAATCTGTAGTCAAGGGGTGTATATACCGCGCTAATGATAAAAAAAAAAAAAAACACTAAAAAAAAACAAATATTCCTGTGAAAAAAGAAGCAGCGACACAAAAACCTGCGATATAATCGTGCAAACAAAATGTGTAAAGTGAAAAAGTCGCGCTACTGTGAGAAAATTGTCTAATTCCCTAAATTAATTATAATATAGTCCAGGGTTTGACAAATTTGCTTGGAGTCTAGGAGCCAGCTAAAAAATAGCTGCGCAAATACGGTGTGGCAGAAAGTATTGCATCGACCACCATTTTATTCTCTAGGGTGTTAGAATAAAATATATATATAATGTTTGGGGGTTCTAATTAGAGGGAAGGAGATGGCAGTGAAAACAGTGAAAAACACATTAGAACTGCTGTTTTTACTTGTAATGCCAACGGCCACCACCAGATGGTGCCAGGTCACAGAAGGAAGCTTAGGCCTGCAGAAGGCCGCAAAGCCGCGGCCTCAATTACCGGCGGCCGCGGCTCTGCGGCCTCCTTTAGGCCTAAGCTTCCCCCGGGGGGCCAGGTTACAATTTCTTGTCGCAATTGCGACCGGGCGCCCGGATTTTGTCGAGCCCTGATATAGTGCATATGGTCTGTCTGTTTCATAAGGGTGGATTTACTAAAGGAAAATAGTTTGTTCACTTTGTAAGTGAACAGACTTAGTGAATGTGGTGAAGTCCCAGAACTTAGTGAATGAGGTGAAGTCCCAGAACTTAGTGAATGAGGTGAAGTCCCAGAACTTAGTGAATGAGATGAAGTCCCAAAACGTAGTGAATGTGGTGAAGTCCCAGAAATTAGTGAATGAGGTGAAGTCCCAGAACTTAGTGAATGAGGTGAAGTCCCAGAACTTAGTGAATGAGGTGAAGTCCCAGAACTTAGTGAATGTGGTGAAGTCCCAGAACTTAGTGAATGAGGTGAAGTCCCAGAACTTAGTGAATGAGGTGAAGTCCCAGAACTTAGTGAATGAGGTGAAGTCCCAGAACTTAGTGAATGAGGTGAAGTCCCAGAACTTAGTGAATGAGGTGAAGTCCCAGAACTTAGTGAATGTGGTGAAGTCCCAGAACTTAGTGAATGAGATGAAGTCCCAAAACGTAGTGAATGAGGTGAAGTCCCAGAAATTAGTGAATGTGGTGAAGTCCCAGAACTTAGTGAATGTGGTGAAGTCCCAGAACTTGGTGAAGTCCCAGAACTTAGTGAATGTGGTGAAGTCCCAGAACTTAGTGAATGTGGTGAAGTCCCAGAACTTGGTGAAGTCCCAGAACTTAGTGAATGTGGTGAAGTCCCAGAGCTTAGTGAATGAGATGAAGTCCCAGAACTTAGTGAATGAGGTGAAGTCCCAGAACTTAGTGAATGAGGTGAAGTCCCAGAACTTAGTGAATGTGGTGAAGTGCCAGAAATGAGTGAATGAGGTGAAGTCCCAGAACTTAGTGAATGTGGTGAAGTCCCAGAACTTAGTGAATGAGGTGAAGTCCCAGAACTTAGTGAATGAGGTGAAGTCCCAGAACTTAGTGAATGTGGTGAAGTCCCAGAACTTAGTGAATGTGGTGAAGTCCCCGAACTTAGTGAATGAGTTGAAGTCCCAGAACTTAGTGAATGAGTTGAAGTCCCAGAACTTAGTGAATGAGTTGAAGTCCCAGAACTTAGTGAATGAGGTGAAGTCCCAGAACTTAGTGAATGAGGTGAAGTCCCAGAACTTAGTGAATGAGTTGAAGTCCCAGAACTTAGTGAATGAGGTGAAGTCCCAGAACTTAGTGAATGAGGTGAAGTCCCAGAACTTAGTGAATGAGGTGAAGTCCCAGAACTTAGTGAATGAGGTGAAGTCCCAGAACTTAGTGAATGTGGTGAAGTCCCAGAACTTAGTGAATGAGATGAAGTCCCAAAACGTAGTGAATGTGGTGAAGTCCCAGAACTTGGTGAAGTCCCAGAAATTAGTGAATGTGGTGAAGTCCCAGAACTTAGTGAATGTGGTGAAGTCCCAGAACTTAGTGAATGAGGTGAAGTCCCAGAACTTAGTGAATGAGGTGAAGTCCCAGAACTTAGTGAATGAGGTGAAGTCCCAGAACTTAGTGAATGAGGTGAAGTCCCAGAACTTAGTGAATGTGATGAAGTCCCAGAACTTGGTGAAGTCCCAGAACTTAGTGAATGAGGTGAAGTCCCAGAACTTAGTGAATGAGGTGAAGTCCCAGAACTTAGTGAATGAGTTGAAGTCCCAGAACTTAGTGAATGAGGTGAAGTCCCAGAACTTAGTGAATGAGGTGAAGTCCCAGAACTTAGTGAATGAGGTGAAGTCCCAGAACTTAGTGAATGTGGTGAAGTCCCAGAACTTGGTGAAGTCCCAGAACTTAGTGAATGTGGTGAAGTCCCAGAGCTTAGTGAATGAGATGAAGTCCCAGAACTTAGTGAATGAGGTGAAGTCCCAGAACTTAGTGAATGAGGTGAAGTCCCAGAACTTAGTGAATGTGGTGAAGTGCCAGAAATGAGTGAATGAGGTGAAGTCCCAGAACTTAGTGAATGTGGTGAAGTCCCAGAACTTAGTGAATGAGGTGAAGTCCCAGAACTTAGTGAATGAGGTGAAGTCCCAGAACTTAGTGAATGTGGTGAAGTCCCAGAACTTAGTGAATGTGGTGAAGTCCCAGAACTTAGTGAATGAGTTGAAGTCCCAGAACTTAGTGAATGAGTTGAAGTCCCAGAACTTAGTGAATAAGGTGAAGTCCCAGAACTTAGTGAATGAGTTGAAGTCCCAGAACTTAGTGAATGAGTTGAAGTCCCAGAACTTAGTGAATGAGGTGAAGTCCCAGAACTTAGTGAATGAGGTGAAGTCCCAGAACTTAGTGAATGAGGTGAAGTCCCAGAACTTAGTGAATGAGGTGAAGTCCCAGAACTTAGTGAATGAGGTGAAGTCCCAGAACTTAGTGAATGTGGTGAAGTCCCAGAACTTAGTGAATGAGATGAAGTCCCAAAACGTAGTGAATGAGGTGAAGTCCCAGAAATTAGTGAATGTGGTGAAGTCCCAGAAATTAGTGAATGTGGTGAAGTCCCAGAACTTAGTGAATGTGGTGAAGTCCCAGAACTTAGTGAATGTGGTGAAGTCCCAGAACTTAGTGAATGAGGTGAAGTCCCAGAACTTAGTGAATGAGGTGAAGTCCCAGAACTTAGTGAATGTGGTGAAGTCCCAGAACTTAGTGAATGAGGTGAAGTCCCAGAACTTAGTGAATGTGATGAAGTCCCAGAACTTGGTGAAGTCCCAGAACTTAGTGAATGAGGTGAAGTCCCAGAACTTAGTGAATGAGGTGAAGTCCCAGAACTTAGTGAATGAGGTGAAGTCCCAGAACTTAGTGAATGAGGTGAAGTCCCAGAACTTAGTGAATGAGGTGAAGTCCCAGAACTTAGTGAATGTGGTGAAGTCCCAGAACTTAGTGAATGAGGTGAAGTCCCAGAACTTAGTGAATGAGGTGAAGTCCCAGAACTTAGTGAATGAGGTGAAGTCCCAGAACTTAGTGAATGTGGTGAAGTCCCAGAACTTAGTGAATGAGGTGAAGTCCCAGAACTTAGTGAATGAGGTGAAGTCCCAGAACTTAGTGAATGAGGTGAAGTCCCAGAACTTAGTGAATGTGGTGAAGTCCCAGAACTTAGTGAATGAGGTGAAGTCCCAGAACTTAGTGAATGAGGTGAAGTCCCAGAACTTAGTGAATGAGGTGAAGTCCCAGAACTTAGTGAATGTGATGAAATCTCACTACGCAAAGAATACCCAATCACATGCAAGGGAGGAAATAGATAGAATTTAGGCTTTCACATGATTGGTTGATGGAAATCCCCAGAGCTTCTCCTCATTCACTAATCTTTGGGGTAAATTCCCTTGGAAAGTGCAATTTTCCTTACAAAGTGAACATCCTATTTGCCGTTAGTAAATAATCCCCATAAATAAAAGACGATCGTCTATCCGTTTATAGAAAGTGAATATCTGAAGGCTGGAGACTCATCCCTAGAGCTTAGTGAATAAGGTGAGTTTCAGGGAGATCGAAAAAAATAATCCTTTGGTGATCGGCTGGACAGAGTTGCTCTTCTACTTAAAGGGGTTGTAAAGCTTCGTGTTTTTTCCAAATATAATGCGCCCTATCCAATGACTGGATGTTAAATTACTAATGGGTGACAAAGCTCATCCGTAGCCTTGGTAATGTACTAATATTGCACCAAGTGGTAAATCAGTGGAAATGTTTAAGGCGATGATGGAGACGAGGTAGTAACTAGAGCGGAGAATATACAGGGAGCATTGGTGTCCTACAGACTGACGTGATCATATTCCGGGTTACTATAGTCAGGGCCGATCCTGGGCGGGTGCACGGGGTACTTTGCACCCGGGCGCTACAGAGGGGGTGGCGCCGAAGTGCCAGAGTCTAGAATATAATTATCTGCACTACAGTTTTTATGTATTTACCGTGTTTCCCCGAAAATAAGCCCGGGTCTTATATTCAATTTGCCAACAAAAGACACAGTAGGGCTTATTTTCGGGGTAGCTCTTTAAAGCGTGACATGTTGGGTATCAATTTACTCGATGTAACATTATCTTTCACAATATAAAAAAAAAAATTGGGCTAACTTTACTGTTGTCTTTTTTTAATTTTTTTTAATTCCCACAAAAAATGCACGATTGTAAGACCACTGCGCGAATACGGTGTGACAGAAAGTAATGCAACAACCGCCATTTTATTCTCCAGGGTGATAGAATAAAAAAATTATATAATGTTTGGGGGTTCTAATTAGAGGGAAGGAGATGGCAGTGAAAACAGTGAAAAACACATTAGAACTGCTGTTTTACTTGTAATGCCAACAGCCACCACCAGATGGTGCCAAATCACAGAAGGAAGTTTAGGCCTGCAGAAGGCCGCAAAGCCGCGGCCTCAATTACCGGCGGGCGTGGTCCCGCCGTGATCGCCCAGGGGAGGTGGGGGCACACGGAGACACAGGATCCTGTGCCTCCGTGCGCCCCCCCCCCCTTTGCGGGCCCGCCGGCCGGTAATTGAGGCCGCGGCTTTGCGGCCTTCTGCAGGCCTATGCTTCCCCCGGGCACCAGGTCACAATTTCTTGTCGCAATTGCGACCGGGGGCCTGGATTTTGTCAGGCTTTGTTTTAAATTAGTGCTTATTTTCGCGGTAGGGCTTATATTTCCTTCTGGAAAATAGCGCCAGGTCTTATTTTCAGGGTAGGTCTTATTTTTGGGAAAACGTGGTCTCTATCTGCATCCACACCTGTCTATCTATCTATCTATCTATCTATCTATCTATCTATCTATCTATCTATCTATCTATCTATCTATCTATCTATCTATCTATCTCATCTATTCTTCCACACTTGTCTAGATTGGCAGCAGTATTTTCTTACAGAAAATGATGAAAGTGTCGTTTGAGTTGCGCTCTGGTTGCAAGATCAAATTATTGTTGAGATTTGAAGTATAAAAGCGCGGAGGTTGATTGCACTCGGAGATTACCCGTTTTCCTGATTGTTTTATTACATTACATGCACATTTCAGAAAGTTAATTGTATTACATACAGTGAAAAGCTGGTAATTAAAAAACAAACGCCTTATTTGTGATTGGACTACAGTTTGTTTCATTGTTGTTGTGATAAATTGCATGAATGTCAGGAACATCTCCACAATCACTCCGGCTTCCTTATATGTTAGATGAAAGCTCAGTTGATAAAATTGATGGAGGCTCGGTTGATATCTTTGAAGGAGGCTCAGTTGATTTCTTTGATGGTGGCTTGCTTGATATGGCTCAGTTGATATCTTTGACGGAGGATCGGTTGATATTTTTGATGGAGGCTCAGTTGATATCTTTGATGAAGGCTCAGTTGATATCTTCAATGGAGGCTCAATTGGTATCTTTGATGGAGGCTCGGTTGATATCTTTGATGAAGGCTCAGTGGATATCTTTGATGGAGGCTCAGTTGATATCTTTGATGGAGGCTCGGTTGATATCTTTGATGGAGGCTCGGTTGATATCTTTGATGGAGGCTCAGTTGATATCTTTGATGGAGGCTCGGTTAATATCATTGATGGAGACTCGGTTGATATCTTTGACGAAGGCTCAGTGGATATCTTTGATGGAGGCTCGGTTGATATCTTTGATGGAGGCTCGGTTGATATCTTTGATGGAGGCTCAGTTGATATCTTTGATGGAGGCTCGGTTGATATCTTTGATGGAGGCTCGGTTGATATCTTTGATGGAGGCTCAGTTGATATCTTTAATGAATGCTCAGTGCATATCTTTGACGGAGGCTCGGTTGATATCTTTGATGAAGGCTCAGTGGATATCTTTGATGGAGACTCAGTTGATTTGATATCTTTGATGAAGGCTCAGTTGATATCATTGATGGAGGCTCGGTTAATATCTTTGATGGAGGCTCAGTTGATATATTTGATGGAGGCTCGGTTGATATCTTTGATGAAGGCTCAGTTGATATCTTTGATGGAGGCTCAGTTGATATCTTTGATGAAGGCTCAGTGGATATCTTTGACGGAGGATCGGTTGATATCTTTGATGGAGGCTCAGTTGATATCTTTGATGGAGGCTCGGTTGATATCTTTGATGGAGGCTCAGTTGATATCTTTGATGGAGGCTCAGTTGATATCTTTGATGAAGGCTCAGTGGATATCTTTGACGGAGGATCGGTTGATATCTTTGATGGAGGCTCAGTTGATATCTTTGATGGAGGCTCGGTTGGTATCTTTGATGGAGGCTCGGTTGATATCTTTGATGGAGGCTCGGTTGATATCTTTGATGAAGGCTCAGTGGATATCTTTGATGGAGGATCGGTTGATATCTTTGATGGAGGCTCAGTTGATATCTTTGATGGAGGCTCGGTTGGTATCTTTGATGGAGGCTCGGTTGATATCTTTGATGGAGGCTCAGTTGATATCTTTGATGAAGGCTCAGTGGATATCTTTGACGGAGGCTCGGTTGATATCTTTGATGAAGGCTCAGTTGATATCTTTGATGAAGGCTCAGTGGATATCTTTGATGGAGGCTCAGTTGATATCTTTGATGGAGGCTCAGTTGATATCTTTGATGAATGCTCAGTGCATATCTTTGACGGAGGCTCGGTTGATATCTTTGATGAAGGCTCTGTGGATATCTTTGATGGAGACTCAGTTGATTTGATATCTTTGATGAAGGCTCAGTTGATATCATTGATGGAGGCTCGGTTAATATCTTTGATGGAGGCTCGGTTGATATCTTTGATGAAGGCTCAGTTGATATCTTTGATGGAAGCTCGGTTGATATCTTTGATGAAGGCTCAGTGGATATCTTTGATGAAGGCTCAGTTGATATCTTTGATGAAGGCTCAGTTGATATCTTTGATGGAGGCTCGGTTGATATCTTTGATGAAGGCTCAGTTGATATCTTTGATGAAGGCTCAGTTGATATCTTTGATGAAGGCTCAGTGGATATCTTTGACGGAGGATTGGTTGATATCTTTGATGGAGGCTCGGTTGATATCTTTGACGAAGGCTCAGTGGATATCTTTGATGGAGGCTCAGTTGATATCTTTGATGGAGGCTCAGTTGATATCTTTGATGGAGGCTCAGTTGATATCTTTGATGAAGGCTCAGTTGATATCTTTGATGGAGGCTCAGTTGATATCTTTGATGGAGGCTCAGTTGATATCTTTGATGAAGGCTCAGTTGATATCTTTGATGGAGGCTCAGTTGATATCTTTGATGGAGTCTCAGTTGATATCTTTGATGGAGGCTCAACTGAGCCTCCATCAAAGATATCAACTGAGCCTCCATCAAAGATATCAACTGAGCCTTCATCAAAGATATCAACTGAGCCTCCATCAAAGATATCAAGCAAGCCTTCATAAAAGATATCAACTGAGCCTTCATCAAAGATATCAACTGAGCCTCCATCAAAGATATCAAGCAAGCCTTCATAAAAGATATCAACTGAGCCTTCATCAAAGATATCAACCGAGCCATTATCAATGGTTTCAACTGAGCCACCATCAAAGATATCTACCAAGAGTCCTGACCTCAACCCTATAGAACACCTTTTGGGATGAGTTGGAGCAGAGACTGCGAGCCAGGCCTTCTCTTCTAACATCAGTGCCTGACCTCAGAAATACGCTTATGCAAGAATGGTCAAACATTCCCATAGACAGAGTCCTGACCTCACCCCGATATCTTTCATGGATGATCACTTGATATTTTCGATAGGGTAGGTGAAAGGAGCACCCAATATCCAATGAGAATTTTTTGGATTATTTTTCCGACGAAGGCCCAGTTGATATCGTTGATGGACGCTCGGCTGCTATCTTCGTTGGAGGCAGTGGCATATCTAGGGTATGGCAGCCATAGCAAGTGCCATTGGCGCCATATGAAGGGGGCGCTGTTGAGTGGCTGGGCAGCGAGGCACTTACCAGGGTCTGAGGGTCTCTTCTTCCCTCCTCCCAAGCATAGGCAGGATCTCCTTTTCAGCACCTTTGCTAGTGGACAATGGCAGTGCTATCCCTGCTGCGTTCAGCCACAGCCCTCCCCTGTTCTCCCAGGCTCTCCTATTTCATCTGGTCGGATTGGCAGCGCACAAAGAAGAAGGAGGAACATCAGTTTCTCCCTCTCCTCTGTGAAAACTGAGGCCTTAAGTGAGGGCAGAGGAGAGATCAGGGGTCTAATAAACCCCAGATTTCTCCATAAAGAGGATATGTCACTACCCAAGGTATCACAAGGGATGATAAATATCACTAGTTTTGTTAGCTGTTTTTTCTGTTACGGTTATCTGAAAGATGGGTTTCAAATGTTTTGACAGGGGCGCAGATTCAGTGCTTGCCATAGGCGCTATTTTCACTAGATACGCCTCTGGTTGGAGGCGCACATGCTCACTCGTCGCGGATTCCAGTATTTTGTCTTCTACGAGAAGCGAGACAGAATGTAGATGAGACAGGTGTCAGCAAAACATTTGTCATGTTTGTAAGCAATTATGAATTCCATGTGTCGCACGGCACTCGCTGTTTATAGTAGAAAGACGATATTTCATAATCTTCCCACATGTTCTTGTTTTGTATTTTGCTTTTAGACTTGGCAGCGTTGTGTAAGATTGTAGTTACAGGACGATTTAAGAGCTTATTAATCCCGTCTTCCTTTTTACCGGAGTAATTATCATTAGGGGCTTTGCTGATCCTCTGTGTTTTCACAAGGCTTGTTTCCAGGCGATGTCTGACATTACAGAGATGTTATATAATCATATTGTTATTCTTTATAAAGTGACTACAAACACGCAGCATCTCTGCAACAAATGTCACGTTTTATATTCAACAATTAAATCTGATTTGTGTACCCAAAATAACCTCATCCATGTATCCAGATAAATCTGATCCCTGTTCCCAAGATAACCTCATCCATGTATCCGGATGAATCTGATCCCTGTTCCCAAGATAACCTCATCCATGTATCCGGATGAATCTGATCCCTGTTCCCAAGATAACCTCATCCATGTATCCGGATGAATCTGATCCCTGTACCCAAGATAACCTCATCCATGTATCCGGATAAATCTGATTCCTGTACCCAAGATAACCTCATCCATGTATCCGGATAAATCTGATCCCTGTACCCAAGATAACCTTATCCATGTATCCGGATTAATCTGATCCCTGTACCCAAGATAACCTCATCCATGTATCCGGATTAATCTGATCCCTGTACCCAAGATAACCTCATCCATGTATCCGGATTAATCTGATCCCTGTACCCAAGATAACCTCATCCATGTATCCGGATAAATCTGGTCCCTCTACCCAAGATAACCTCATCCATGTATCCGGATAAATCTGATTCCTGTACCCAAGATAACCTCATCCATGTATCCGGATGAATCTGATTCCTGTACCCAAGATAACCTCATCCATGTATCCGGATGAATCTGATTCCTGTACCCAAGATACCCTCATCCATGTATCCGGATGAATCTGATGCCTGTACCCAAGATAACCTCATCCATGTATCCGGATAAATCTGATCCCTGTACCCAAGATAACCTTATCCATGTATCCGGATTAATCTGATCCCTGTACCCAAGATAACCTCATCCATGTATCCGGATTAATCTGATCCCTGTTCCCAAGATAACCTCATCCATGTATCCGGATGAATCTGATCCCTGTACCCAAGATAACCTCATCCATGTATCCGGATAAATCTGATTCCTGTACCCAAGATAACCTCATCCATGTATCCGGATAAATCTGATCCCTGTACCCAAGATAACCTCATCCATGTATCCGGATAAATCTGATTCCTGTACCCAAGATAACCTCATCCATGTATCCGGATGAATCTGAATCACGTACCCAAGATAACCTCATCCATGTATCCGGATAAATCTGAATCACGTACCCAAGATAACCTAATCCATGTATCCGGATAAATCTGATCCCTGTACCCAAGATAACCTCATCCATGTATCCGGATAAATCTGAATCACGTACCCAAGATAACCTCATCCATGTATCCCAGATAAATCTAATTCCTGTACCCAAGATAACCTAATCCATGTATCCGGATAAATCTGATCCATGTACCAACGTAACCTTATCCATGTATCCGGATAAATCTGATCCCTGTACCCAAGGTAACCGTATCCATGCATCCAGATAAATCTGATACCTGTACCAGAGATACCCTCATCCATGTATCCGGATAAATCTGAACCCTGTACCCAAGGTAACCGTATCCATATATCCCAGATAAATCCGATCCCTGTACCAGAGATAACCCAACATCATCAATGTATCCAGATAAATCTGATCCCTGTACCCAAGATAACCTTATCCATGTAACAATAACAACCACATTCATGTATCCAGGTAAATATAAATCATGTATCCAAGTACACCTTATCCATATACCAATATAATATTATCCATGTACAGTATGCAAGTAAATCTGCTCCCTATACCCAAGTGCACTATATTGTCAAAAGTATTGGGACACCTGCCTTTACACACACATGAACTTTAATGGCATCCCAATCTTAGTCCGTAGGGTTCAATATTGAGTTGGCCCCGCCCTTTGCAGCTATGACAGCTTCAACTCTTCTGGGAAGGCCGTCCACAAGGTTTAGGAGGGTGTCTATTTGAATGTTTGACCATTCTTCCAGAAGAGCATTTGTGAGGTCAGGCACTGATGTTAGACAAGAACGCCTGGCTCGCAGTCTTCGCTCTAATTCATTCCAAAGGTGTTCTATCAGATTGAGGTCAGGACTCTTGGTAGATATCTTTAATGGTGGCTTGCTTAATATCTTTGATGGAGGCTCAGTTGATAACTTGGATGAAGGATCCTCCTAAGACCCCCTGCTCTCTAGTTTCCTTGTTACCTCCTCCCATGCTCACCTCCAGGACTTCTCTTGAGCCTCTCCCAGCCTCCCTACCCCAAGCTGTCTGACTATCTCCAACACTATTCACTTAGGTCAGGCATGTCCAAAGTCCGGCTCGTGGGCCAATTGCCGCCCGCATTCCAGTTTAATGCGGCCCTACTGGTAAATTGGACATATATCTATTTTGTAGCCTAAGGGCTTGGTCCCCTTAGTCAAAGTTGCATCAAAAGTCTCATCAAAGTAGTGCAGGCATCTTTTCAAAATCTCCATTAAAATAAATGGGCTGCGACTTGGCATGCCAAGTGTGAATGGAGCCTGAGGCCTCGTACACACGATCGTTTTCCTCTACTGAATCCATCAAGAAACTTGGTGACAGAGCTTTTTTGCCGAGGAAAACGGTCGTGGAACTCGACGAGAAAAAAAGAGAACAGGATCTCTTTTTCCTCGTCGGGAGTCTCAATTTCCTCGTCGTGTTTCTCGTCGGGCTGGTTTTACGACAAGAAACACGTGTGTGCGCATGCTTAGAAACCCTTGCATGCTCAGAATAAAGTATGAGACGGGAGCGCACCTTCGGTAAAAGTAGCGTTTGTAATGGAGATAGCACATTCGTCACGCTGTCACCAAACTATTACTTAACACGCGGTAACATGAGATAAGCAAAAGCAGCCCCAAGGGTGGCGCCAGTGGAATCAAACTTCCCCTTTATAGTGCCGCCGTACGTGTTGTACGTCACCGCGTTTCAGAACGAGGAGATTTGGTCTTGACTGTGTGTACGTAAAGACAGCTTGTCAAGTTTCTCGACAAGCCTAACAAGGAACTCGTCGAGGAAAATGATGTGTCTTTTCCGACAAGTTCCTCGGTCGTGTGTACGAGGCCTGAGTGTCTTTGGATGGATCAGCCACGAAAGGTTTGAGATAACTGGAATATAAAAGGTGTCGGGCTTCCTTTCACTCCATTGTGTAACTTGCATAGATCTGTAGTTTGGCCGACCATAAGCTATACGATTTCATCAAGCAATACCATAGATATGGTGATAACTGGGTCGAGTAGAAGTTAGAATTCCCTTAAAAGGGTTGTTAAGGTTTGTTTTTTATTTTCTAAATAGGTTCCTTTAGGGTAGTGCATTGTTGTTTCACTTACCTTTTCCTTCCATTTCCCTTCTAAATGTTTTTTTTTCTTTGTCTGAATTTTTCACTTCCTTTTCCTCCTCAGTAAACTTGCCACCATCATCCGAGCGGTGGAAAGTCAGCTAGAACAGTTTAAGCTTACTGAGGAGGAACAGGAAGTGAGAGATTCAGACAAAGAAAACAAAACATTTAGAAGGGAAATCAAAGGAAAAGGTAAGTGAACCAACAATGCACTGGCTTAAAGGAACCTATTTAGAAAATAAAAAACAAACCTTTACAACCCTTTTAAGGAGATCTATGGTGTCAACATACACTTTAATTGTATAACATCAGCATTGTAATAACAGCACAAGCAATAGTTATTTTAGAATTTTTTTGAAAAATCTCCTTTTTATGTTGTGAGTGCTGCCAGTCTGCTGGCCGTCTTTCTGCAACTTCCTGGATTCCCTGTATGCATTTCTAAGGACTACAAATCCCATGGTACCTTGCTGCCTCCAAGCAGTGATTCTTGTACTGGCCCGTCTCCTCAAACTCCTCCTCTTGGCATCGCTGTGGTTCAGAGGGCAGGCTCTGTGATATGTGTGACACAGCAGTGCCTACCCACAGGACATAGGGAATACGGGTCTCAGAATTTAAGGAATGAAATGCGTGAGGATCTTCACAAAGTAAGTTTACAAACTTTAAGATCATTCAGATTAATGGGCGCAGGCTACAACCAATTGAAATATTAGTGGGGAAATTAATATATGATTTTATATTTTGACCATAGATACACTTTAAAATGGAGCTTGATGTCCTCTACATCCTTCCATGATTGATGTCCTCTACATCCTTCCATGATTGATGTCCTCTACATCCTTCCATGATTGATGTCCTCTACATCCTTCCATGATTGATGTCTTCTCAGGAATGGACTGGCCATTGGGACTACAGGGAGTTTCCCGGTGGGCCGATGGCTCAGTGGGCCGGCTTCAGTGACAGCGGACCGCTGTCCCCCCTCCGCTCCTCTGTCTCTCCCTCCCTGCAGCGCTCACCTGGGGGGAACAGAGGAGCATGGGGAAGAGGACAGACAGCCAACTCAACAGCTATGGCCTGGAAGTTACTCACTTCTGCCCAATCTTGTCCAAAAAGGGGGGTCACCGAACTGATTCTTTGCCCTGTGTGAAATAATGTCTAGCTTCCCCACTGGTACTGCCTATAAGAGTACCAGACGTTCTACTCTAATAAAGTAGAACGGCTAGTGGCTAGTGAAGGGGGAGAGGTGGCTTGGGTGGCCGGGGGGGGGGGGGGGGTGCGGGATTTGTACGGCCGCCATGGGAGAGACCTGTCAAAGTGGGCCAGTCTGGATGAAGTCCAGGGCCAAATTTTTGTCCCAGTCCAGCCCTGTGTCTTCTACATCCTTCCATGATTGATGTCCTCTACACCTACCATCAGCTTGGTGTCCTCTACTCCTGCTATTAGCAGTCATCAGGGGTGCAGTAAAGTCTACCTCCACCCTGTAGAGTGGAGTAGATGGTACACATGCATGATTTAGTAGCTAGTATTAGAATACATTTTACGACATGTTGGTAAATGTCTCTAGTTTGTAATTTTGGCTTATGGTAGATGGGACCCACTATTGATTTTCCAGGATTTAAAGTGCTGATTTAAAGTGCTGACAGGCTCTAAACTGTCAAATCAGCATATCCATCCATGGTGCACGCCATAGTTTCTTACTCCATGTAACATCTTTACTTAGGTTGTTGTACCGAAAATAAGGATTTCACATTGACCAGGAAACTTTGGTGTAACTTCCTAAAGCCTCAGGTCGTGTACACATGGCAGAGATCCTCGACGGGCAGAACACATCGTTCCGCCCGTCGAGGTTCTCTGCCGGCCGTCGAAATCGGCGACCCGCCCGTCGGGAATGGCAACCAGCCATTCATCCAGGTGGGCCGTCGAGCAAATAGAGAGCGTGCTCTCTATTTCTGCACGACGGGATTCCCGACGGGAAGCTCGCCGAGACGGGAAGCTCAACCTCGGTCGTGTGTACGCTGCCTCAGGTCTCGTGCACACGACCGGTTTCCTCGACAGAATCCATTAAGAAACTTGATGGGATACGTAATTTGCCGAGAAAACCGGTCGTGTGTACACTTTTTGCAGAGAAAACCATCGAGAAACCTCGTCGAGCCAAAAAGAGAGCATGTCTTCTTTTTGCTCGACGGGAATGGGAAAATTTGGCTCGACGAGTTCCTCGACCAGCCGAACAAGGAACTAGACGGGGAAAACTATGTATTTCCCCCGTCGAGTTCCTCGGTCGTGTGTACGCGGCCTGAGTTTTTCATCGACAAAACTGTCGAGGAACTTAATGAGGAAAAAAGAGAGCAAGTTCTCTTTTTCTTCGTTGGGAGTCTCAATTTCTTCGTCGTGTTCTTCGTCGGGCTGGTTTTCCAGGAGAAACACATTGGTGTGTATGCTTAGAAACCTGCGCAGGGAGCGCACCTTCTGAAAATGTAGCGTTTGTAATGGAAATAGCGTATTCGTCACGCTGTAACAGACTGAAAAGTGCAAATGTCTCTTACCAAACTTTTACCTAACATGCAGTAACATGAGATTAGCAAAAGCAGTCCCAAGGGTGGCCCCAGTGGAATTGAACTTCCCCTGCCGTCTATGTGTTGAAGTCACCGAGTTTGAGAACGAGGAGATTTGGTCTTGACAGTGTGTATGCAAAGAAAGCTTGTCAAGATTCTTGACATGCCTAACAAGGAACTCGTCAAGGAAAACTATGTGTCTTTTCTGACGAGTACCTTGGTCGTGTGTAGGTGGCCTCATATACACCATCAGACTTCCATCGGACTTTTCCGTGGATTTTGGTCTGAAGGGGCGTTGGCCACGAACTTGTTCTGCATACACACGGCAGAACTTTTTCAACCAACATTCACCAAATCACATGGTTTTTCAGCTGTTTACCACCACCCTTTAGGCAATTTCTGCTATTGTTGTCTGATGTTTAGCTTCGGTTTCGGAGCATGCGTGTTTGTACTTTGGGTTTTAGTGCGATGTACTTGTGTACACACGATTGGATAATCCTTCATCTGACATCTGTTATCGGAAAGTTTGAGAGCATGCACAGCGATCATTTGTCCGATGAAAAACGAAAACAATCGTACATAGAGTATACAGACGGACGGATTGTCCAATAAAACACGTCCGTCGGACCGTTGTTGTCGAAAAGTCATATTGTGTGCATGGCATGCCTTAAAGTGGAGGTTCCGCGACCAATTGATTTTTTTTTTTGTGTTTAACAGTGGTGTTATACAGTACAGACCAACAGTTTGGACACACCTTCTCATTCAAAGAGTTTTCTTTGTTTTCATGACTATGAAAATTGTAGAGTCACACTGGAGGCATCAAAACTATGAATTAACACATGTGGAATTATATACATAACAAAAAAGTGTGAAACAACTGGAAATATGTGTCATATTCTAGGTCCTTCCACCTTTTGCAGCAGACACATCTTTAGAAGAACTGATAAGTGGAGACGGTGTGAATCCGGCCTTCATGGTAGAATATCTGCTAGGAAACCACTGCTAAAGAAAGGCAACAAGCAGAAGAGTCTTGTTTGGGTAAAGAACACAAGGAATGGACATTAGACCAGTGGAAATCTGTGCTTTGGTCTGATGAGTCCAAATTTGAGATCTTTGGTTCCAACCGCTGTGTCTTTGTGCGACGCAGAAAAGGTGAACGGATGGACTCTACATGCCTGGTTCCCACTGTGAAGCATGGAGGAGGAGGTGTGATGGTGTGGGGGTGCTTTACTGGTGACACTGTTGGGGATTTATACTGAACCAGCATGGCTACCACAGCATCTTGCAGCGGCATGCTATTCCATCCGGTTTGCGTTTAGTTGGACCATCATTTATTTTTCAACAGGACAATGACCCCAAACACACCTCCAGGCGGGGGAAGGGCTATTTGACCAAGAAGGAGAGTGATGGGGTGCTGCGCCAGATGACCTGGCCTCCACAGTCACCGGACCTGAAGCCAATCGAGATGGTTTGGGGTGAGCTGGACTGCAGAGTGAAGGCAAAAGGGCCAACAAGTGCTAAGCATCTCTGGGAACTCCTTCAAGACTGTTGGAAGACCATTTCAGGTGACGAAGCTCATCAAGAGAATGCCAAGAGTGTGCAAAGCAGTAATCAAAGCAAAAGGACCTAGAATATGACATCTTTTCAGTTGTTTCACACTTTCTTGTTATGTATATAATTCCACATGTGTTAATTCATAGTTTTGATACCTTCAGTGACTCTACAATTTTCATAGTCATGAAAATAAAGAAAACTCTTGGAATGAGAAGGTGTGTCCAAACTTTTGGTCTGTACTGTATATCTCAATTGAGTACTCACTTGTTAGGTGTCTTCAAACATCCCCCGTCCGTTTTCTTAGGAAAGAGAAACTTATCATTTCCGATCTAGGCATTTCCCATTTTACTTCCCAATTACTTCCTGGAAGCAGTGAATGCTCGTCTCCCGGCATTCACTGATCTTTTCCGGGCATGTGCACTGTTTGCGGCGACCTGCGCCATAAACATCCTGGTTGCCATCACAACGGGCGGTGTCATTGAAAGTACACACCCCATTGTGATGGCATTTACAACTAGAGAAACATCAGCGACGTTTAGATAATAATTTATTATGCCCTTCTCTAAAATGGCGATTTTAGCTACGCCCCCGTCATGTGACCCGGTCACTTGTTTGTAGAAAATCTTGCGGGATTACGATGGACGGTGTTCACGGTGTATCTTGGGAAGCACAAAACTGTGCTCCCAGTACACACTGCGGCAAGCTCCCAGTACACACTGCGGCGAGCTCCCAGTACACACTGCGGCACCGGGGACACGCCTACTCCTGCGGGAGGGAAACCCAGGAAGTCCTAATTATAAAGGTAATTACATGTCAGATTAAAAAAACTGCCTTTGTCCACATCACACATCCCAGGAGGCCATGTTTTATGGAGGGGCACATACATGACATTGCTATTTGCCAAGTGTTTTAGGAACCGGCAAAGACTTCACACCCATGCGCACACGTTCTTCGGGTCTCTTCACGACGCCAGATATCAGAAACCATCATCACGTGTGCGCGTTCATGCATAGCAGTGGCGGCTGGTGCTCAAAATATTTAGGGGCACGCAAACAAACTGAAAAAAAAAAACACATCAATTGCAGCCACTATGCCATCAAATGCAGCCACTGTCCCCATAAATTGCCGCAACTGTGCCATCAAACGCAGCTACTGTACCCATCAATTGCTGCAAGTGTGCCTATTAATTGCTGCCACTGTGCTGCATCATTTACTGCCAGTGTGCCCATCAATTAATGCCACTGTGCCCCATCAATTGTTGCCAGTGTGCCCATCAATTGTTGCCAGTGTGCCCATCAATTGTTGCCAGTGTGTCCATCAATTGCAGCTACTGTGCCCCATTAATTGCAGCTACTGTGCCCCATCAATTGCTGCTACTGTGCTCCATCAATTGCTGCTACTGTGCTCCATCAATTGCTGCTACTGTGCTCCATCAATTGCTGCTACTGTGCCCCATCAATTGCTTCTACTGTGCCCCATCAATTGCTGCTACTGTGCCCCATCAATTGCTGCTACTGTGCCCCATCAATTGCTGCTACTGTGCCCCATCAATTGCTGCTACTGTGCCCCATCAATTGCCGCTACTGTGCCCCATCAATTGCTGCTACTGTGCCCTATCAATTGCTGCCAGTGTGCCCATCAATTGCCGCCAGTGTGCCCATCAATTGCTGCCAGTGTGCCCATCAGTTGCCACCACTGTGCCCCATTAAAGTGGAGTTTCCATCCCAAATTTTTTTTTTTCATTATTGTGCTCATTAGACCTAAAAAAAAACAAAAAAAACAAAAAAAAAAACATTTTTTACTCATCTGGAAATGCCTGTTGCTATGCAGTCTCATGAAATCTGCCCTTGGAATCACCTAGGATTCTGACATCATCTCCCTCTAATGCTCCTGGGAAATGTGTGTCATCACTTCCCAGGATGCAGTGCGCTGCCTAATTATCACTCCCCATCAAGACTTCCAGGAAGTAAGTGCTTGTGGGCTTCACAATGCCCACAGGCAAAATGACAACGGTGTGGACCTAGTTTTATAAACTACCTTTTTTGAATAACTATGAGGAGCGGCGGCGGATTGTAAAATAGTAAGTGACCGGATTTATATTATAAAAACGCATGATGAAAGGACATACATTTAAAAGGATCACTAAAGGAAATTGTTTTTTTTTAGCTAAATAGCTTCCTTTACCTTAATGCAGTGCTGTTTTTATGTTCTCATTTTTCGTTTTTGCTTTGAAGTAGCTGTAATCCTTCTCTGATCTCCACACTTCCTGCTTGTCTGGCTCCTTATGAAAAATCTCATGGCAGCTTTTCACTGTGGTCCAAGCTGTGTGTCTAAAACTCCTCAGAACCAATCAGATTCATTTTAAAAACAAAACACTGCCCTGGATTTGTTTGTTTTTGTTCTGTCTCTCTCTCTACTAAACATAAACACAAAACCTTTTTAAAAACGAAAGTGAAACTAGAGGCACATTATATGATTGACTTTTATCTATTTTTAATCATTTTTAAAAGGGATGAGTTATTTTTTATGTCTCTATACCCTGTAAACAGTCATTTCAGCAAAAAAAAAAAAAAATTTCCTTTAGTGATCCTTTAAAAAATGCTAATTGTGGTTGGAACTCCGCTTTAAATGCTGTGTGCATCGCCCAGGACTTACCTGTCTCGTAGTGGGTCGCGGTGGCGTCCTTCATGTCCACCCTCCTCGATGTCTTCTCCCGTCCTCTCTATCAGGTGTCCAATCACAGCACCTGTTTCAGCAAATCAGGTGACAAGTAACAGAACCCGAGAGGTGGGTCAGTGTTAGGAAAGCAATGTATCCAGTTTCCTTACACAGCGCTGAGTAAACAGCGAACGCACAGAATGGCGACCGCTGTTTACCAATTTGGACGCCTTTTAGAGCCTACGACTCTAATCAGGTGCTTAAAAAAAAAACTCAGGTGCCCGGCGCAACTCAAAACAGGAGAATATTTCAGGGGTGATGTTCCTCTAAAAGCAATGCAGCTTGGATATCTGTCCGCCGTGGCCTGTGATTGGACAGAAGACTGAAATTGTTGTCTTGTGGGTTACTTTGAAGTAACTCGGGTCACGTTTCCCTCCAGTTCACTCGCCGAAGCCTCGCTTGTATCGCCGCCAGAGCTGCTCCGGGTTTAATGACGGCTGCACTTTCCATGCAGGCTCAGCGTGTTTGTACTGGAGGAGGTGTTGGCTTTCATGTGGGAGACGCATAGATTTCCTTGTTCATCTGGTTTTCAGGATTATTTTCAGGTGAAGTGAACACCGAGTTTTGTTTCCTGTATTCTCATGAAAGAAATTAGTTATGGTTTAGCAGGTTATTGGCAGTAATTAATCAAGCCTCTCTCCGGTCAACGCAAGGTAGTACTACGTGTTCTCTGGCGGGATGTGTTGTCTGGGCGGATCCTTTGCTTTGCTAATGTGTGAGAGTAATATTCACAATTCCACACTGTCGTTATCTATTCATTTCATAATGGACAGGGCCGGCCTTTGGGGTGTGCGGGGTGTGCGGTCGCACAGGGCGCCATAGCAACATGGGCGCCTGGCGACCTCCACAGATTCCAATGGTCACAGATTTGGCGATTTCCCCCCCCCCCCCTGCGACTGAATATGACTTAGCGCCATTAGCGGGCGCCGGGTGACAGGGAGGCAGCGGCAGAGACACAGCAGGGAGGGTGCAAGTCACACCCGAGCGAGCCGTCAGCACACCCGGGACCCGGCAGCAATAATCCCCCTTCCCTGTGCACAGTGTGCAGCGCCGCGGGTCTAATGAGTCTCGGCTGTCTGTCTTAGTCACAGGGTGCAGCCGCCTCCCCCTTTTCCGTCCTGTGCTGTGTGTGTGCAGCACGTGGCTCAGATGACCAGCTTGCCTGGTATACAGGTCTGAAAGTGGGGAGGGGTGTCTGTGTTGTAGAGGGGAGGGGGGGTTCTGTATTGTAGGGGGATGGGGTTCTGCAATGTGGGGGGGCTTCTGTATTGTAAGGGGGAGGGGGTTCTACATTGTGGGGGGGTCTGTATTGTGGGGGGGTTCTGTACTTTAGGGGGAGGGGTTTCTGTATTGTGTGGAGGGGGGGTTCTATATTGTAGGGGGGTCTGCACTGTAGGGGTGGATCTGTATTATAGGAGGGGCGGTTCTGCATTGTGGGGGGGTTCTGTATTGTAGGGTGGAGGGGGTTCTGTATTGTAGGGGGGTCTGCACTGTAGGGGTGGATCTATATTGTAGGGGGAGGGGGTTCTGCATTGTGGGGGGGGGTTCTGTATTGTAGGGGGGTTTTGTATTGTGGGGGGTTCTAATTTGTAGGGGGAGTTCTGTATTGTAGGGGGGTTCTGTATTGTAGGGGGGTTCTGTATTGTGGGGGGGGTTCTGTATTGTGGGGGGGTCTGTATTGTAGGGAGGTCTGCACTGTAGGGGTGGATCTGTATTGTAGGCAGGTTCTGTATTATAGGAGGGGGGGTTCTGTATTGTAGGGGGGTTTGCTCTGTAAAGGTGAATCTGTATTGTAGAGGGGGTTCTGTATTGTAAGGATGGGTCTGTATTGTAGGGGTGGGCCTGTATTGTAAGGGGGGTTTGCACTGTAGGGGGAGACTGTAGGGAGTAATGTAAAATGATGCAGGGTGTTGTATAATGTAAAGGGGTCCAGAGGTGCAGTTGTGGAGAGGGGTACACAGTAGTGACAGAGATTTTGAAGGATGCAGGGGGCAGGTGTGGTTACGAATGGGCGTGGTTATCATGGGCGTGGTTACTGAGGGGCGTGGTCACCAGGGGGCGCTGTAAATCTTTCTCGCACAGGGCGCCTAAAGGCCTAAGGCCGGCCCTGATAATGGACTCTGGTTGAGGTTCTATAGACAATATGAAATTCTGGTTGAAGGGTATTTGTACTTTTTTAGTTATATCTCAACTAAGTTTTGCAGTACGAAAGACATTTGCACCATTATGGACCAGAAAGGTACATACATACCCATAACAGGAAGACATAGACGTGCCGGCACATATACCGTATATACTCGAGTATAAGCCGAGGTTTTTAGCACATTTTTTGTGTGCTGAAAATGCCTCCCCTCGGCTTATACTCGAGTCACCTTTTTGCACCTGATCTCCCGGACCTTGGGGACCCGGTACCGGCACAGATGTAGCCCAACTCTTCCTCTACAAGTGTGCAAAGTTTGTTGTCCGGGGGACCTACGGCCGGGGAGCACCGATTCAATGTTAAACTGTAATTTCTCCGGTGATTTTGGGGACCCGGTACTAGCCGGTAACAGGTCCCCAGGACCTGGAGCTTGGCACACATGTAGCCCCACTTTTCCTCTACAAGTGTGCAAAGTTTGTTGTCTAGGAGACCTACGGCCGGGGAGCACCGATTTTTCAAAGCCAGGCACCCCTACCATAGACTCCCATGTTAAACGTCAGTCTAGTCATGGACACAGTGAGGCATGGGCACAGTGAGGCCTTCAAACGCAGCCACTGTGCCCATCAATTGCAGCCACTGTGCCATCAAACGCAGCCACTGTGCCCATCACTTGTCGCCACTGTGCCATCAAACGCAGCCACTGTGCCCATCACTTGTCGCCACTGTGCCATCAAACGCAGCCACTGTGCCCATCACTTGTCGCCACTGTGTCATCAAACACAGCCATTGTGCCCATCAATTGTCGCCACTGTGCCATCAAACGCAGCCACTGTGCCCATCACTTGTCGCCACTGTGTCATCAAACGCAGCCACTGTGCCCATCAATTGCTACCACTGTGCCCTCAAACGCAGCCACTGTGCCCATCAATTGCCACCACTGTGCCCTCAAACGCAAATGATGCCAGTTTGCCCCATCAAAAGCCTCCAGTTTGCCCCATCAAATGATGCAAGTTTACCCCATCAAACGCCGCCAGTTTGCCCCATCAAATGATGCCAGTTTGCCCCATCAAATGATGCCAGTTTGCCCCATCAAATGATGCCAGTTTGCCCCATCAAATGCTGCCAGTTTGCCCCATCAAACGCCGCCAGTTTGCCCCATCAAACGCCTCCAGTTTGCCCCATCAAATGATGCAAGTTTACCCCATCAAACGCCACCAGTTTGCCCCATCAAACGCCGCCAGTTTGCCCCATGAAATGATGCCAGTTTGCCCCATCAAACGCCACCAGATTTCCCCATCAAATGCAGCCAGTTTGCCTCAATGCCCAACACTCACCTTTCGCGGGTCAGCATCATCTTCCACGCTCCCTCCGAATCCGAGTATTGGACCCTTGATAGGCGTCCAATCACAGTGCCTGTCGCTTCAACCAATCAGGTGACCAGTAACCAGACCCGGTGCACCTGATTTGCTGAGAGGTGGGTCAGTGTTGTCTGAAAAAGTCCGATGAGAGCTTTTGGCCGGGAAACCCCGACCGTGTGTATGCCCAATCTGACTTTTACAGGAAAAGTTCCGTCAGGAAAAAATCCTAGCGTGAAAACCGTTCGTCTGTATGCAATTTCAGTGCGCAAAAAACGCGCATTCTCGGAATCAAGTCGACGCATGCTCCGAAGCATAGAACTTAATTTTCTCAGCTCGTTCTAGTGTTGTACATCACCGCATTTTTTGGCAGTCAAAAGTTCACAAACTTTTGTGTGACCGTGTGTTTGCAAGGCAGGCTTCAGAGGAATTCCGATGAGAAAACCATCCTTGATTTTTTCCGATGGGAAAACCGCTCGTGTGTACAGGGCATTAGGGAAGCAATTCCCTAACACAGCACTGTTTAAACAGGGAACACGCAGCAGTGTGCTTAAGCTCTGATCAGGAAGCCTATTGGGGCCCCCTAGTGGCATTGGGGCCCTCGGGCAGTGCCTGGGTGCCTCAATGGTCAGTCCGCCCCTGGCTGTAAGGACAGTTGGGTGGCTGCTCAATGGCCTATTTTCACCACATTCCCCAACTGCAAATAGGTCTGTCTCAAAAAAAAAACAATACAAAATTGGGGTACAGTGTTGCATGATGGAGAAACTGTCAGTCAAACTATCACAGCACTGAAGGGCCTAATATTGCTCTAATAGGCACTTCCAAAACACCCCCACAGCTGTAATTTAGATGGCTGGCGCTCAAGGGGCCCAACACTTGAATAGGGGGCGGCAGCGGTGACAATAGATAGATTCATACAATGCATGAATCTATGTATTGTTGATTGATGGGTGCAGGAGAGGGGGGGCGGTGCTCCTGTGCCCACTATGGACGCCACTGCTTGCTTTCTTCTTTTTTGTATACCCTTGAGGGTCACCACCCCACAATCTCCTTTGAGAGGAAGCTACTTGGGACTGGTTGCACCATTAGAGGTATACCCTTCTGGAGCGTGGAATGTGGTTAGTAATCATTTGCCCCTAAACCGAGTGAGTATTTAACCCTTGCAGTTGGAGGGGCGCCACTCCAAGGGTATTTTTTTTTTCTTCTAATTCCTAGAGTTGGGCTATTTCACTTTATTTGAGCTTTGTCTTTTAAAAATCCTCTTCCCGCTAACGAAGGACAAGTCCTAAAGATACAGGTTGGTTGCAGCACTTGAAGGATGCAGTGCAGCGTGACGAGTGAGCCTCTCTCCCGGACTCTCATCCCTTTAGTTACAGACAGAGGGCCGGATCCACAAAGGGCGGCGTAACTTTTTTCCGGCGTAGCGTATATTATTTAAGTTAGGAACGCAAGTGCCGTATCCACAAAGCACTTGCGTCCTAAGTTACGGCGGCGTAGAGTAAATGGGCCGGCGTAAGAGCGCCTAATTCAAATGGGGAAGAGGTGGGCGTGTTTTATTTAAATTATTCGCGATCCGACTTAAATTACGTTTTGTTTTTTTAACTGCCGTGGAGGTATCCCACTGCGCATGCGCGAAATCACGTCGCAAACAGTCAATGCTTTCGACGTGAACGTAACTTACGCAAAGCCCTTTTCGCGAACGTTTTACGTAAACGACAGAAAATTCTACGCTGTCCCGATGTCCATACTTAACATTGCGTACGCCTCTATAGAGCAGGGGTAACTTTACGCCGGACATACGCTTACGCAAACGACGTAAAAAGAATGCGCCGGGCGTACGTACGTTTGTGGATCGGCGTATCTATCTCATTTGCATATTTTACGCTGAACATCTACGAAAGCGCCCCTAGCGGCCAGCGTAAATATGCAACTAAGATACGACGGCGTAATCGACTTACGTCAGTCGTATCTTAACGGATGCTAAACAAAGATATGCCGGCGCAAATTTGAAATTATGGCGGCGTATATGCAGATACGCCGCCGTAATGCTTTGTGGATCCGGCCCATAATGTGCATTTAACTTCAGAAGAAATTCATTATCTGCGCAAAAACGTCTCTATCAAATGTCATCCGCGGGCAGTGCTTGTGATTATACAGAGCTTTGCATTCTACGAGCCCCTTAATGCAACTCAAGGTCACATCGTCCAGAATTCCCAACCACTCTGATTAAAATCAAATCATTGCCTAAACACGAGCGCTTGGTGCGTTACCCCGGGGATCGGGCGGGAAATAAAAAGCCTGTTTGTTGGAAGCACGGCTGTTGGATTATTGGTTTATCCCATTCGGTGCCGGAGAAACGGCGTGCCGGTAAAATGGATTGCGGAGGATATGCGGGGAGACAGCGAATCTGTCAGCTCCTCTACAGAACTTGTAGCTTATAGTTAGAAGTAGGGTTGTCCCGATACCGAGTATTTGCGGGAGTACTTATACTCGCGCGAATGCTCCCGATGCTTCTGCCGATACTTTTTTTGTATTTATCAAAATGTTCTGTGAAAATTCTTTGAGTTTTTTACTACTGCGTGACAAGCAAATAAAACATTTTTATTCATTTTTAGGGTCCTTTTACACGTGCGTCTGTTTTTAGACGTCCTTTTTTTGACCGCAATGCTTTCCTATGGGTCCTTTCACACGCATCCGCTAACGTCCGTCTCCGTTAGGGCTCTTTCACACGTCCGTTCAGTTTTTTAGATCATTTTTTTCCCCTTCAGTTGATCCCTTTTTTCGTCCGTTTTCCGTCCGTTTACATCCGTTTCCGTTCCGTTTTCCGTCCGTTTTTCATCCGTTTTTTTTTTTTTTTTTTTAGAACTTTTTTTTTTTTTTTTACATATTTTGATGAAAAACTGACGTTAGCGGATCGGATGGTAAACGTATCATCCGCTAACGTCCGTTTTTCGTCCGTTCCGTTTTTTTGACGGAAGAAAAATAGGGTTTTCTTCCGTCCTTAAAAACGGAGCTTACCGCAGACGGATGTTAACGGACGTTAGCGGATGCTCATCCGCTAAAGGACGCTTAACCCATAGGGAAGCATTGAGGTCCGTTAACGGACGTCCAAAAAACGGATGAATTGAACGGACGTGTGAAAGAGCCCTTAAGCTCCGTTTTTTTGAACGGAAGAAAACCCTATTTTTCTTCCGTCAAAAAAACGGAACGGACGAAAAACGGATGTTTACCGGACGATTCGTTTAACATCCGATCCGCTAACATCCGTTTTTCATCAAAATATGTAAAAAAAAAAAAAGTTCTAAAAAAAAAAAAAATGGATGAAAAAACTGATGAAAAACAGATGTGAATGGACGAAAAACTGATGAAAAACGGATGACAACTGATGAAAAACGGATAAAAAACGGACCAACTGATGAAAAAAAACGGACCTAAAAAACGGTTCACACGTGTGAAAGGACCCTTACTCATTTTTATTCTTTTATAATGTCTTGAGTTAGAGTTCTTCATAATTCTAAAGAAAATATCTTTAGTCTGTATTGTGGTTTGAAAACTGTCACATGACATTTAAAAAAAGTATCGGTATTCGGTATCGGCGAGTACATGGAAAAAAGTATCGGTATTCGGTATCGGCGAGTACATGGAAAAAAGTATCGGTACTCGGTATCGGCGAGTACATGGAAAAAAGTATCGGTACTCGGTATCGGCGAGTACATGGAAAAAAGTATCGGTACTCGGTATCGGCGAGTACATGGAAAAAAGTATCGGTATTCGGTATCGGCGAGTACATGAAAAAAAAGTATCGGTACTCGGTATCGGCGAGTACATGGAAAAAAGTATCGGTATTCGGTATCGGCGAGTACATGAAAAAAAGTATCGGTATTCGGTATCGGCGGGTACATGAAAAAAAGTATCGGTATTCGGTATCGGCGAGTACATGGAAAAAAGTATCGGTATTCGGTATCGGCGAGTACATGAAAAAAAGTATCGGTACTCGGTATCGGCGAGTACATGGAAAAAAGTATCGGTATTCGGTATCGGCGAGTACATGAAAAAAAGTATCGGTATTCGGTATCGGCGGGTACATGAAAAAAAGTATCGGTATTCGGTATCGGCGAGTACATGGAAAAAAGTATCGGTATTCGGTATCGGCGAGTACATGGAAAAAAGTATCGGTACTCGGTATCGGCGAGTACATGGAAAAAAGTATCGGTACTCGGTATCGGCGAGTACATGGAAAAAAGTATCGGTACTCGGTATCGGCAACTACATGGAAAAAAGTATCGGTACTCGGTATCGGCAAGTACATGGAAAAAAGTATTGGTACTCGGTATCGGCGAGTACATGGAAAAAAAAAAGTTCTAAAAAAAAAAAAATGGATGAAAAAACTGATGAAAAACAGATGTGAATGGACGAAAAACTGATGAAAAACGGATGACAACTGATGAAAAACGGATAAAAAACGGACCAACTGATGAAAAAAAACGGACCTAAAAAACGGTTCACACGTGTGAAAGGACCCTTACTCATTTTTATTCTTTTATAATGTCTTGAGTTAGAGTTCTTCATAATTCTAAAGAAAATATCTTTAGTCTGTATTGTGGTTTGAAAACTGTCACATGACATTTAAAAAAAGTATCGGTATTCGGTATCGGCGAGTACATGGAAAAAAGTATCGGTACTCGGTATCGGCGAGTACATGGAAAAAAGTATCGGTACTCGGTATCGGCGAGTACATGGAAAAAAGTATCGGTATTCGGTATCGGCGGGTACATGAAAAAAAGTATCGGTATTCGGTATCGGCGAGTACATGAAAAAAAGTATCGGTATTCGGTATCGGCGAGTACATGGAAAAAAGTATCGGTATTCGGTATCGGCGAGTACATGGAAAAAAGTATCGGTATTCGGTATCGGCGAGTACATGGGAAAAAGTATCGGTACTCGGTATCGGCAAGTACATGGAAAAAAGTATTGGTACTCGGTATCGGCGAGTACATGGAAAAAAGTATCGGTATTCGGTATCGGCGAGTACATGAAAAAAAGTATCGGTATTCGGTATCGTCGAGTACATGAAAAAAAGTATCGGTATTCGGTATCGTCGAGTACATGGAAAAAAGTATCGGTACTCGGTATCGGCGAGTACATGGAAAAAAGTATCGGTACTCGGTATCGGCGAGTACATGGAAAAAAGTATCGGTACTCGGTATCGGCAAGTACATGGAAAAAAGTATTGGTACTCGGTATCGGCGAGTACATGGAAAAAAGTATCGGTATTCGGTATCGGCGAGTACATGAAAAAAAGTATCGGTATTCGGTATCGGCGAGTACATGGAAAAAAGTATCGGTACTCGGTATCGGCAAGTACATGGAAAAAAGTATTGGTACTCGGTATCGGCGAGTACATGGAAAAAAGTATCGGTATTCGGTATCGGCGAGTACATGAAAAAAAGTATCGGTATTCGGTATCGTCGAGTACATGGAAAAAAGTATCGGTACTCGGTATCGGCGAGTACATGGAAAAAAGTATCGGTACTCGGTATCGGCGAGTACATGGAAAAAAGTATCGGTATTCGGTATCGGCGAGTACATGAAAAAAAGTATCGGTATTCGGTATCGGCGGGTACATGAAAAAAAGTATCGGTATTCGGTATCGGCGAGTACATGGAAAAAAGTATCGGTACTCGGTATCGGCAAGTACATGGAAAAAAGTATTGGTACTCGGTATCGGCGAGTACATGGAAAAAAGTATCGGTATTCGGTATCGGCGAGTACATGAAAAAAAGTATCGGTATTCGGTATCGTCGAGTACATGAAAAAAAGTATCGGTATTCGGTATCGTCGAGTACATGGAAAAAAGTATCGGTACTCGGTATCGGCGAGTACATGGAAAAAAGTATCGGTACTCGGTATCGGCGAGTACATGGAAAAAAGTATCGGTACTCGGTATCGGCAAGTACATGGAAAAAAGTATTGGTACTCGGTATGGGCGAGTACATGGAAAAAAGTATCGGTATTCGGTATCGGCGAGTACATGAAAAAAAGTATCGGTATTCGGTATCGGCGAGTACATGGAAAAAAGTATCGGTACTCGGTATCGGCAAGTACATGGAAAAAAGTATTGGTACTCGGTATCGGCGAGTACATGGGGAAAAGTATCGGTATTCGGTATCGGCGAGTACATGAAAAAAAGTATCGGTATTCGGTATCGTCGAGTACATGGAAAAAAGTATCGGTACTCGGTATCGGCGAGTACATGGAAAAAAGTATCGGTACTCGGTATCGGCGAGTACATGGAAAAAAGTATCGGTATTCGGTATCGGCGAGTACATGAAAAAAAGTATCGGTATTCGGTATCGGCGGGTACATGAAAAAAAGTATCGGTATTCGGTATCGGCGAGTACATGAAAAAAAGTATCGGTACTTGTACTCGGTCCTAAAAAAGTGTTATCGGGACAACCCTAGTTATAAGTGATGTAAATTCTGCTTCAGTGGCTGGTCAATGAGAGCTACCTGTACGTGAAATATCGGCTACGGCCCAACCGGGCCATTAAGAGGTTTTATAAAAGAGAAAGCTCAAATAAAGTGGAATAGCGCCGGGAGATCAGGTGCATGAGGCTGCAGATGGGCACAGTGAGGCAGAGAGATGAGCACAGTGAGGCAGGGAGACTCAAGTATAAGCCGAGGGAGGGCTTTTTCAGCGCAAAAAAATGTGCTGAAAAACTGGGCTTATACTCGCATATATACGGTAATTCATTTTTAAAATGCACATTTCTTCAAGGTAATTTTTGTGTGCCAGGTAGGTGCACTCCGCCGGGTCCTGTATAGGACTCTGATGACCCCGGCACCTGCCAGTGTAATGCAATGGTTATTTATGTGCTCCCTTCACTTTCATTTGCCATTGACGCTTGGCTGTGTTCACAAGATGAATAGTTGGATGGCCGGTTGGTGAAGGTTGACATCAATGCCGCTCACAGAGGACATCCAAGACAATTGCTGACAAGACTTTATAACTCTACAAAGACAAGCATGTGACCTCGGTGTTCCACTTCCTTTATGCCAATGAGGACTTTGTTTCTGACCTTGGGCTCCTTTTCAAATGTCCCTGAAAAGAAAACCTGCTTATTTTATATATATATATATATACAGGGCCGTTTGAAGGAATTAGGGGGCCCCAAGCAAAATAAACGTGGAGTATTTTTGGAAACTCGGCTCCGCTCAAACGCAGTACAAGGGGGGTCCTTATCTGCCAGGCGGAACTTATTCGGCAGAACACCGGCCAGGTCCCGTGTGGTACAGGAGATTCAGTGTCCTGTTCCCGACCGGACTGACAGGAAGTGAGCACTCAGTGTGCAATTCCTGTCAGTCCGGCCGGAAACAGGAAACTGAATCTCCTGTACCGCACGGTACTCGGCCGGACTGACAGGAGGAAAGAAGAGGAGCTCGGCCATGCTACAGCCTGGGAAGGGGAAGTAGGGGCCCCCAGGCGGCTAGGGGCCCCAAGCAATTGTTTGTTTTGCCTGTCCTGTAGCGACGGGCCTGTATATTTATATATATATATGTGTATATAAATAATTAGGGATGCACGATACCATTTTTTAACGAGTATGAGTACCGATACTTTGTTTTTAGTACTCGCCGATACCGATCAACGATACTTTCCGCAACTGTTTTGTTTTCACTTCAGCTGTCAGCAATGATACAAAGCATTAAAAAGTTATTTACAAATTAAATAAATCGTTTTTTTTTTTTTTTTTTCAATGTAAAATATGTAAATATATGTTAATATATATGTGTAAAAATATTCACTAACAAAGCAAACTATTATTATTTTTTTAATTGTTTATCATTTATAAAACAGATGTGAACAACAAAAAAAAAAAGCCGGAAAATATTGATTAAATAGAGGAGAATAGGGAGTTAATAAAGACTGATTAGAGTGAATTAAGGGTTAATAAAGGGTTAAACAGAGGAACATTTGTTCATCACTGATCTGCAGATGAAGAAACAGAAAGATACAAAAAGAAACAATATTTATTTTTATTTTGGTGTTTCAGCTGCTGAGCAATGAATGTTGTTAATAAACATTGCCGACTGTTTTTTTTTTTGACAGCTCCAATTACCAGACTTCTGTAACACATAGGCTGCGTACACACGATCGGTTCGGTCGGACAGTTTCATCGGACCAAACCGATCGTGTGTACGGCCCATCGGCCGTTGTTCGTCGGACCAAAGTTTTAAAACTTGCTTTAAAATCGGTCCGACGGACGCCTGACCATCGGATCAAAACGATGGTTAGTACGCAAAAGCATCGGACCAAAAACCCGCGCATGCTCAGAATCAAGTCGACGCATGCTTGGAAGCATTGAACTTCGTTTTTTCAGCACGTCGTTGTGTTCTACGTCACCGCGTTCTGGTCTGATCGGATTTTGGACTGATGGTGTGTACGCACATCAGACCACTTGAGCGGTGACCCGATGAAAACGATCCGTCGGACCATTCTCATGGTGTTGGACTGATCGTGTGTACTCGGCCTTAAAGGTGTTGTAAAAGATTTTTTTCCCCCCTAATTAGCTTCCTTTACCTCAGTGCAGTCCTCCTTCACTTACCTCATGCTTTGATTTTGCTATTAAATGTCCTTATTTCTATTATTATTATTCTATTTTTATTAATTGGATATTTCTGAGAAACCCTCACTTCCTGTTCTTCTGTCTGTAACTCCACACAGTAATGTGAGGCTTTCTCCCTGGTGTGGAGAAAGCCTCTTGAGGGGGCGAGCAGGAGTGTCAGGACACTCTCTACTTTGCAGATAGAGAAAGGAGCTGTGTGAGTGAGTGAGTAACTTATATAGCGCAACACATGCGAACTGAATCGACCTCTGTGTGTTAGTGGGCGTCCTGACACTCCTGCTCTCCCCTTCAAGAGGCTTTCTCCACACCAGGGAGAAAGCCTCACATTACTGTGTGGAGTTACAGACAGAAGAACAGGAAGTGAGGATTTCTCAGAAATATCCAATTTTTTTTTTAATTGGATATTTATTATGGCAAAATATAATTTTATTTTTCAAAATTTTCGCTATTTTTTTTTTGTTTATAGCGGAAGAAATAAAAACCTCAAAGGTGGTCATTTACCATAAAAAAAAAAAGCTCTATTCATATGGGTACAGTGTTGCATGTGTAATTGTCATTCAAAGTGTGACAGCGCTGAAAGCTGAAAAATGGCCTGGGCAGGAAGGGGGTGAAAGTTCCCGGTGTTGAAGTGGTTACCTTAGCTTCAGGTTCGTACAGCATTACGGGCGTAACATTATTGGGCAACAATTCACACCTTCAGCCATGTAAATTGAAGGATTAAAACCTCTGGATTCCTTCCTGACACCAAGGATGGGATTATTCACATAGTACGGTTTTCTCACCTGCCTTTCCATGGTGATTGGATTAAGGTGTTGGTGCTCCTGTGTGGATAGAAATGAGGAGGTTTTTTTCCCTGACACTCATTAGAACCGACTTGGATAGGCTCCAAAACATCTACAGCAGGAGTCTCCAAACTTTCTAAACAGGTGGCCAATTTTCTGTCCTTCAAGCTTCAGAGGGGGTGGACTGTGGCCAGTGTGAGTAAACAGTGCCCTATCTTTACTATTAGTGGGAGGAATAGTGCCCATCATTGGTGCTAGTGGGAGGAATAGTGTCCCATCATTGGTGTCAGTGGGAGGAATAGTGTCCCATCATTGAAGCCAGTGGGAGGAATAGTCCCGCATCATTGGAGCCAGTAGGAGGAATAGTCCCCCATCATTGGAGCTAGGGTTGTTCCGATACCAGTATCGGTATCGGGACTGATACTGAGCATTTGCGGGAGTACTTGTACACCCGCAAATGCTCCCGATGCCAGATCCGATACTCAGCGGCGGGGAACACTACAGCTATTCAAATGAAAGCTGTAATGTTCCCTGCGCGTATTAACCAGGCGGCGGCGGTGGCATCTAGGTATGGGGAGACATGGCTGCATATGTGGGGGGACATGGCTGCATCTATGGGGGGACATGGCTGCATATGTGGGGGGACATGGCTGCATTTGGGGACACATTTAAAAAAAAAGTATCGGTATTCGGTATCGGGGAGTACTTGAAAAAAAGTATCGGTACTTGTACTCGGTCCTAAAAAAGTGGTATTGGGACAGCCCTAATTGTAGCCAAAGGGAGGAATAGTCCCCCATCATTGGAGCCAGTGGGAGGAATAGTCCCCCATCATTGGAGCCAATGGGAGGAATAGTCCCCCATCATTGGAGCCAGTGGGAGGAATAGTCCCCCATTATTGTAGCCAGTGGGAGGAATAGTCCCCCATCATAAGAGCCAGTGGGAGGAATAGTCCCCCATCATTGGAGACAGTGGGAGGAATAGTGCCCTATCATTGGAACCAGTGGGAGGAATAGTCCCCCATTATTGGAGCCAGTGGGAGGAATAGTCCCCCATCATTGGAGCCAGTGGGAGGAATAGTCCCCCATTATTGGAGCCAGTGGGAGGAATAGTCCCCCATCATTGGAGCCAGTGGGAGGAATAGTCCCCAAAAAGTCCCCAAAAAGGGAGCCAGGCGCAATAACTGACCTGTCAGGGCAGATAATTCTAGCTCCAGACAATAAAGTTATTAACTTATCCTCATTCACTATTGAAAAAAGACACATTGAATTACTACAGCGAGGGATGTCCTTTTCCCCAAGCAACGATATGGAGGAGTTCACTGTATATAAGGACATTGTATTATTTCTGCGGAAGGTTTTCTTCAAATCACTATATCACGGTCGTTTTTTGCGATGAAAAAAAAACGACGTTTTTTTGTGAAGTAAATAACAACGTTTTTGAAACGTCACTTTCAAAGACAATTTTGCATACACACCATCGTTTTTTCACAAAAAGCGAGGTTACGTTCACCACACTTTTCCATTGAAGTTCGCTTCATAACTAGCTTCTGGGCATGCGCGGGTTGAAAAACGTTGTTTTAAACTACGTTTTTGCTACACACGGTGACTTTTTGTGAAACAAAAAACGACGTTTTGAAAAACGACACAAAAAATTCAAGCATGTTGGAATTTTTTTTTGGTCGTTTTTTTTAAGACAAAAAACGACGTTTTGCCCACACACCATCAATTTAAATGACGTTTTAAAAAACGACGTTTTTTTTCATCGCAAAAAACGACCGTGTGTACGCGGCATAACTGTTGTAATGTGTGTGGTGTACCTTAGAGCCTTATCACTCACGTTATATTAGCAGATTTCTTATACCTACTAATGTCTCTGGTCTGTCTGTAGCTGAGTACAAAGTTTCTGATTTAGCTGGCTACAGTGCACATGTACACAGATAACAATTGTTGGTGCACTTTGATCATCAACAGCTGTATGTCATAAATTACTGGTGGTTTTTATAGCTGGTTCAAAATCATGCTAAGATTGAGTCGCTTAACAATTAAGCTACAAAGTGGTTGAAACCTGTATGAGATAAGATTTATTTTTACTGAGTTACAAAGCGGCCGAAACCTCTGTGATATAACTATTATGGTAAAAGAACTTTATAGTGGCTGGAACCTTGATGACATAACTATTATGGTAAACAAGCTATATAGTGGCTGGGACCTCTATGACATAACTATTATGGTAAGAGAACTATATAGTGGCTGGGACCTCTGTGATATAACTACTATGGTAAGAGAACTATATAGTGGCTGGGACCTCTGTGATATAACTACTATGGTAAGAGAACTATATAGTGGCTGGGACCTCTGTGACATAACTATTATGGTAAGAGAACTATATAGTGGCTGGGACCTCTATAATATACAGTAGGCATTCCCCTGGAATCTCTATGATGTACAGTAACTATTCCTCTGGAACCTCTATAATATACAGTAGGCATTCCCCTGGAACCTCTATGACAGGGATCCTCAAACTACAGCCCTCCAGCTGTTGCGGAAGTACACATCCCATGAGGCATTGTGAAACTCTGACATTCACAGACATGACTAGGCGTGATGGGAATTGTAGTTCCTGAACAACTGGAGGGCTATAGTTTGAAGACCCCTGATCTGTAATATACAGTAGGCTTTCCTCTGAAATCTGCATAGAATGCATTAAGGTGAACAAAAACTTTCACCAGTTTACAACCCCTTTAAGGACAGAGGTTGGGCACCATTGCTGGGTGATATGTCTGTCTCTCCGGATCCTTTATAGCTGATCTACTTACTGCAGAGCATTTCAATCTGGCAAATGTTCCCCTCACTAGAGACATTTTGCATGAACTACAAATTGCTTCCACAGAATTGCTCATGTGATAAATATCATTGTTTATTTTTTTTAAAGAGATTATTGTGTCTGGTAAGCGACTCGCACACTTACAAACGTTGCGTGGTTTAATTGCATTTTATCTGACAATGAACTCCATTGCGGACTATGACTGGAATGTAACAAAGTCTTTCAAGGGCAGAGATATTCCTCAGCGCCCCGTCGTACCCCCTCATTGTCTGAAGGTGTCCATTACTGCTCTAAGCTGCTCTTTAGAAAGATCCATTTACAGGTATCAGGACCGGCTTTCAAAATATGTTTTAGTATTCAGAGATTTATTTCTCACAGGGGTGTATTTATTAACAATTCGTGTCGCCATTCACCCAATAAAAGAGCATGTGCCTTTTTCCTGTGCGAATGGGGCGAACATGACTGTTATTAGGCTATTCTTTGTGCTGGTCAAATGTTTTTTTAATTGATTTAAGATGGAAAATACTGCATTTGCTCACTGGTGTTAGGTGTTATAAGAATGTCCTATTCTTATTTCCTTATTGACATTTTTTTAAATAAAATTTTATTTTTATTTGTATTGTACGTTAATTGTAATTTTTTACTTTTTCTGTTTTTAATTTTATTTTCAATTTTATTTATTCTTTAATTTTTATTTTTTACTTTTTCTGTTTTTAATTTTATTTAGAATTTTATTTATTCTTTATTTTTTACTTTTTCTGTTTTAAATTTTATTTTTAATTTTATTTATTCTTTATTTTTTATTTTTTCTGTTTTTTAATTTTATTTTTAATTTTATTTATTCTTTAATTATTATTTTTTACTTTTTCTGTTTTTAATTTTAATTGTATTTATTCTTTTATTTTCATTTTTTACATTTTCTGTTTTTAATTTTATTTAAAATTTTATTTATTCTTTAATTTTTATTTTTTACTTTTTCTGTTTTTAATTTTATTTTCAATTTTATTTATTCTTTATTTTTTATTTTTTACTTTTTCTGTTTTAAATTTTATTTTCAATTTTATTTATTCTTTAATTATTATTTTTTACTTTTTCTGTTTTTAATTGTAATTGTATTTATTCTTTTATTTTCATTTTTTACATTTTCTGTTTTTTATTTTATTTTCAATTTTATTTATTCTTTATTTTTTACTTTTTCTGTTTTAAATTTTTTTTTCAATTTTATTTATTCTATATTTTTTATATATTTTACTTTTTCTTTTTTTAATTGTATTTTCAATTTTATCTATTCTTCATTTTTTTTTATTTTTTACTTACCATATATACTCAAGTATAAGCCAAGCCGAGACAACTAATTTTACCACAAAAAAAATGGTAAAACGTATTGACTCGAGTATAAGCCTAGGGTGTCCATCTACATGTCTCACTGTGCCTCACTGTGCCCATGCCTCAATGTGTCCTTGCCTCACTGTGTCCATGCCTCAATGTGCCCATGCATCACTGTGTCCTTGTCTTACTGTGCCCATGCCTCACTGTGCTCATGCCTCACTGTGTCCTTGCCTCACTGTGTCCATGCCTCAATGTGCCCATGCCTCACTGTGTCCATGCCTCACTGTGCCCTTGCCTCACTGTGTCCATGCCTCACTGTGTCCATGCCTCACTGGGCCCATGCCTCAATGTGCCCATGCCTCAATGTGCCCATGCCTCACCGTGCCCATGCCTCACCGTGCCCATGCCTCACTGTGCCCATGCCTCACTGTGTCCGTGCCTCACTGTGTCCTTGCCTCACTGTGTCCTTGCCTCAATGTGCCCATGCCTCAATGTGCCATTGCCTCACTGTGTCCGTGCCTCACTGTGTCCGTGCCTCACTGTGTCCATGCCTCACTGGGCCCATGCCTCAATGTGTCCTTGCCTCACTGTGTCCATGCCTCACTGGGCCCATGCCTCAATGTGCCCATGCCTCAATGTGCCCATGCCTCACCGTGCCCATGCCTCACCGTGCCCATGCCTCACTGTGCCCATGCCTCACTGTGCCCATGCCTCACTGTGTCCGTGCCTCACTGTGTCCTTGCCTCACTGTGTCCTTGCCTCAATGTGCCCATGCCTCAATGTGCCATTGCCTCACTGTGTCCGTGCCTCACTGTGTCCGTGCCTCACTGTGTCCATGCCTCACTGGGCCCATGCCTCAATGTGTCCTTGCCTCACTGTGTCCATGCCTCACTGTGCCCATGCCTCACTGTGTTCATGCCTCACTGTGCCCATGCCTCACTGTGTACATAACTAGACTGACGTTTAACATGGGAGTCTATGGAAGGGGTGCCCGGCTTTGAAAAATCGGTGCTCCATGTGTGCCAAGTTTGGGGTCCAGGGGACCTACGGCCGGCCAGTACCGGGTCCCCAAAGTCACCAGAGAAATTACTGTTTAACATGGGAGTCTATGGAAGGGGTGCCGGTTTTGAAAAAACGGTGCTCCCCGGCCGTAGGTCCCCCGGACAACAAACGTTGCACACTTATAGAGGAAGAGGGGGGCTATATGTGTGCCAAGTTTGAGATCCAGGGAACCTCTGGCTGGCCGCTAAGATCCGGCGAAAAAGGTGACTCGTGTATAAGCCGAGGGGGGCATTTTGTAGCACAAATGTGCTGAAAAACTTGGCTTGTACTTCGAGTATATACAGTAACCTCTATCTACAGTGACTTGAAAAAGTATTCATACCCCTTGAAATGTTCCATATTTTGTCACGTGACCACCAAAAACGTAAATTGTACAGCGTTGTGCGACCGGGCAATCGTCAGTTAAATGACCGCAGTGCCGTATCGCGAAAAATTGCCTGGTCGGGAAGGGGGTAAATCTTCCGCAGGTCAAGTGCTTAAGACACCTCCTCTACTGCACATCTCAAAGGGACTGTACCAGGAGAGGTTAACTCACATTGAAAGCAGGTAATGGGACTAAAAGCCACCTTAGATATCCTAAAATCCATCAATTCATTAAAAATGAATAGATTTTGCACTCTACAGTCTTGGTAAACCAACCCCAAGGAATGGATGGTACCCCAGACACATATCAGGGATATGACCAGGGCTTTCACAATGCACCCCCTCCATGCCAACCTTACCAACAAAATGGCACCCGGATGGCACGGTTAGTTCCAATATCTTTTTTGTTTCTTTTTTTTTTTTTACTTTTTTTATCAGTTTTATTATTTTTATTCATTTGTAGCTTGTCGTTTACTTTTTTTGTTTTTGTATAATTTTCTTATTTTTAATAATATATTTCTTATTCTTTACTTTTTAATTATTTTATGAATTTAATTTCTTATTATTTTTGTATTTTTATTTTTTTTATCATTTTTTTTTCCACTTAACTTTATTGCTATCACACAGGAGAAAACAATCCCCATGTGTGATAGCAATTGAAGGTGACAGGTTCTCTTTATTGACCCCGTCACCTCCAAAACAGGAGTCCTAGCACTGTGCTAGAACTCCTGTCACAGCTGAGATGGGAAGAGCACAGCTCACCCCTCTCAATGTGTACATCAGCGGCAGAGAGAGGAGACAGACTGGGCGGCCGGGGGAGGACGGAGTCCCGAAGACAAGACAGAGCCAGCATAGAGAGGTATGTGGGGGGGGGGGGGGGGGTTTGGTGGACTGCAGCACACATTTTACAAGTGATTTTGGTGACATCGCCGCAATCACTTGTTAACGAGCGAGCGGATTCCCCCACACTACATTTAGTCCTGCTAGAAAGCAACTTACCGCCCTTAACTGTATGTTCTGGGCGATGGGGGACTCCATGCCGATGCCGCCCCCCAAGGCCTGGCCTCGGTGGCCTTGTGGGAAATCCGAGCCTGGATATGACATGTTGGGGTAACCCGGGGCTTCTTCTTCAATGACCAGAGGTGAGGGTGGGACGGCGATTCTAGACATACATGGGGGACAATGGATACTTGAAGGAGAGTCTGTGCCGCCCTTCGAGGCCTCGCTGTATTATTCCAGACACGGAACAGGAACGCGACACTTTGTAGTTATTATTTCCTCGTTTTCCTTTTATTTTGTAGAAAATATCTTTCAGATCTGTAAAGCCTGTCATATCACAGCGGGTGTCACACATTTTAGACTCGGCTGTTTTTTTATTTTTTTTCCTCCTCTGTGTTTGACGTAATGAGAAGACGTGATTGAGGTGATTAGCTGGCGTCGGGGCTGCCGCATGAACGGCGTTCTGCAGTTTGTTTTGTTTTGAAAGAAAACATGACGCGGAGCACTTGTAATTACAGCGGGCACGTGGCCGACACGTGGGAAGGAAGGAGGTCATGGAAAAGGGAAAACAAATAAGAATAGGATTCTGAGCTCCTGAGCGGAGCACCAATGTGATATTGGGCCCCCGCAGTGCACGTGCCTGACGAAGGGGCCCTGCGTGGCTCCAAACCGCTGCACTACACCGTTTTGTGAAAATAGCGAAAAATTCATTTTCACTGGAGCAGGAGAGAGAGCTAGGAACATCTCTCTCTCTTCCCCGGACAGAACGGGGATCTGTCTGTTTACACCAGGGTTTGACAAATTTGCTTGGAATCTAGGAGCCAGCTAAAAAAGTTAGGAGCCAAAAAATGCACCCCGTCTCCCGCGCACGCAGAAGCGAACGCATACGTGAGTAGTGCCCGCATGTGTAAACGATATTCAAACCACACATGTGAGGTATCGCCGCGATAGGTAGAGCGAGAGCAATAATTCTAGCTCTAGACCCCCTCTGTAACTCAAAACATGCAACCTGTAGGAATTTTTTAAACGTCGCCTATGGAGATTTTAAAGGGTAAAAGTTTGTCGCCATTCCGCAATTTTGAAGCGTGACATGATGGCGCCAGATCAAAGAAGGAAGCTGAAGCCTGCAGAAGGTCCTCAATTATCAGCCAGTGCTGGCCGCGTGACCTTGCGGGCTTCTGCAGGCCCCGCGACCTCGCCCCGCGCTGGCCGGTAATTGAGGCCGCGGCTTTGCGGCCTTCTGCGGCCTTCTACAGCCCTAAGCTTCCCCAGGCGCCAGGTCACAATTTCTTGTCGCAATTGCGACCGGGCGCCCGGATTTTGTCGAGGCCTGGTTTACGTTGACAGGTCCCCGTTCTGGCTCTCTTTCCCATGATCGCTGGACGCTGGCGGACATCACGGCCGCCGGCCACGCGCTTCGTGTCCCCCGCCATGCAGCAGGCGCTATGGCTCTTAATGGAGCTGACTTACAGCTACGCCGATAAGTGGGAAGGAGCCAACCTAAGCTTTGTGGGAAGGAGCCAACCCAACCTACTACAGTATAATAACCGTGGCTGGTAGGCAAATGGTTAATACTTCCAGGGCGGATCCGCCCTATCGGCTCACTATGCAAGCCGCTTAGGGCCCCGCAAAGCTGCGGAGGGACCCCCAAATTACTAGAGGCCCTGCCTGGTGAGAAGTCATTTTCGGCCCCTTGTCTAGCTTCTCAACTCGCTGGCTGCATGGGAGAAGAGGTAAGGAGTCAGCACCCTCGCTTCTAACTTTAATGTAAGATGTCATTTCCGACAACAGAACACCCCCTTCTCTCAACTAATTCAACTAATCTTTAATGTGACATGCCAGCCCCCCCCCCCTTCTCAACTTTAATGTGACATATCATTTTTGGAAGCCCCCCCCCCCCCGCTTGCTTAGGGCCCCAGGGAGGTCAGGATCGGCACTGAATACTATAGAATCTTAACGCGTTTCGCAACCACATTAACCACTTCCATACCGTGCACTTACGCACCTTCCCGCCCAAGCCAATTTTCAGCTTTCAGCACTGTCGCACTTTGAATGTCATGCTACACTGATGGGCACTCATAGGCGGCACTGATGGGCACTCATGGGCAGCACTGGGCACTCATAGGCGGCACAGAATGGCACTTATGGGTGGCACTGATGGGTACTTATGGGTGGCACAGATGGGCACTGATAGGTGGGCACTGGGCATGGATTGGCACTGAGGGGTGGCACTAAAGGATACTGTGGAGTGGCACTGATGGACTTTGAGGGGTGGCACTGATGTATCTGTTGCCAGTGGGCACTGACTGGCATCTTTCTTTTTTTTTTTACTTGGGATGTATTTTTTTTTTTATCCTGATTTGTTTTGTTTTTTTTAGTTTTTTTGCCCTGCCAGTGTGGGCATCCCTGGTGGTCTAGTGTGGGCATACGAGGGGGGGCTGCGCTGATAAACAATCAGCCTGAACCCCCCCTGTCAGGAGAGCCGCTGATCGGCTCTCCTGTACTCGCGTCTGTCAGACGCGAGTGAGGAAGAGCCGTCGGCGGCTCTTCCTGTTTACATCGTGATCAGCCGTGATTGGACACGGCTGATCATGTGGTAGCGAGCCTCCGCCGGAGACTTGTTACCGAGATCGAAGATGCAGTGTGTCAGACTGACACCCCGCATCACCGATCGCCGCGCTTCGCGCCCCCACGGGCGCGCGCAGCATGAAATCGTGTAGGACGTTGGACAACGTCCAGTCACGATTTCATAACCACTTCCCGGCCGTCAATCTCCTATTGACCGGGAGGAAAGTGGTTAAACATATTCACAGAGTAGAGACTCCACAAATAAGCTCCATGTTGGAGCGAAACACGTTGAAGTTCTGAAACTTTATGGTGGCAAAATGATGCTTTGCATTTGATTAATGCATATCATGGTGAGCGGCTCCCCTCTTCTGTTAACCACTTGCCAATCGCCTAGCGTGTATATACGTCGACAGAATAGCTCCTGTGGGCACAGGAACGTTGCTTTAAAAAAACTGTCGTGCGGGCGCGCGCCCACCGCAAGCTCCTTGACCGTTGCTCCCGGGACCTGCGGACTCGATGTTCGCCAGTTTCTCGCGATTGTGTCACCGAGCGGCAGAACGGGGAGATGTAAACAAGGCTTTTCCCTGTTCTGCCTTGTGACAGGACACTGATCGTCTGCTTCCTGTCATCGGGAGCAGTGATCAATGTTGTGTCACTGGTAGCCAAGCCCACAGTTAGAATCACTCCCTAGGACACACTTAACCCCTTCAGTGCCCCCTACAGGTTAACCCCTTCACCGCCAGTGTTATTTTTACAGTAATCAGAGTATTTTTATAGCACTGATCGCTGTAAAAACAACAATGGTCCCAAAATGGTGTCAAAAGTGTCCGCCATAATGTCGCAGTCACAATAAAAATCGCTGATCGCCGACATTACTAAGAAAAATTATAATAAAAAGCCCATAAAACTATCCCCTATTTTGTAGACGCTATAACTTTTGCGCAAACCAATCAATAAACGCTTATTGCGATTTTTTTTTTTTTTTTACCCAAAAAGATGTAGAAGAATACGTATCGGCCTAAACTGGGGAAATTTGTTTTTTTTATATATATATATTTTTGGGGATATTTATTATAGTAAACAGTAAAAAATATTGCTTTTTTTTTTTGTTTATAGCGCAAAAAATAAAAAGCGCAGAGGTGATCAAATACCACCAAAAGAAAGTTCTGTTTGTGGGGAAAAAAAGGACGCCAATTTTGTATGGGTGCCACGTCGCGTGACCGCGCAAATGGCCGTGTAAGCGACGCAGTGCAAAAGGTGCTGTGGTCAGGAAGGGGGGTAAATTCTTCCGGGGGTGAAGCGGTTAACACATAGGAAGAGAAATGTTTTTTTTGGACTAACATTTCCACACTGGCTCAATGGCTCCCCCTCATTGGATGAATGTGCGCTGAACCTGCAGAGTTTGATAGACTGCTTGATTGTTGTTCTAATGTTATCAAAATCCTATTTAATCGATGACAGCTCACTAATGACTTGACAGCTCTATTCTGAAATAGGAAGAGCTCATCAACCACTGATGACTTCTCTATAGGTGTTCAATTAGCTGGAACAAGGAGTGTGTGTGGTGGGCTGATGGAAATTCAGGTGGGCTCCGGGTTCAGGTTGCATCACCCCCCAAAGAATTTATTTTCCAAAGATAAAATAGCATTTTTAAGCTCGTGTAATCCTTGTATAGTGGTCTGTACACTATATTACCAAAAGTATTGGGACACCTGCCTTTACAGGCACATGATCTTTAATGGCATCCCAGTCTTCTTCATCACTCCTTAAGACTAGGGTTGTCCCGATACCACTTTTTTAGGACCGAGTACAAGTACCGATACTTTTTTTCATGTACTCGCCGATACCGATTACCGATACTTTTTTTTAAATGCAGCCACGTGTCCCCAAATGCAGCCTCGTGTCCCCAAATGCAGCCTTGTTCCTAAATTCAGCCATGTCCCTAATGCAGCCATGTCCCTAATTCAGCCATGTCCCTAAATTCAGCCATGTCCCTAATGCAGCCATGTCCCTAATGCAGCCATGTCCCTAAATGCAGCCATGTCCTTAATTTAGCCATGTCCCTGATTCAGCCATGTCCCTAATTCAGCCATGTCCCTAAATTCAGCCATGTCCCTAATGCAGCCATGTCCCTAATGCAGCCATGTCCCTAATGCAGCCATGTCCCTAAATGCAGCCATGTCCTTAATTTAGCCATGTCCCTGATTCAGCCATGTCCCTAATTCAGCCATGTCCCTAATTCAGCCATGTCCCTAATTCAGCCATGTCCCTAATGCAGCCATGTCCCTAAATGCAGCCATGTACCTAAATGCAGCCATGTCCCTAATGCAGCCATGTCCCTAAATGCAGCCATGTCCTTAATTTAGCCATGTCCCTGATGCAGCCATGTCCCTGATTCAGCCATGTCCCTGATTCAGCCATGTCCCTAAATTCAGCCATGTCCCTAAATTCAGCCATGTCCCTAATGCAGCCATATCCCTAGATGCAGCCATGTCCCTAGATGCAGCCATGTCCCTAAATTCAGCCATGTCCCTAATGCAGTAATGTCCCTAGATGCAGCCATGCCCCTGATGCAGTCATGTCCCTAATGCAGCCATGTCCCTAATGCAGTAATGTCCCTAGATGCAGCCATGTCCCTGATGCAGCCATGTCCCTAATGCAGCCATGTCCATAAATTCAGCCATGTCCCTGATGCAGCCATGTCCCTAAATTCAGCCATGTCCCTGATGCAGCCATGTCCCTAAATTCAGCCATGTCCCTAAATTCAGCCATGTCCCTGATGCAGCCATGTCCCTGATGCAGCCATGTCCCTGATGCAGCCATGTCCCTAATTCAGCCATGTCCCTGATGCAGCCATGTCCCTGATGCAGCCATGTCCCTAGATGCAGCCATGTCCCTAATGCAGCCATGTGTCCCCTAAGCTGTTGTGTCCCCCCAGCGCATATTAACTAGATGTCGGCAGCGGCGGGAGGAGGGGGGGATTGACTTGGCTTTGTCTAAGGCGGCAGCGGCACCAGCTCTCCTCTCCCCCCTCTCCACCCGCACTCGGGGGGAAAAAAAGTATTGGGCCAGGCATCGGGAGCATTTGCGCGAGTACAAGTACAGACGCAAATACTCGGTATTGGTGGTCCCGATACCGATACTAGTATCTGTATCAGGACAACCCTACTTAAGACCATTATACTTTGACTCTCCCTGTGGAGCCGGATGCAGTAGATCGTACAACAGGGCTTTCAGTGCCCAAAATTCGAATGCAAGTTGAGGTCAGGACTCTGCGCAGGCCAGTCAAGTTCCTCCACCCCCAAACTCGCTCATCCATGTCTTTATAGACCTTGCTCTGTGCACTGGTCCTAATCCGGGTGGTCGGCGGACATCCACGCGCATCGTTCCCCCCGCCTTGCAGCGGGCGTGCGCACACCTGCTATGGCTCTTAAAGGGGCCGACGTACAGCTACAGCGATTCGCGGGAAGGAGCCAACCTACCGCAGTATGACAAAATCCAAAACAAGTGGGAGAAGGGAGTTTCCGCTCCTGGTGTGTATGCTGAGCAATCAATGACTTCTCAGGAGATCAAGGGTGCTGGCAATGCATGAGGCAAATGGTAGAGGCTATGAAATGTACAGCCGCACTCCAAAAAACCTTGAAGGTTGAAATAGGGATTGCATCCTACGCATTTCACACTATCGGTGAGTGCTTAATCATGGCTAACCGATAGTGTGAAACGCGTAGGCTGCCATCCCTATTTTTGCTGTGTTTTGTAGTGCATTTTCCATTTGTTTTACAAATGGCTGGTAGGCAAATGGTTAATACTTCAGAACCTTTACGCGTTTTGCTCTCACATTAAGCTTATTCAGTAGAGATGGGGTTAAATGTGTTTTCCTAGGGAGTGATTATAACTGTAGGGGGAGGGGACTCACAAGGGGAGGAGACCGATCGGTGTTCCTCTGCAAACACACCATCGGTCTCACCTGATAGGATGTGGATCTGTGTGTTTACACACACACATCCACGGTCCTGCTCTGTTACTGGGCAATCGCGGGTGCCCGGCGGACATCGCGCAACGGGTCCCCGGTGATGCGGTGGGCACGTGCCCCCTGGTGGGCTGGGAAGGCGAGGACGTCATATGATGCCCGTCCAGAACAAGAGCCGCACCAAATGACGGCCGCCTGGCACGCGCATCGGGTACCCAGAGAAGCGGCAGGCGCACGCCCCCTGGGGGGCTGGGAAGGCGAGGACGTCATATGACGCCCGTTCAGAACAAGAGCCGCACCAAATGACGGCCGCCGGACACGCGCACCGGGTACCCAGTGATGTGGTGGGCTGGGAAGCTGAGGACGTCATATTACGCCCACCCAGAACAAGAGCTGCACCAAATGACGGTCGCCGGGCACGCGCACCGGGTACCCAGTGATGTGGTGGGCTGGGAAGCTGAGGACGTCATATTACGCCCACCCAGAACAAGAGCTGCACCAAATGACGGTCGCCGGGCACGCGCATGGGGTACCCAAAGAAGCGGCGGGCGCACGCCCCCTGGGGGCCAGGAAGGCGAGGATGTCAAATGACGTCTACGCAGAACAAGAGCTGCACCAAATGACAGCTGCCGGGCACGCGCACCGGGTACCCAGTGATGTGGTGGGCCGGGAAGCCGAGGACATCATATGACGCCCACCCAGAACAAGAGCCGCACCAAATGACGGCCCCCGGGCTCACGCATTAGGTCCCCAGTGAGGCGGCAGGCGCGCGCCACCTGATAGGCCTGGGAAGGCGAAGACGTCATATGACGCCCATCCAGAACAAGAGCTGCACCGCCCTCTGATGTGGCCCGCGGAGCCCTCTGATGTGGCCCGCGGAGCCCTCTAATGTGGCCCGCAACCTCCTTCTCTGGGATGGAATAAAATAGAATAGAACACTGTTATAAAAGGTAAGTTTATTACTATAATTCCAGTGTATAAAAGGGCATATCTGTTCTGCAGTGGTTACTGGGCTGCTTTCAAACTGATCTACAGGTACAGAGAAGTGCATCTGTGGGTTACCTGCAACTGAGCCATAGACTTCTGTTACCTGCGAGTTTGATGTGCTGGGAGTAGAGTGGGCTCTATAGAGCCGAGTGGGCTGCCCAACACCTGCTCCGCTTATTGTGGCCCACGACCGGTTACCAAGTTGCTTAAGTGGCCCTTGCGCCTCAAAAGGTTGGGCACCCATGATTTAGTTCCTTGTTCTTAAGCCTCTGTTTTCCTGTTGGATTTATGAACTGTAACTTTTTTTTTCACATTTTCTCTTCTTTAATCCAAGGTTACCAGTCACCGCGTCCGACTTGGTATTCTCAGCATTTAATGTAGTTCTACCCTCGTAGATAAGAACATTTCTTATATGTGACAGTTGACACATTGATACAAAATGATAACTTCTTCCACATTCAGATGTATATAGGTCATGTTTTCCTGGTAGCGATAAAAAAAATAAAGTCTATTACTAGGACTTCACATACACAACTTCCTAAGAGATAAGAGGGAATGTTGGACAAGCCTTCTCCTAATCTGCAAATGGAAAAGCGTATGTGGCGTGGCGCTACCTGGAGATGAGATGTGGCGGGGTGCAGGAGATAGCGGCACAATTTTTAATGCCGGTCATGCAAGGCCTTTATTTCCGGAATTACGGAGCTAAAAACGGCTTTTGCTGTATTCGTATTCTCTGTATTGCACGGGGGCCCCAAGGGGCAGGTGAAGTCCATCGCTGGATGCGAAGGGGTCCGAAGGGAGCAGTAAGACGGCGCGGCCATCGGGTTAGAGAAGGGACAGGACAGCGGTCAGGATGCTTTTTTTAGGATCGTGCAGTTGGATTAAAGCTGAAGCAAAGAGCTAAATACAAACTTGGGGGACATTTTAACCACTTAAAGGGTCACTAAGGGAATTTTTTTTTTTAGCTAAATAGCTTCCTTTACCTTAATGCAGTGCTGTTTTCATGTTCTCATTGTTCGTTTTTGCTTTGAAGTTGCTGTAATCCTTCTCTGATCTCCACACTTCCTGCTTGTCTGGCTCCTTATGAAAAAACTCATGGCAGATTTTCATTGTGGTCTAAGCTGTGTGTCTAAAACTCCTTAGAACCAATCAGATTCATTTTAAAAACAAAACGCTGCCCTGGATTTGTTTGTTTGTTTTTGTTCTGTGTGTCTCTTCTCTACTTCACAGAAACATGAAACCAGTTTAAAAAACAAAAGTGAAACTAGAGGCACATTATATGATTGATTTTTATCTATTTTTTAAAAGGAATCAGTTAACTTTTATGTCTCTATACCCTGTAAACAGTCATTTCAGCAATTTTTTTTTTCCTTTAGTGACCCTTTAAGACCATTATGCAAGTAAAGGACCTGGGCACTTTTTGCGATTCGGCACTGCGTCGCTTTAACTTTCAATTGCGCGGCCGTACGACGTGGCTCCCAAACAAAATTGGCAGCCTTCCCCCCCCCCCCCCAACAAATAGAGCTTTCTTTTCGTGGTATTTGATCACCTCTGCTGTTTTTATTTTTTGCGCTATAAACAAAAATAGAGCGACAATTAAAAAAAACAATGGGCCAGATTCAGAGACCCGTAACTCCTGTCTAACTCCTGTTAGACTGGAGTACTTTTGAATTACGCGCGCCGTATCACTAGTCTGAATCCTCAAACCATGATACGGCGGCGTTGGGCTTCGATCTGACAGGCTTACGTCTTCGTAAGCCTTCGGATCTACGCTGCAATCCTTTTGCGGCCGCTGGGTGGAGTTTGCGTCGTTTTCAGCGTCGGGGTATGCAAATGAGCTTTTTCCGGCGATCCACGAAGTTACGAGCGTCGTTCGCAATCGCTTACGTCATTTTTTTGCTGCGTAAAGTTAAACCAGCTATTAGCTGGTGTAACGTTACGCAGCCCATGTTAAGTATGGCCGTCGTTCCCGCGTCGACGGCCGACGTAACGACGTGATTTCGCGCAATGCACGGCGGGAAATTTCTGAACGGAGCATGTGCAGTTCAATCGCCGCGGGAACGCGCCTAATTTAAATGCCTCACGCCCCCTAATAGCGTAGTTTGATTCCGCCGGGAGAAATACACTACGCCGCCGTACCTTACAGGCCAAAATCTCTCTGAATTCCTCGTAGAGCCAGGTAAAATACGGCGGCGTAGAGTATCAACTCTGCGGCAATTTAATTCTACCTGAATCTGGCCCAATATTTTTTATTTTTTGCTATAATAAATATCCCCCCAAAAAGATATAAAAAAACATTTTTTTTTCCTCAGTTTAGGCCGATACGTATTCTTCTACGTATTTTTGGTAAAAAAAAAATCGCAATAAGCGTTTAGCGATTGGTTTGCGCAAAATGTATAGCTTTTACAAAATAGGGGATAGTTTTATGCCATTTTTATTTATATATTTTTTTTTTTACTACTAATGGCTGGCGATCAGCGATTTTTTTCGTGACTGCGGCATTATGGCAGTCTCAATAAATATTCCAATTGCACACCTTCCTGGAGAACGGCCAATAAGAAAAAAGGGTACTGAAGCAATCACCACTAGGGAACTGGAACAGCAACAGGGCTCAAGTCCTGCGGGAACGCGTGGGAACGGAATTCCTGCACTTTTTTTACAGCAGGAACTTTGCAGGACTAGAGCAGCCGAGAGCAGCCGAGCCAATCCTTCAATAAGCGGCGATGTCCAGTAGAGGTCGACCGATATATCGGTCGGCCGATATATCGGCCGATATTTGGCCGTTTTTATGAAATCGGCATCGGCCGATTATTGTGAAAAAATCGGCCGATTCGCGGCAATCGCGGCTATTACAATAAAGGGGTGACATGGCCGGCTGCCCTGCAGCAGCGTGTGTCCCTGAATTCTCCACCCGCACGGCCACCTCCAATAGCGAGGAAAGATTTTACTGGCATTGCATAGTACCGCCCGTCCCTGCTCCGCCCCCTTCCTCGGCGTGCTGTATTGGATAGCGATCATTGGCCCTTTACAAGCATCTGCCACGTGACTTGCAGTACTGACCAGTGCTCTTGAAGCAATATATTCTTGAATCCTCCTCCCGCACGGCCACTATAGAGAAGCTAAGGAGAGATTTCACTGGCATTCATCGTACCGCCCCGCCCCCTTCCTCGGTGTGCTGTATTAGAGAAACAATCATTGGCCCTTTACAAGTATCTAATACAGCACGCAGAGGGAGGGGGCGGGGCGGGGCGGTACGATGAATGCCAGTGAAATCTCTCCTTAGTTTCTCTATAGTGGCCGTGCGGGAGGAGGATTCAAGAATATATTGCATCAAGAGCACTGGTCAGTACTGAAAGTCAGGTGGCAGAGAAACCATCATTGGCCCTTTACAAGCATCTTCCACCTGACATGTTAACTCCCCCCAGCAGGAGATCGTGGCCAGCACTAGCTCAGTGTCTTCCTCTCCTGCTGAGGTGGAGCCTGCTGGCTGCTTGTATTTTACTTGTGAATTGATTGGCTGGTCATCACCCTATCAGGTGCATGCAGATTGATACCAGCATGTATGGAGGGTATGTGCTACTGTACATCCCCCCCCCCCTGCAAACTTAATTGTATGTATGTCTTTTTAAAGTGAAATCTGTCTGAGGCTGGCATTGAGAAAATGGATGAGGATGACTCTGGGTGCATATCAGTTACATTGTGGGGATCCTCTTCACAATGTAACTCTCATCCTCATTCATTTTCACATTGCATTGCAAATCAATCATCTTCATTGCCACAACGCACCACCACCCCTCCCTCCCCACAACGCAGCACCACCCATCCCCCCCCACCATGCAGCAACACCCATCCCCCCCCACAACGCAGCACCACCCATCCCCCCCCCACAACGCAGCACCACCTATCCCCCCGCACAACGCAGCACCATCCATCCCCCCCACCATGCAGCACCACCCATCCCCCCCCACAACGCACCACCACCCACCCCCCCACAACTCAGCACCATCCACCCCCCCACAACGCAGTACCATCCACCCCCCCCCACAACGCAGCACCATCCACCCCCCCCCCACAACGCAGCACCATCCACCCCCCCCACAACGCAGCACCATCCACCCCCCCCACAACGCAGCACCACCCATCCCTCCCCACCATGCAGCACCATCCACCCCCCCCCACCATGCAGCACCACCCATCCCTCCCCACAACGCAGCACCACCCATCCCTCCCCACAACGCAGCACTATCCACCCCCCCCCCCACAATGCAGCACCATCCATCCCCCCCCCACCATGCAGCACCATCCACCCCCCCACCATGCAGCACCACCCACCCCCCCCCACAACGCAGCACCACCCATCCCTCCCCACAACGCAGCACCACCCGCGCCGATCAAAAAATAAAAAAAATCGGCCCAAAATATCGGCCGCAAAAATCGGCATTATATATCGGCCATCGGCCGCACAGATTTCTAAATATCGGCATCGGCACCGGCCATAGAAAAACCCATATCGGTCGACCTCTAATGTCCAGCTCGAGTCACTGTCAGAGAAGAAAGAACTTCTTTCTAAATCCCGCGATAACTCGCGGCAGACCTCCGCAATGTCTCCTGGGAACAATGACAAAAGCTCCCAGGAGACATTGCGGCATCGAGGAAGTGACGGAATACCCGCACACTACAAAAAACATGTGGTTTAGTAATTATGCATATGAGCGTATAATTTTTTTATTTTTTTTTGGTGGTGGAGTGGATCTTGGGTGGGAGTTCCCACACTTTTTTCCCCAGGACCTGACCCCTGAACAGCAATCATGTAAACATATTCGCCAGCACACCAAGGATCGTATAAAAAATGTCCAAAAAAAATTATTGCAAAGAAACCATCACAAAAATAGCAACGTTTCGAAGTCGCACAGGACCTCTTCGTCAGGCAAGTGATGCGGCATTACGGCGGACACATCGGACACTTTTGACACATTTTTGGGACCATTGTCATTTTCACAGTGAAAAGTGCTATAAAAATGTGAAAATGACAATTGCAGTTTAGGAGTTAACCACTAGGGGGCGCTGTAGGGGTTAAGTGTGACCTCATATGTGTTTCTAACTGTAGGGGGGCGAAGCTGGACATGTGACATCATTGATCGTCTTTCCCTATATCAGGGAACAGACGATGAGTGACAATGCCACTGTGAAGAACGGGGAAGGTGTGTTTACACTCCCCTCTCCCCGTTCTTCAGCTCATGTGACCCAATTGCGGGACACTGGCGGCGATCAGTTCCGCGGCTCCCGCGGTCACGGAGCTTTGGACCAGGTCGTGGGCGCGTGCCCGACCCATGGCTGGGCACTTAAAGGGGACGTACAGGTACGTGCCTGTGCCATTCTGCCAACGTAAGGAGGTTAACTCATACATTTCAGAGCTGCGCTATCCAAAAAGTGAATAAAGTAAATAAATATGACTAATAATCAAATGATATCAATTCAAAAAATAAATAAATATAGTGCAAATATAGTGGCCTGTGCCAGCGGCTTCCGACAACTGATGGGCCATAGGAAACAATGGGTGATGTCATCACTCCCAGGCATTCCCATTCAAAGTCGGAGCGCTCCCTCCTCCCCCCTGCAGCTGACACAGTTGATCACATGGCCAGACAGGAGCGGACTGAAAATAAGTAAAGCGGAACCTCGGATTGCGAGTAAACGCGGTTAACGAGCGTTTCGCAATACGAGCACTGTATTTAAAAAAAATCCTAACTCGGTTTGCGAGTGTTGTCCCGCAAAAAAGGGGAAGGAATCAGGCCAGAGTAGTGTGCAGTACCGCGTTTGGCCTGAGGTGGGGGGGGGGCGCCGGACCCGAACGGTGCCGAATAACAGCAGATCGGTGCCGTCTGGAAAGACAGGGGAATACTCCGTTCCCAAGCCTTTCCAAGGTTTGCCAAGGTCAGCCGAGCTGTCCTCTGGCCTTTCTGGCGGTTTCCGAGGCTCTGCGGTGCTCCCCCCACCTCTGGCCACATGCGGTATTGCATGCCATTGAAGTCAATGCGGAACAAATTATTTTCATTTACATTGACTTCAATGGGGAAACTCACTTTGATATGCGAGTGCTTTGAATTACGAGCATTCTCCTGGAACGGATTATGCTCATAATCCGAGTTTCCGCTGTATGTATATACATCTTTCCTTATTTTCAGACTCTCCGGTCCAGACATGTGATTGCCTGTGTCAGCCAACAGCGGCTGCAGGGGAGAGGAGAGAGATGGGCCATAGGAACCTAAGGGTGTTGTCATCACTCCCAGGCATTCCCATCTGTTGTCAGAGTGCCCCCTCCTCTCCCCTGCACCTGCCGCTGGGTGACACAGGTGATCACGTGACTGGCCTGGAGCTGCCTGAAAATTGGTAAGTACAGACATCTTTCCTTATTTTCAGACTCTCCGGTCCAGACATGTAATTGCCTGTGTCATGCAGCAGCGGCTGCAGGGGAGAAGAAGGAGCACCGACAACAGATGGGCCATAGGATCCTATGGGTGATGTCATCACTCCCAGGCATTCCCATTCATTGTTACCGCACTCCCTCTTTTTCCCTGCAGCTGCCACTGGCTGACACAGGTAATCACGTGACCGGACTGGAGCTGCCTGAAAATAGGTAAGCACAGACATCTTTCCTTATTAGCGGCCTTTCAAACACAGTTTTTTGGGAAAAAGATACACTTTAATGAATTGAAAAAAATAATGAAACAGTAAAGTTAGCCCAATTTTTTCATAAAATATGAAAGATGATGTAACGCTGCGTTAATCGTGATCGTTTATTCTAAGCAAAATAAATTGGGATTCAAATTTTTCCCAGAATCGTGCAGCTCTACCTATAGGTAAGCCTTATTATAGACTTACATGTAGGTAAATGTCAGCAGAGGAAGTTTACTTCCTCTTTAATTGCACAATATTCAAATTTTTGGTGCACTTTATTTTTGCACATTGAGGGCCAGATTCAGGTAGAGTTAGGCTGGCGGATCAATGGATCCGCCAGCCTAACTGTCACTTTAAGCCGGCGTTTTTGTTTTCTGTAACCAGAAAACAAGAAACGCCGGGTTGGAGTTCCGATGCGAGCAGCGTAAATGAATTTCGCCATCGCATCGTTACTTCAACTTAAAAATGGCGCCGGGGGCGTTCCCGCCGATTTACGCTCAAAAAATATGTTAATGAGCGGGAATCGGCAATTCACGATCTTTTTCGGGCGCGACGCAGTGACTTTACGACGTTTCCGGAAGCGATACGCGGCGTATAGATAGAGCAGCCCCCTAGTGAAATATCCTATGTTAAGTATAGGCGTCGTCATCGCGTCGGAAAAAAAACAAATCGCGTCGCTTGCGTAAAACATTCATGAATGGGGATGTGACGTCATTGACGTTCACTGACAGAATTTGGAGCATGCGCACTGGGATGCATTGACACTCGACGCATGCGCAGTACGTTCGCCGCGGGATCGCGCTTAGTTTAAATAATACACGCCCCGTACCCGCCCAATTTGAATTCCGCCGGCTCATTTGCGATGCGCTGCCGCAACTTTAGGAGCAAGTGCTTCATGAATAACAGCACTTGCTCCTAAAATTTCTGCAGAGTAACGTAAATGAGAAGCGTTACTCCAGAGCAAAGATGCTCCCATCTACCTGAATCTGGCCCTTACACTTTTATTTACTTTTTTTCGTTTCATAAAATGTACACTTTTATTTTGAGCTCTTTAGTTATTAGCGCTGTTATTATTTGTGATTTGTAAGTGGTTCTATATGTTGTTGTAATAAAGGTCCAGCGATTTTGCTGGGGGGGGGGGGGGGGGGAGCCCTAGGGCACCTAGATGGAAACCATGGCTCTTCGATGCTGCCCTTTAGAACATGGCTGGTCAGAGTAATGACGATCCTTCTAAACGCTGTGATGCAATCGTGCCAAAGGGGGTCTTTGAGATTTTCTGCAACAAAGCTTAGAACTCGTGAGCTAGGCTCCTGGCCGTGTGCTCATATTAGAATGGTTACAGGAACCAAGCCATGCAGTATGCTTCTTTCGTAGATTGGCCTAGTTTAATTGGCTATGCTGGCAGCTCTGCTTAGATGAGTAGAGGATATCCTTTTCTATGTCGAAAAGTCGACACATATGGGAATCAGTTATTTATAGCCTTTAATAACCTCAGAAATTGCAAGTGCCGAAAAATCACTGCCGGCTAATTAGGAGAGCGGATACAAGTTCAGATGATGAAAGATCGGGGCAGGTGCAAGGGTAATGCAACCTAACTGCGATTCCTGCTGAGAGAGCTGATGTACGGAGATATGAAGACGTCAAAGTCTTTTTCCTCCATGCGTTTATTGCAGACAAACCAATTGTAGAAATGGATTTAAAATTTGGTTCAGGGATCATTTGGGCAGTTCTCTAGTCTACACCAAAAATGTTTATGAATACAATTTTGGTAACGGTCATGATAGTCAAAGACGTGTTGAGGGAAGAAGGTTCTCATCCAAGATTTTACAATACGTGTCCACATCCATTTTCCCCTCAATTCAGCAAAGGGCTGACGTACGGAGATATGAAGACGCCAAAGTCTTTTTTAGTGTTGAGCAGAATATGCCATATTCGATTTCGCGATATATCTCGAATATATAGTCGAATATTCGAGATATATTCGCTAAATACGAATATTCGTGATATTTTTTGGAAATGAAATGATTGCGAATTTTCGCTATTGCGAATGCGAATGCGAAATTTCGAGAAATGCGGAATGGAGCACTCTGATTGGCTCAGAATATTCGTGATATTTTATAATACCAAATAATTGCGAAATTTCGAGAAATGCGGAATGGAGCACTCTGATTGGCTCAGAATATTCGTGATATATTACAATACAAAATAATTGCGAATATTCGGGAAATGCGGAAGGAGCACTCTGATTGGCTCAGAATATTCGTGATATATTACAATACAAAATAATTGCGAATATTCGGCAAATGCAGAAGGAGCACTCTGATTGGCTCAGAATATTCTTGATATATTACAATACAAAATAATTGCAAATATTCGGCAAATGCGGAAGGAGCACTCTGATTGGCTCAGAATATTCTTGATATATTACAATACAAAATAATTGCGAATATTCGGCAAATGCGGAAGGAGCACTCTGATTGGCTCAGAATATTCTTGATATATTACAATACAAAATAATTGCGAATATTCGGCAAATGCAGAAGGAGCACTCTGATTGGCTCAGAATATTCTTGATATATTACAATACAAAATAATTGCGAATATTCGGCAAATGCGGAAGGAGCACTCTGATTGGCTCAGAATATTCTTGATATTTTATCGTAATTTCGCAAAAATGCGAATGAGAAATTGATTGCGGAATTTCGACAGTAACAATCTGAAATCGAATATATGTGTTATTTTAGCTAAAAACAATATTGCGAATTTCTCGAAAATAATCGCGCGATATCGCTATTGCCGAATAATCGCATTGCGATTTTTCGGCAATATAAAATGATCGCTGCAGCTACTCGGCCCAAGGTCTCTAATCATACCAGCAATGCTTTTAGACGTCGATGGGGATCTCTAGGATGTGATCTGTTCTAAAAAAAAATTGAAAAAATACGAATATTCGAAATAGCGAATATTCACCGCGAAATTCGGAATATATCGCGAATACTCGAATATGCCATATTCGAGCCGAATATTCGCAATACGAATATTCGTGAGCAACACTAGTCTTTTTCTTCCATGCGTTCACTGCAGACAAACGTTTGGGTAGTACTGTAGTCTACATAAAACATTTTTATGAATAAAATTTTTGGTAACGGTCATGATAGTCAAAGACATGTTAAGGGAAGAAGGTTCTCATCCAAGATTTTACAATACATGTCCACATTCATTTTCCCCTCAATTCAGCAAAGGGCTGATGTACGGAGATATGAAGATGTCAAAGTCCTTTCCTCCATGCGTTCACTGCAGACAAACCAATTGTAGAAATGGATTTAAAATTTGGTTCAGGGATCATTTGGGCAGTTCTGTAGTCTACATCAAAAATTTTAATGATAAAAATGTTGGTAACGGTCATGATAGTCAAAGACCTGTTGAGGGAAGAAGGTTCTCATCAATGATTTTACAATACGTGTCCACATCCATTTTCCCCTCAATTCAGCAAACTCGGTCTGTACCTTTAACAGAGAAACAGCCCCAAAGCATAATGTTTCCACCTCCGTGCTCTGACTGTAGGGATGGTGTTCTTGGGGTCATAGTCAGCATTTTTCTTCCTCCATGTCAGGTCACCTGTGGCCAGGTGACAAGTGCACCCCGTTGGGGTCAGGGATGCACCACAGGGTAGTGAACCCTATAGCCGACTGCTGCAATCAGAGAGGAAGCCTGAGCCCAAGATTCCCAAGGGAGCGGAGTCTAAGACCCAGCTTGGTGTTCATCAGAGCCTCTAGTGGTGAGGATGGCTTTGCTGCAGCTGGATCCAGGTCGGGACCCCTGGGGTCCCCTAGGTCACGCTCCGCAGGGAGAGAAAGGAAGCAGCAACCAGGACAAGCGATAGTGATGGGTAAGCCGAGGTCAGGGCAACAGGCAGACAAGGGTAACCGAGGGACAGGCAAAAGGTCAGGGGAACCGGCAAACAGGAGAAGACAGCAACGACCTGGTTTAACCGCTTAACTGCTTGCCGACCTGCCGCCGTCATTTTACTGCGGCAGGTCGGCTCTCCTGGGCGAGAGTCCGTAGCTCTACTTCGGCTCTTTAGCGGCCACTAGGGGGCACATGCGCGCCGCCGGCGGCCAGTGCGCGTGCCCCCGCTCGCACCCTAATCCCGTGCGCGTGCCTGGCGGGCACGTGCCGTACTTTCGGCGTACTATGGAGCATGCGCAGTGGCCTACGTTTAAGGCCGGCTCATGCGCAGTTCGTTCGGCACGGGGGCGCGCTTAATTTAAATACAAGCCGCCCCCTTTGAATTACGCAGCCTTACGCCGGGGCATTTACACTACGTCGCCGCAAATTACGGAGCAAGTGCATGGAGAATACGGCTTTTGCTCCTGTAAGTTACGGCGGCGTAATGTAAATAGCTAACGCGACGCCGCCGCAGGATCTACAAGAATCTGGCCCTCTGTCTCTATCATTTAAAATCCACCTATGATAAAAATTATAAGCTGCAATATGCTACATTTTTGGTTTTGGGTTTAATATCTCTTTAAAACCAATATATAGCCGCCGGGTTCAAGTCGAGTTTTTATCTTCTATTCCCCTCTGCACGTCTATTTTAAGTGGAATGTACTGGCAGGCTGTTCTCAGTTGCTGCAGCCCAGGATAGATTATAGTATTACAGTACAAACTACCTTGTGGCGTTTACGAGAGCTTTTACCGCGGCTTATACAAAAAAAAAAAAATGATTATATAAGAACCAAAGATGAGACGGGTGGCTTCTGTCATTTCTAGGGGTCTTTGTTCCTTTAAGCACAATCACTCCCTGGCAATCAGCGGCAAAGATCTCACTTTCCATTAGGTTCAGGTTAATCAGCAAAAAGGCTCCGAGAGATAATTGGCACCCAACGCATTACTTTCACATTACCGAGCCACAATTACAAGGCTGAGCCGTGATTTGACTCCAGTGTGCTGTCCAAGTATCATCCACTGTATAGATGACCTAAATCAACACTTAGCCGGCTCACGTTGAGGACTTGGAGATGGTGAAGGAGTCAATCATGCAATAAGCCATTCAAGAGGGGCTATTATGGTGCATTTCTATCATTCTGGATCGTTTTTCTCCATTTCTTCAGTTCAGGATTGATGTAAAAATAGAACAGATCTTCTGCACATTTCTACTTGGGAAAAAAATATTGTGCTGTAGTGGGAATTGTGAACGGTTGTTGGGGTGGGGGTGCTCTGGACTAGTTGATGGTGATCAAGGGATGAAGTAGGGCTTTGTAGCCCATAATACAGTGTTACTAGTTATAGAAGAACTTGACTAGGGAAAAAACAGTCTCCAACCACTAATTGTAAAGACTGCTATGCTCCAAAACCCTTCTTACCAAATAAACCTAATTACCGTATATACTCTTTTGTTTTAACCAATGGAAAGCCATTGCGGTCCATTGGGGCCAAAAACTGTGCGGTCCTCCCTGATAGAAGCTCCCGTGCTTTTTGTGTGTTGAGCAACAGCACAATGCTGAGGTCTGACAGAGGCAATAGAATAACATCGAAAACTGAGTAAATAAGACTAATGCCGCGTACACACGGTCGTTTTTTGCGATGAAAAAAAAACAACGTTTTTTAAAACGTCATTTAAATTGATCGTGTGTGGGCAAAACGTCGTTTTTTGTCTTCAAAAAAACGACCAAAAAAAAATTCCAACATGCTTGAATTTGTGTCGTTTTTCAAAACGTCGTTTTTTGTTTCACAAAAAGTCACCGTGTGTAGCAAAAACGTCGTTTAAAACGACGTTTTTCAACCCGCGCATGCCCAGAAGCTAGTTATGAAGCAAGCTTCAATGGAAAAGTGTGGTGAACGTAACCTCGCTTTTTGTGAAAAAAACGATGGTGTGTATGCAACATCGTCTTTTAAAGTGACGTTTCAAAAACGTCGTTTTTTACTTCACAAAAAACGTCGTTTTTTTTCATCGCAAAAAACGACCGTGTGTATGCGGCATAAGCCCCAGTGGGTGGAGCGAAACACGCCAGTGGGTGTAGATCATTGACACATGCAGGCTGAGGCCACTCCATATTTCTGTGTTACACTGGCTTGTTGGGAGAGTGGCATCTGTGACAGACCCAACCAGGACAGGGGTTGTTGGAAGGGACTGCAGGTTAGCCTTTTGCATACTTAATATGGGCATTGGCTTTTAAGGGGGCTCTATTCCTGGGGGTTGTGGCCCCAGTGGGTGGGGCGAAACATGCCAGTGGGTGTAGATCATTGACACATGCAGGCTGAGGCCACTCCATATTTCTGTGTTACACTGGCTTGTTGGGAGAGTGGCATCTGTGACAGACCCAACCAGGGCAGGGGTTGTTGGAAGAGACTGCAGGTTAGCCTTTTGCATACTGATTATGGGCATTGGCTTTTGAGGGGACTCTATTCCTGGGGGTTGTGTGCCTGGGGGACCCTTGGAGTGGTCTTGCTTCATATTTAGGTCCTTGTCCCCCAGAAACACACAAACTCTGGGAACCTAGGACCTAGATACAGATTTGGGGCCTTTGTTCTACTTCAAACTCTCCTAGACTATGAGGCTCAGAGCAGATGTTGGGGACCCCAACCTGATGTTGGAGTCTCCTACTTTAATCTGTTTGCTGAGGTGTCTTCCTTACATGTTATCATTTCCCTATTGTGTGCTTCCTAGACGTGAATCCCCATTGTTAATTTAGTACCCTATTGTTTCTCTCTGTCTGCTAATCGTTTAGAGATTTGGACAGCCCTAGGTTCTCTTACTGGGGAATTGGTGCCAAGCGGTCTAGGTGGGCACTGAGTCACCTAGGCTTGTCTAGGTGACTAGTTAGCTTACTGTTTAATTTGATTACTGTTTTATGTTTATGTTGGCTGTTCCTTAGCCATGTTAATTATCTTACTTTTTGCATAACGTGATCAAGCTCTTCCCTGATTTTGTGTGGTATATATTCTTTGTGAGTTTACAATAAAGTTAGTTCCAGTTTGCACCTAAGCTAATGTCTTCTAGTTCTTGGTTGCAAAATTCTGTTATAATACTTGGTTCCTGGTTCCAGACTGGAGGAGGCTATATCTTGGTGGAGGCACCCAAGCTGGGTACTGGACAGGCTGTCACAGTGTCCTTTTTTTTATCTACAGCACACACTGCTTTGCATAAGCACATTGGCTCTTCTGCGCCCCTTTATTTATGTGGATTACGGGAGCAGAATCCCCAGTTTGGAGTGGCGCATCAAGTCCATACTGAGGTCACACATGGAAATGTGTGTCCTAAAAAGCCTCGTACACACGACCAGTTTTGGGAAAACTGCCATGACAGCTTTAGGCCAGGAAAACCGTCCGTGTGTATGCTCCATTGCAGTTTTCCCGACTGGAAATCGCAATGGGAAAAATTAGAACATGTTTCCTTTTTTCCCGCCGGGATTCCCAGCGGTTTTTAACCCGGCAGTTTTCCTATGGCCAGCGTTCCCGGCTATAGCCCTCATGGCAGTTTTCCTGCCAGGAAAACCGGCCGTGTGTAGGGGGAAAAAGCTGGCGAGCCGGTTCTCGGATTTCTCCTCGGGTTTCCCGGCGGTAAAAAGTCCACCAGGGAAACCTGTACATGTGTACGGGGGAACACACATTTAGCTGTGAAATTAGTTGTTTAGAAGACATTCTAGAACAGCTTTTCTGGAACTTTTCTTTCTTACCCCAGAGGAACCCTTCAAATAATTTCCAGGTCCCGGGAACCCCTGCTAAGATTAATCAATCAAGGTCATTAAGAAAATGGCGCTTACATTTGTGGTCAGTGGTTAGAATGTCACCATTCAACATTTTTAGTTTTTTTTGGGTTGAATACGTCTTTAATCTGCCAAAGTAGCAAATGTCGAATATGTAGCTTTGCGGCCAACGTCTCCAAAAATAAAGGCTTGCAAGTTGTGCTGGGAAAGATTTCTTTGAATAATTCACTGAGCACCACTGAAGGATGTATTGCCTCTCAGCAGTTTTCTGGAGATGGACCAGTTTATGATTTAGTTTGACATTCGAGAATCTTTGACGGGGACATATTTATTTAGTTTGAAAATTTAGACTGCCGCTTTCTTATTTATTATTTGCATTTGTTTGGGATAAATGAAATGCAATGTGTACATTACATTTGTGCTCCTGTATATTGATAAAGCGCACTGTTAGGCTCCATTCACACCTAGGCAGGCGCACCTTTTTGGCGTGTCACATTGGGGGAAGCCTGTTCATTTCAATTGGCTGCCCCATGCGTGAAAATAGTGCATCTTTTTTTTTGTTGTTTTTATCGTCCTGCACCCAGGCCCAGATTTACTCTCTTTGCCGCCCAAGGCCGGGTCCTTCAATGCCGCCACCCCCCCCCCCCCCCGAGGGCACAACACATCAGGGTACAGTGCACATCAGGGCACGGTACAGAGCTCAGCACATCAGGGCACAGTGCACAGCACATCAGTGTACAGGCACAGCACATCGGGGCCCATCACAAAAAATCTGCGAACACCACATTGAGGCACAGCACATCGGGGCCCATCACAAAAAATCTGCGAACACCACATTGAGGCACAGCACATCGGGGCACGGGGCACATCAGGGCATAGGGCACATGGCACATCAGGGCACGGTACCACACAGCACATCAGAGCACATCAGGGCACATCAGAGCACATAGCACATCAGGACACGGGCACATGGCACATCAGGACACAGGGCACATAGCACATGAGGGCAGATTATGGGGCACATTGTTTACCAGCCAGCATGCAGAGTAGCGCAGGAAGCGTGTGTAATAAGTTCTCTCTCATGTCACTCCGCTCCCCGGTGGCCCCTCCTCTCTTCTCGTCTATCCCAGATGATGTCACAAGCAAATGGGGATGGACGAGAAGAGAGAATTGGCCGCCGGGGAGCAGAGTGACATGAGAGAGAACTTATTACACACGCTTCCTGCGCTACTCTGCATGCTAGCTAAATCTCGGTCTACCCATTGGGTGCCGGCTGACGGCGATTGACGGGTCGATCGCCGCTCACCTCCGATGTAGCCGACCCACTGAGCCCATCGGCCCACCGGGAAACTCAGAGTAGTCCCGATGGCCAGTCCATCCCTGCCCCCTGTTGCCGCGGCGCCACCCCTGCACCCAGTGCCACCCTGAGGCCTGGCCTCGGTCACCTTGTCTGGAATCCGGCCCTGCCTGGACCAAAATGCTTGGTTCTTTGTTATCATGCATTTAGCACACAATTTTCTGTGCATGTTAGCAAGGTGCCTTAAGAAGTAATAGCATGTATATTGTACATATCGATCACAGAGACAATATTTGTAATAACAGCGCAGGACAAACACTGTTTGACGAGCCCATCATTTGTTGTTGACATTTGCACAATTTATTGCCTGGATGTTGGAGATACCTGGGCTCACTAGAGGCAAAGAACTTGAAAGTGTCTGTAATGTAGAAGGAAAGGCCAAATCAAAGCCTATGGGCCAGATTCATGAAGAGTTAGGCTGGCGGATCCAGTGATCCGCCAGCCTAACTGTCACTTTAAGCCGGCGTTTCTGTTTTCTATAACCAGAAAACAAGAAACGCCGGGTTGAAGTTCCGATGCGAGCAGCGTAACTGAGTTTCGCCATCGCATCGTTACTTCAACTTAAAAATGGCGCCGGGGGCGTTCCCGCCGATTTCCGCTCAAAAAATATGTTAATGAGCGGAAATCGGCAATTCACGAGCGAATTCCGGCGCGACGCAATGTCGGTACGACGTTTCCGGAAGCGATACGCGGCGTATAGATAAAGCAGCCCCCTAGTGGAGTATCCTATGTTAGGTATAGGCGTCGTCATCGCGTCGGAAAAAAAAAAAAGCGTTGTTTGCGTAAAAAGTTCATGAATGGGAATGTGACGTCATTGACGTTCATTCACAGAATTTGGAGCATGCGCACGGGGATGCTTTGACACTCGACGCATGCGCAGTACGTTCGCTGCGGGATCGCGCTTAGTTTAAATACTACACGCCCCGTACCCGCCCAATTTGAATTCCACCGGCTCATTTGCGATACGCTGCCGCAACTTTAGGAGCAAGTGCTTCGTGAATGACAGCACTTGCTGCTAAAATTACGGCAGAGTAACGTAAATGAGAAGCGTTACTCTGGAGCAAAGATGCTCCCATCTACCTGAATCTGGCCCTATGTGTACAACTGTTGATATGAATGGCAGATGTTCCTCTGTAATATTGATATATATACACAATGGGCCAGATTCAGATACAATTACATTGGCGCAGAGTATCAGAGATACACTACGCCGCCGTATTTTACCAGGCTCTACGCCGAATTCTGGTAGATTTTGTCCCTTACGGTACGGCGGCGTAGTGTATTTCTCGCCGCGTAATCGAAATACGCGATTAGGGGGAGTGAAGCATTTAAATTAGGCGCGTCCCCGCAGCTATCGAACTGCGCATGCTCCGTTCAGAAATTTCCCGCCGTGCATTGCGCAAAATAACGTTGTTACGTCATTTTTTGTTTGAGTAGCGTCGTTTACAGACATTCCTATTCCCGGACGACTTACATAAAATAAAAAAAAGACGTCGGAAAACGTTGAAATTCGACGCGGGAACGACGGCCATACTTAACATGGGCTGTCTAATATTAGACCAGCAAAAAGCTGGTATAACTTTACGCGGCAAAAAAATGACTACAGATGCTGTAAGAGATTGCGATTGACGTTCGTAACTTCGTGGATCGCCGGCAAAAGCTCATTTGCATACCCCGACGCGGAAAACGACGGGAACTCCACCCAGCGACCGCAAATTTATTGCAGCGTAGATCCGAAGGCGTACGAACACGTAAGCCAGTCGGATTGAAGCCCGCAACCGTATTTTCATGGTTTGAGGTTTCAGAGTAGTGAAAAAACGCGCGTAATTTGAAAGTACTCCGGTCTAACGCGAGATAGACAGGAGTAATCGCTCTCTGAATCTGGCCCATTGTTTTTTTTTTTCATCATTTTAATTACATTTATTAAATACAATGGGAATACTCTAATACATTTGCAGTGAAGATATTATCGTTTTTATACGTATTAGCCCCTGCCATGGTATATAAATGGAAGAACTAGAAAAACCATCTCCCCGTTCGTGTTTTTTGTTTTTTTTTATTATCCAAATGTCCAGTTTAGCTCCTCTACACCCATTGAGATGAGATGACAGTTGCCTGATCTGGCTGTTTTCCCTTTGGACACGGCAGATCCTGAGCTGGACATGTGGGTTGGCAGGGCCGCTGGCAGATGGGAGAATCCTGAGTATGTCGGATCCTGCCTACAAATCTGTCAGGATAGAAATTTGGGAAGCGTAAATTGCGTACTTGTTTTTCGATTTTCCAAGCCCTGGGTCTGTTAACCCTTTTTTTTTTTATTTACTACTTGTGAAGTGAAGTGACGTAACCTGTGATATGGAATGGGAGACTCATGCCGCGCACACACGATCACTTTTTGTGATGAAAAAAAACGACGTTTTCAAAAACGTCATTTAAAATGATGGTGTGTGGGCAAAATGTCGTTTTATGTCTTCAAAAAAACGACCAAAAAAAAATTCGAACATGCTTGAATTTTTTGTGTCGTTTTTCAAAACGTCGTTTTTTGTGTCATAAAAAGTGATGGTGTGTGGGCAAAACGATGTTGAAGATGACGTTTTTAAACCCGCGCATGCTCAGAAGCAAGTTATGAGACGGAGCTTCAATGGAACAGAGTGCCGTCGAACGTGGTGTACGTAACCGCTCTTTGCAAGAGCTTTGTTGAAAAACGATGGTGTGTATGCAATGTCGTTTTGGAAAATTAAGTTTGAAAAACTTCGTTTTGTTTCATCACAAAAAATGATCGTGTGTACGCGGCATTAGGTTCAAGTACATGTATGTCAGAAGTCAGAAAATGACTCATTGTTTTTTTTTTTTTTAATGATCACCTTTTTTTTTTCTAATCGATTGATAATTTTTTTTTTTTTTTGGAGTGAGTAGAAATATCACTTTATTGTTAGTTTTAGGCCGTGTACACACGGCAGAGAACCTCGACGGGCAGAACACATCGTTCCGCCCGTCGAGGTTCTCTGCCGGCCGTCGAAATCGGCGACCCGCCCGTCGGGAATGGCAACCAGCCATTCATCCAGGCGGGCCGTCGAGCAAATAGAGAGCATGCTCTCTATTTCTGCTCGACGGGCTTCCCGACGGGCGGGGCAAGCCAGGAGCGTACACACGGCCGAGGTCCTCGCTGGAATGCAGCTTCCAGCGAGGTTCTCGCTGGTTTCCAGCGAGAACCTCGGTCGTGTGTACGCCGCCAAAGAAATGTGTGATGCAGAATCTCCCAATTGGATTTTTAGAATCCAATTGTCGCTTTAATAAAAATCTTTTAAGAAAGAAAAAAAAAATCAGTTTAGCAAAAAAAAAAAAAAATAATCAGTTTAAAAAAATCCATTGTTAATAAGAAGATCGCACATCCATAGCATCCCAAGGTATGGTGCTAAGGGGCAACCTCAGCTTGGACTCTGACCAGGCCACACCCCCAATTTGGAGTTTGGCCCCACCCCTCTGAGCATAGCCACACCCCCAATTGGGGGTGTGGTTATGCTCAGAGGGGTGGGGCCAGACGTGTGTTTCGGGCATATGGCTTTGGCCAAAGTCCTGGCTCAGGTTGCCACTTACCACCACACTTAGGGCTTGCTTTGGATGTGTAGAAACAGGGACATCTTCCTCCATACTGAGCTAGCTTAGGAGCCAGGGTGGGCTCCTTCCCTCCCAGCACTCCCAGTGGTGGATATATAGGATTGACACCCCCCTTCAGTGAGCCTAATCAGCACACAATAAAGGTCTCTTGGGTCATCCATTGTTTTTTTCTTTTTCTCTTTTCTTTTTTTTAGCATATTATTTTAATTAACTTCTTAAGGACCGCCTCCTGCACATTTACGTCGGCAGAATGGCACGGCTGGGCACATCCACGTATATTTACGTCAGTTCTAATACCCAGCCGTGGGTCACGGGCGCGCGCCTGCGGCGCGCTCCCGGGGTCCCGGTCCGAAGCTCCGTGACCGGGACCACGGGATTCGCAGACCCGATCGCCGCTGGAGTGCGGCGATCGGTCCCCGGAGCTGAAGAACGCTTCACTGTGGTGACAGCATCGATCACGTCATCTCTTTTATAGGGGGGACATGATCGATGACGTCACACCTACAGCCACACCCCCTACAGTTGTAAACACACACAGGGAACACATAACCCCTACAGCGCCCCCCTTGTGGTTAACTCCCAAACTGCAACTGTCATTTTCACAATAAACAATGCAATTTAAATGCATTTTTTGCTGTGAAAATGACAATTGTCCCAAAAATGTGTCAAAATTGTCCGAAGTGTCCGCCATAATGTCGCAGTCACGAAAAAAAATCGCTGATCGCTGCCATTAGTATAATTTTAATTTTTTTATAAAAATGCAGCAAAACTATCCCCTATTTTGTAAACACTATGGGCCAGATTCAGGTAGAGTTAGGCTGGAGTATCCAGTGATCCGCCAGCCTAACTGTCACTTTAAGCCGGCGTTTTTGTTTTCTGTAACGCCGGGTTGGAGTTCCGATGCAATCGGCGCAATTGAATTTCGCCATCGCATCGTTACTTCAACTTAAAAATGGCGCCGGGGGCGTTCCCGCTGATTAACGCTGAAAAAATATGTTAATCAGCGGGAGTCGGAAATTCACAATCTTTTTCGGGCGCGACGCAGTGACTTTACGACGTTTTCGGAAGCGATATGCGACGTAAAGATAAAGCAGCCCCCTAGTGGAGTATCCTATGTTAAGTATAGGCGTCGTCATCGCGTCGGAAAAAAAAAATCGCGTCGTTTGCGTAAAACTTTCATGAATGGGGATGTGACGTCATTGACGTTCACTGACAGAATTTGGAGCATGCGCACTGGGATGCATTGACACTCGACGCATGCGCAGTACGTTCGCCGCGGGATCGCGCTTAGTTTTAATAATACACGCCCCGTACCCGCCCAATTTGAATTCCGCCGGCTCATTTGCGATGCGCTGCCGCAACTTTAAGAGCAAGTGCTTCATGAATTGCTTCTAAAATTTCGGCAGAGTAACGTAAATGAGAAGCGTTACTCCAGAGCAAAGATGCTCTCATCTACCTGAATCTGGCCCTATAAATTTTGCGAAAACCAACCGATAAACGCTTTTTGCGATTTTTTTTACCAAAAATAGGTAGAAGAATACGTATCGGCCTAAACTGAGGAAAAAAAAAACTGTTATATATATTTAGGGGGGACATTTATTATAGCAAAAAGTAAAAAATATTGCATTTTTTTCAAAATTGTCGCTCTATTTTTGTTTATAGTGCAAAAAATAAAAACCGCAGAGGTGATCAAATACCACCAAAAGAAAGCTCTACTTGTGGGGAAAAAAGGACGCCAATTTTGTTTGGGAGCCACGTCACATGACCGCGCAATTGTCAGTTAAAATGTCGCAGTGCCGAATCGCAAAAAGGGGCCTGGTCCTTTACCTGCATTTTGGTCCGGGTCTTAAGTGGTTAAACAGTTTAAAAAATCCAAATGAGTATTATAAAAATATACCTGCAGGAAACAAAATAAAAATCTAAACATACAGTAACAAATGTATTATTGGTATAACATACATGTAATTGTTTTTTTGTTCTTTTTTTTTCTTTTTTTTCCAAGGATATTTTTTTTTAATTCTCATTTGGATTTTGTTAAACTGTTTAGTTAAAAATAATAATAACAAAAAATTGTATTCTTTCTTTTCTCTTTCTTTTTAATATTTTACTTTTCTTGTTATTGGTTCTGTTATTCAATACTAATAATTTTTGCTAGGATGCTACCAGGGGACAGGTAGTCCCCCTGGTTATGGTTATGTTTTGTTTCTGTTTAATTGGTCGGGGTCACTGATCATATTGGATAATGCATTCCTGTTTTGACAATTATTTGAGCATAAGCTTCTATATGATATTTAAAAAATTGTAATAAAAACAATTGGAAGCAGGCACGCGTTTGCTACATCAGGGGGGTGCCCATGACCGACGGTCGCGATGACCGCCGGCATTCGAGCGATCGCGGGCACGAGAGGCAGAACAGGGACGTCTGTGTGTTCCTAATAGCTAGGAACCACGATCTGTCATTTCCTCTAGGTCAATCCCCTCCCCCTACTGTTAGTACACACATTAGGGAACTCAGTTAACCCCTTGATCGCCCCCTAGTGTTAACCCCTTCCCTTGCCAGTGACATTTTTACAGTAATCAGTGCATTTTTATAACACTGATGGCTGTATAAATGCCAATGATCCCAAAAATGTGTCAAAAGTGTCCGATGTGTCCGCCATAATGTCGCAGTCTCGATAAAAATCGATGATCGCCGCCATTACTAGTAAAACTAATAAAAATACTATACAACTATTCCCTATCTTGTAGATGCTATAACTTTTGCGTAAACCAATCAATAAACGCTTATTGCGATTTTTATTACCAAAAATATGTAGAAGAATACCCATTGGCCTAAATTGAGGGATTTTTTTTTTAAAAAAGGGGATATTAATTATAGCAAAAATTACACAATATTGGGCCAGATCCACAAAGCATTACGGTGGCGTATCTCCAGATACGCCGGCGTAATTTGAAATTCCCGCCAGCGTATCTTTGTTTTGTATTCGCAAAACAAGATACGCCAGAATTACGCTAAGATACGACTGGCGTAACGTTATTACAGCGTCGTATCTTAGTTGCATACTTCCGCTGGACGCTAGGGGCGCTTCCGTTGCTTGTCCGCGTAAAATATGCAAGTCAGCTAGATACGCCGATTCACGAACGTACATACGGCCGGCGCAGTGTTTTTACGTCGTTTGAGTAAGCGTCGGTCCGGCGTAAACTTACCCCTGCTGTGTAGAGGTGTACGTAATGTTAAGTATGGACGTCGGGCCAGCGTAGAATTTTCCGTCGTTTGCGAATATTTATTTGCGTACGTTACGTTCACGTCGTTTTCATTGATGTTTTGCGACGTGATTTCGCGCATGCGCACTGGGATACGTCCAAGGCCGGCGCATGTGCAGTTAAAAAAAAGCGTTGTTTGCGTCGGGTCATTCATAATTATAATAAAACACGCCCCCCACTAGATAATTTGAACTACACCCGCGTACGCCGGCCCATTTACGCCACGCCACCGTAAGTTACATCGGCATTTCTTTGTGGATAAGGATACGCCGCTGTAACTTACAGCGGCGTAGAGTTAATGGGACACGCCGCGCCGGCGGGGCCGCTTTGTGGATCTGGCCCCCTGTGTTTTTTTTTTTTTTTTAAATTGTCGCTTTTTTTTTTATAGCGCAAAAATTTGAAATACCACCAATAGAAAGCTCTATTTATAGGAAAAAAAAGGACGCCCATTTTGTTTGGGAGCCACGTCGCACGACCGCGCAATTGTCAGTTAAAGCGACGCAGTGCCGAATTGCAAAAAATGTCCCCGGTCATTGGGCAGCCAATTCTTCTGAAGTGGTTAAAGTACAGATTCTGGAATATTTGGTTCAGTTCCTGTTGACCATTTTATGATTTTTTTTTTTTTTTAACGTCGGGGGGGGGGGGGGGGGGGGGGGGGGAGGGGGAGGTGTCTGTTCTGAAAAAAACCTGTTAATCCCGATGTGTCTGATCTTTAAATTCCAAAAGAAAAGAGTAGTTGAAGGGCTTCCAGTGTCACAGAGCTGGCTGTCCAACCTTTGGACACACGGGAGGGAAACTTTTATACACAGAAGGTATGTAATCTGTACTGTAATTCTAATCATAGAGTGGCAGATAAAGACCAGGAGGAGCTCTGACACCGGTACCGAGGTTTAATATCTCAAGATCACTCATATCGTTGAATGGAAAAATCCTAGACTTGCAGGTATTTCCCCCCCCCCGTGACATATCTACCTCTGCTGCTCAGAGCACGCTGGACAAACCACTCATGAGCTAGGAAATGGGCAATGGGTCCGTTTTGGGGGCACTGGGAATATGGCTGATGTTTTTTAACTCATTGAGTTTTTTTTTTTTATTCCGCAACTGGTTCTTAAAATATTCTGTCGTGTTTGTTTGCTGTGAAGTTTGCACAGAAATTCTCATTCCATGCATCTTTTTATGAGCTATATGTACCTTTATTTGCATAACTGATGCCCCATTTCCATCTGAGCAATGTTGTTTTGTTTGTTTTTTGCATTTTTGTAGCACGTTTCCGATATTTTTTTAACCACTTAACCCCCGAGCCTGTTTTTCAGATTCGGTGTTTACGAGACTAAAACATTTTTTTTTTTTGCTATAAAATTACTTAAAACCCCCAAACATTATATATATTTTTTTCTAACACCCTAGAGAATAAAATGGCAGTCATTGCAATACTTTTTGTCACACCGTATTTGCGCAGCGGTCTTACAAGCGCACTTTTTTGGAAAAAAATTCACTTTTTTAAATGAAAAAATAAGACAACAATAAATTTGGCCCAATTTTTTTACATATTGTGAAAGATAATGTTACGCCGAGTAAAATGATACCTAACACGTCACGCTTAAAAATTGCGCCCGCTCGTGGCATGGCGTCAAACTTTTAACCTTTAAAAATCTCGATAGGCAACGTTTCAAAAATTCTACAGGTTGCATTTTTTGAGATACAGAGGAGGTCTAGGGCTAGAATTATTGCTCTCGCTCTAATGATCGCGGCGTTACCTCACTTGTGTGGTTTGAACACCGTTTTCATATGCGGGCGCTACTCGCGTATGCGTTCGCTTCTGCGCGCGAGCTCGTCGGGACGGGGCGATTTAATTTTTTTTGGGGGGTTTTCGTATTTATTTTTATTTATTTTACCAATTTTTAACACTAAAATAAAAAAAAATAAAAAAATGATCACTTTTTTTTTTTCCTATTACAAGGAATGTAAACATCCCTTGTAATATAAAAAAGCATGACAGGTCCTCTTAAATATGAGATCTGGGGTCAAAAAGACGTCACATCTCATATTTAGGCTTAAATGCAAAAAAAAAAAAAGTAAAATGTCATTTTTCAAATGACTTAAAAAAAAAGTCTCTTTAAGACGCTGGGCGGGACTGACGTTTTGACGTCACTTCCGCCCAGCAGAGCTACGGGGACGGATGAGGGAAATTTTTCCCTCACTCGCATTCCCACTGAGCACGGGAGAGGACCCGATCGCCTCCGCCGCTACCGACGGCTCCGGTAAGTGGCGGAGGGCGCGGGAGGGGGGGGGCCTCGCCCGCCACCGATAACGGCGAATCCGCAGCGGAGACCGCCATTATCGTTTGACCGACCGCCCACAGAAGAGATGGATATCTCGGTTGTGGCAGCAGCTGCTGCCGTTACCGAGATATCCATCTTTAAAGTGCCGACGTAGTACGGTGGGCGGTCGGCAAGTGCTTTTTTTTTTTTTTTTCGCAACTGGTTCTTAAAATATTATGTTTGCTGTGAAGTTTGCACAGAAATTCTCATTCCATGCATCTTTTTATGATCTATATGTACCTTTATTTGCATAACTGAGGCCCCATTTCCATCTGAGCAATGTTGTTTTGTTTGTTCTTTTTGCATTTTTGTAGCACCTTTCTGTAGTAGCGCCATTTATTTGAACGGGTCTCCCTCCACTCCTAAAAGAAGCTCATGTACCAAATTGTAGCGTTGTGCGTTGGCACAATTTTTGCATTTTTTTTCTCTACTGCTACCTGCGTTTGGGGAGCCATTAAAGCGGTTGTAAACCCGCATATACAATTTTTTTTTTACACCTGCAAGGCAAAAGCCATAATGAGCTAGTATGCACCGCATACAAGCTCATTATGAAATACTTACCTCGGAACGAGGAGAAGAGAACTTACCTGGTCCACGGTCCCGGGTATCGCCGCTCCAGCGCTGTGAGTGAGTGAAAAACTTGTTTAGCGCGGCACATGCAAACTAAATCGCCTCTGGGCGCTCGTTGTTCCTGTCTCCTTTTCAGGGGGGGACTGACAACTCATGGGGCCCCCGGGCAATAGAAGATTATGGGGCCCCCAGGCTTGCAGATGGCCACCAAGCCAGGTGGTACTACAGAGGCGGGGCAGATAACATTTTGGGATTTTCACATCAAAAGCATGTAGGTTTTGGACATATCAGGGACAGATGTAAAAAAAACACAGATTTTTACATACTGTCCCTGGTTTTAATGAGCCTGGAAACCCTGGTGGGGCCCCCTAGTGGCATGGGGCCCTCGGGCAGTGCTCGAGTTCCTCAATGGTCAGTCCGCCCCTGCTCCTTTGTAATCAAAAGAGATGGATTTTGATCTTTCTTCTGAAGGCCAAGTGGTTCTGCTCCAACCGAATGCTGGTTGGTAAAGCGTTCCATAGTCTGGGGCCTTGGAGCGCAAATCCCTTCGGACTTGTATCTGGCTTTGGGTATCTGGAGCAGCTTTTGATTAGTGGATCGCAGAACGCGATTGGAGTTCTCAGCTTTTACTTTCTCGCATAGATATTGGGGGGCCTTCCCATGAAGGCACTTATGCGTCAAATTGTGATTGGCTGGAGCGGCGATGACGTTACTTCCGCGCATGCGCGCAGGAGATTTCATTCTGGCAAGGGCCGGCGGCGGCCGGCCCTTCAGCCGAGGATCCCCCCTGCGCATGCGCCGCTGCAATCAGCTGCGCATTGCAAAGGGAATATCTCCTAAACCGTACAGGTTTAGGAGATATTCATTATACCTACAGGTAGGCCTTATTATAGGAGTACCTGTAGGTAAAAGTCAAAAAGTGGGGTTTACAACCACTTTAAGAAATAACGGCACTGCAAGCATGTTACACAGCTGAGGCCCCGTACACACGACCGAGCTTCTCGGCAGAATCCAGCGAGAATCAAGCTCGCTGGGATCCATATTCTGCAGAGAAGCTCGACCGTGTGTACGTTTTCGCCGAGAAAACTGTCGAGCGAGGCGTCGAGCCAAAATAGAGAGCAGGTTCTCTATTTCCTCGATGGGCCATCGGGACTAATGGCTCGACGCCTTTTTCGGCAGCCTGGTCGACGAACTCGACTGCCGGCCGAGAACCTCGTCGGGCGTAACAATGAGTTTAGCCCGACGAGGTTCTCGTACGTGTGTACGCGGCCTCAGTGTGTTTCTCTGCTCCATCCAAATAAGAACGGCGCCTTGGTAAGGGTTTTGGGGTACAGTGCGTCCCCCCGCTGTTTCCTTCTCTCCTCCGTGTCCCCCTGGAACTGTCAGGATGGAGAGCGGCGGTAGGAGCTGGTAAACCCGGCTCGTTACTGTTCAAAATGGACAGAGTCAGCGATGACTGACTGTCGATTCACAGAACTGAAACATGGTAAACTGTGATTACAATGTTTCAGTTTATGAATGAAGAGAAGACGTTGTCCTCTCTCCATTCATTTTCAGCGCAGCTGAGGCTGCTGAGAAAGTGACGGGGGAATCTGTGTCCTTATTCTCTGTCTCAAAGGGGAGATGTCAGAGGTCTGTTAAGACCCCTGATATCTCGTCAAAGCCCCCCAACAGGGCTGATAAAAAAAAAAAATTGCAATAAATAAATAAAATAATAAAAAAATAAAATGTAAATACTAATAAAAAAATTAAAAAACACTGACAATCCACTACCCCCCTCTTAAAAAAAAAAAACGCCACTGTAAAAAAAAACAAAAAACGCCACTGTCACATGATATTAAAAAAAGAAAGTATCGGTATTCGGTATCGGCGAGTACTTGAAAAAAAGTATCGGTACTTGTACTCGGTCCTAAAAAAGTGGTATCGGGACAACCCTAATACAAACTAGCTGCGCACTTGACCCACTTGGGAAAAATATCGGTAAGGCTCCTTTCACATGGAGCGGACCGTTTTTGTGTCCGCTCCGTGTGTGTCCGTCGGCTCAGCGAACAGGGAACGCCCTGTCTCTCCTCCGCTCTCCGCTATGGGGAATCAGATGAATACGGACCGTCTGTCCGTATTCATCCGATCCGATCCGCCGGACGGAAGTAAAATAGGGTTTTCTTCCGTCCGAAGAACCGGATCCAGATGGACGCGGATCTTTGCGGACGTTAGCGGATGCATCATCCCATAGGGCCCCATTCTAAGTCCGTTTACGGACTTAGAAAAAGCGGACCGTTTGTCCGCACGTGTGAAAGGGCCCTAAGGAGAAACACAGGTATGCTCCTGGGACACGGCCTGTCACTGTAGTTTACAACCTCTTTATGGGCCAGATTCAGGTAGAGATACGCCGGCATAACTCACACTTTGAGCCAGCTTATCTGTTTTCTGTAAGCAGAAAACAAGATACGCCGGGATTGAGTCCAGATACGAGCGGCGTAATTGTATTTCGCCGTTGTTTTGGAACTGCAATTTTAAAATGGCCGCTAGGGGCGTTCCCGCTGATTTACGCCAAGAATATGTAAATCAGCGAGATATGGCAATTCATGATCGTATGCGGGCCCGACGCAGTGACTTTCCGACGTTTCCATAAGCGATACGCGGCGTAAAGAAAAACATGCCCCCTAGGTGGAGTATCCTATGTTAAGTATGGCCATCGTGATCGCGTCGAATTGAAAGTTTCACGTAACTCGTCCGTGAATGGGGATTGACGTCATTGACTTTGACGACGAAAACACAGACAGAATTTGGAGCATGCGCACTGGGATACACTGACAGCCGACGCATGCGCAGTACGTTCGCCCCCTACACGCCCCCTACACGCCCAATTTGAATTCCGCCGGCTCATTTTCGCTACGCCGCCGCAACTTCTTTGTGAATACAGTACTTGCTCCTAAAGTTTCGGCGGAGTAACGTAAATGACGAAAGTTACGCCAGAATAAAGATCCGCTCTCCTACCTGAATCTGGCCCTATGTCTCTACTTGTTGTAGGTTGGAGACTCGGCATTGAAGTCAAACCATCAATCTGACCCTCAGACTTCGTACTTTAGTAACGTCACTTTGACCCTCTTTGTGTAGATCTTTCCGGACAATCTCGGGTCTGGTGGACATTTTTGGTAATAAAATAGATAAATTCATGGCCAGTGCCTATTTTTGTTATCCTTCTCTGTGACTCCCGAAATGTAGCAATTTTCTGATGCCATTGTAGTGCGTTCTTCTCCAGCCCTATCTATACAATGATCGCAGTCTTCAGAACCCTTCCTATTGTACGCGTGTCACCCAAACCTCAGCGCTATGGAAGTTCCCTCATGGCTATATATGGCCGGGTTCTCCTGAATACAATGCGTTTGGCGAACGCACAATAATAGATGACCTTGGGCTGGGATTTCCACTGATGGATGGGTGACTGCCAACTTCATATGTACTTCATTTCTCGCTAAGCTTTTCCTCTCTTTCATAATTGGCAATTTGATGGTATCGATTTATACCGTCTCGTTTTTCTTTTTTTGTTGTTTGTTATCCTCGTTGTCATAGGCAACCGCGAGCCGCATGCAGCGATTAGAAAGGAATACGAGCTGAAGGTATGCAGATCCACGGAAACTTCCTTTTTTAGAATGTTTGGTACTTTAGTCTACATAAGGGAAACACAATACCCTGGCATGGCCTGGCAGCTGCTGGCAGTGATTGAATTTGTAGTGTGGCAGACTCTGATGGGAGCTGGTTGTCCATGCCAGGTCCGGGGCGCAGTCATTTTTTTTACTAAATAGCTTCCTTTACCTCAGTGCAGTCCTCCTTTACTTACCTCATCCTTCCATTTTGCTTTTAAATGTCCTTATTTCTTCTGAGAAATCCTCACTTCCTGTTTTTCTGTCTGTAATGCCGCGTACACACGGTCGTTTTTTGCGATGAAAAAAAACTTTGTTTTTTAAAACGTCATTTAAATGGATCGTGTGTGGGCAAAACGACGTTTTTTGTCTTAAAAAAAACGACCCAAAAAAAATTCCAACATGCTTGAATTTTTTGTGTCGTTTTTCAAAACGTCGTTTTTTGTTTCACAAAAAGTCACCGTGTGTAGCAAAAACGTCGTTTAAAACGACGTTTTTCAACCCGCGCATGCCCAGAAGCTAGTTATGAAGCGAGCTTCAATGGAAAAGTGTGGTGAACGTAACCTCGTTTTTTGTGAAAAAACGATGGTGTGTATGCAACATCGTCTTTGAAAAGTGACGTTTCAAAAACGTCGTTTTTTACTTCACAAAAAACGTCGTTTTTTTTATCGCAAAAAACAACCGTGTGTACGCGGCATAACTCCACACAGTAATGCAAGGCTTTCTCCCTGGTGTGGAGTGTCGTGCTCGCCCCCTCCTTTGGACTACAGGAGAGTCAAGACGCCCACTAACACAGAGCTCCTTTCTCTATCTGCGTCATGACTCTCCTGTAGTCCAAGGGAGGGGGCGAGCACGACACTCCACACCAGGGAGAAAGCCTCACATTACTGCGTGGAGTTACAGACAGAAGAACAGAAAGTGAGGATTTCTCAGAAGAAATAAGGACATTTAAAGGGGAGGTTCACCCTCCAAACAAATTTCAGGCATGCCATGGATGCCGGTGTTTTTTTTTTTTTCTATACATACCTTTTTACGGGCTCTCGTCCCCTGCAGCGATCCCGCGGGACTTGGCGTTTACAATCACAGGCTGTGATTGACGTCCCTCAGCCCGGCGCGTCACGAGATGCCAAAGGAACACGAACGTCGGTGCGCAGGCGCCGTATAAGGCCGCACCGACGTTCGGGTTCCTTCGGCATCTCGTGACGCGTTGTCTGCGCCGGGCTGAGGGACATCAATCACAGCCTGTGATTGGAAACGCCCAGTCACGCGGGACCGCCGCAGGGGACGAGAGCCCATAAAAAGGTACTGCCGGTCGAGTGGGTGGGCTCCATGGCATGCCTGAAATTTGTTTGGAGGGTGAACCTCCCCTTTAAAAGCAAAATGGAAGGATGAGGTAAGTGATGGAGGACTGCACTAAGGTAAAGGAAGATATTTAGGGGGGAAAAAATGGACTTTTACAACCCCTTTAACCACTTCAGTTCCAGAGGTTTTCATGACCAGGCCATTCTCTGCTTTTTTTTTTATTAAATTTTTTTAACCACTTCAGCCCCGGACCATTTGGCTGCCCAATGACCAGAGCAATTTTTGCGATTTGGCACTGCGTCGCTTTAACTGACAATTGCGCGGTCGTGCGGTGTGACTCCCAAACAAAATTGGCGTCCTTTTTTTCCCACAAAAGAGCTTTCTTTTGGTGGTATTTGATCACCTCTATTGTTTTGTTTTTGGCGATATCAGTGAAAAAAGACCCACATTTTTTAGCACAACTCCTCTCTAACCCAAAACAAAGCACCCACTAGCACATATCTTCTACCCCCCCCCACCCCCTCCTTAAAATCACTCCTGGCAGCATAATTGGTACCAGGTCCACTATCACCATGTCACCCAAGACTCCTGTTATCACAGACCTCAGTGGTGTTCCTCCTTCTCCTCGGCTCTTCCTCCCGGCCTGTGTACTTGTCAGAGCCGAGGAGGAGGCGGCATATAATTTGGAGTGCAGCTGGTGGGGAGAGGATTGCGGAGCATAACATGTTTGGTAGTAAAATAATACATTTTGGGCCAGATTGCGTTTTTTTTACCGTAGCGTAACCCTCCGCACTTTTTACGGGCAAGTGCTGTATTCTCAAAGCACATGCTCCGTAATTTGCGGCGGCGTAGCGTTAATGGGCCAGCGTATCCGCACGCAATTCAAAGTAGGAAGGAGGTGGGCGTATTGTATTTAAATTAAGCACGCCCCCATGCCAAACGAACTGCGCATGCGCCGGCCGTAAACGTAGCCCACTGCGCATGCTCCATAGTACGCCGCAAATACATTGGTTTGGACGTCAACGTAATTAACGCACAGCCCTATTCGCGACGAGTTACGGAAACTACGGAAAAACCCAACGCTGTCCATACCTAACATGGTGTACGCAGGACCTACGCAAGGTTACCCCTCATATAGCAGGGGTAACCTTACGCTTACGCAAATGACGTAAACTGCGACGACGGCGCGCAAATACGTTCGGGAATCGGCGTATCAGACTCATTTGCATATTCGACGCAGAAATCGACGGGAACGCCACCTAGCGGCCAGCGTAACATTACAACTTAGATCCGATGGTGTAAGTGACTTACGCAAGTCGGATCTAAGCAAAATCTATGCGTAACTGATTCTAAGAATCAGGCGCACAGATACCCAGCTGGAAAACAGAGATACATCGTCGTATCTCTTCTCAGAATCTGGCCCTATGTGTAGAGATGTACACGTCAGACCAGAAAAAGAGACAACCGAGGCTGCATGAGGGACGGTCCCTCGGAACGAGCGACAGTTGGGACCGTCCCTCGGAACGAGCGACAGTTGGGACGGTCCCTCCGAACGAGCGACAGTTGGGACCGTCCCTCGGAACGAGCGACAGTTGGGACCGTCCCTCGGAACGAGCGACAGTTGGGACGGTCCCTCCGAATGAGCGACAGTTGGGACCGTCCCTCGGAACGAACGACAGTTGGGACCGTCCCTCGGAACGAGTGACAGTTGAGACGGTCCCTCCGAATGAGCGACAGTTGGGACCGTCCCTCGGAACGAACGACAGTTGGGACCGTCCCTCGGAACGAGTGACAGTTGAGACGGTCCCTCCGAATGAGCGACAGTTGGGAGTTGCGCAGTACACTCAAAGCTGGAGACAGGTTTTTTTGGCCCCGACTTATATTGGCTCCAATGTTTGTGTGTAGCTTGTTTAATTGCTTTTGGCACTTTAGATTGTCGGATCCACCAAGGCAGGAACTGGTGTAACTGGTTCTGTGTAACCTGTAAAGCTCCTCAGAATATGGTAATTCTATATAAATGAATAACATCCCTTGCTGTAGTTGGGTTTGGCTGTGTGTATAGCGTTAGGCTCAACCACTTACAGTAAATAATACGGCGAAATCTGCAGGAGCAAAATTGTATTTCAAACCAGAATTCAATAAAATGTCAAGGTGGATGTGTCCTTATGTATGCTTCCCAACATCATTCATGTAGAACTACAGGCAAAACCTTTTTTTCCATTTTGGATAGAATGGGGGAGGGGGGCATGACCAATCACAGCTGATCAGGTAAGCGGCATTCCTCGGTTCGTGCTGACAGGGAGAGACGATCAGCGTCTCTCCCTGTCAGGGGGGGGGGGTCTGTGCTCATAATCAGTACATTGATTATCAGCACAACCCCCATCAGAGGTGCCCATCAGCTGCCAATCAGTGCCCATCAGCTGTCAATCAGCGCCCCATCAATAACGGCTGTCAGTGCCAATACAAGTGGCAATCAGTGCCCGGCAGTAACACCTATCAGTATCTCATCATCAGTGCTGACAATCAGTGCCATCATTTAGTTTCACCTGTTAGAGCCAATCAGTGCTGCCTATCAGTGCCACCAGTCAGTGCCCATCAATTCTACATTTCAGTGCCTCCTCATCGGTGCCCATCAATGCCACCTTAACAGTGCCCGTCAGGGAAGTAGAAAACCACCCCTTAACTGCGTGCATGGAGTCACGTACAGGTACGTGAGTTTGCGCACCCGGGCCGCCCTGCCGCAGTAAATGCCCTATTGTTGGTGTCAGTTAGAGAAATAGTGCCCCATCATTGGTGCCAGTGGAAGGAATAGTCCCCCTGTAATTGGCATCAGTGTAAGGAATGGTGCCCTATTGTTGGTGTCAGAGGAATAGAATAGTCCCCCATCATTGGTGCCAGTGAAAGGTATAGTGACCCTCATTGATGGCAGTGGAAGGAATAGTGCCCCATCATTGGTATCAGTGAGAGGAATAGTGCCCCATCATTGGTGCCAGTGGAAGGAATAGTCCCCCTGTAATTGGCATCAGTGTAAGGAATGGTGCCCTATTGTTGGTGTCAGAGGAATAGAATAGTCCCCCATCATTGGTGCCAGTGAAAGGTATAGTGACCCTCATTGATGTCAGTGGGAGGAATAGTGCCCCATCCTTGGTATCAGTGAAAGAAAAGGTGCCCCATTATTGTTGTCAATAGAAGGAATGGTGCCTCATCATTGGTATTAGTGGGAGGAATAGTGTCCCATTGTTGGTGTCAGTGAGAGGAATGGTGCCCCCTCATTGGTGTCGATAGAATTTAAGACTTCCCCACCTTTTGTATCAGTGGGAGGAATAGTGTCCCATCAGTGGGAGGAATAGTGTCCCATCAGTGGGAGGAATAGTGTCCCATTGTTGGTGTCAGTGGGAAGAATAATGTCCCATCAGTGGGAGGAATAGTGTCCCATTGTTGGTGTCAGTGGGAGGAATAATGTCCCATCAGTGGGAGGAATAGTGTCCCATTGTTGGTGTCAGTGGGAGGAATAATGTCCCATCAGTGGGAGGAATAGTGTCCCATTGTTGGTGTCAGTGGGAGGAATAGTGTCCCATTACTGGTGTCAGTGGGAGGAATAGTGTCCCATTGCTGGTGTCAGTGGGAGGAATAGTGTCCCATTGCTGGTGTCAGTGGGAGGAATAGTGTCCCATTGCTGGTGTCAGTGGGAGGAATAGTGTCCCATCAGTGGGAGGAGTAGTGTCCCATTGTTGGGGTCAGTGGGAGGAATAATCCATCACGGTTGGTGTAAGTTGAAGGAATTGTGGCCCAAGGACCACATAAAGACAAGCAAAAGATGGGCCACAGTTTGGAGACCAATGGGAGACGGTGAAGGTCGATGACACGGTGTTCCTGCCTGCTGAGATCACAAGATATTGGGTCGGGTGGAACAGATCGCGTATTTATGTATTTCTCCCGGTGTGATCGGTAACCTTGCCTGGAGTTCGGCTTCAATCTCTAACATTGGGTCGTTTTCCAACCAATTGGTCCTTTTAGTTGGAAATCTCCATGTTTTCGGGAAGGAACGATCTCGGGAAGTCCAATCCATTTTATGTTTTATTTCCCCCGTGATTGTTTTAGTGCCTGTGATTTCTTCCAAGCCGCCGTCTGATGATAATAAGTGGGTGGCGGTGTTTTTAGTCTGCGATTTTGCTTTCCGTTCAAATGAAGGAACTCCAAACAGTCATTATGTTGTCAGATTGGTGTATGAATTACTCAAGGCGAGATGTATAATAAGTAAGGCTAGAACCTTGAACTGAGCGCCCGCCGTGTGTGTACGAGAGCCCGCCGTGTGCGGACAATTGCCCGATGTGTGTGTACGAGAGCCCGCCGTGTGTGTACGAGAGCCCGCCGTGTGCGGACAATTGCCCGATGTGTGTGTACGAGAGCCCGCCGTGTGTGTACGAGCGCCCGCCGCGTGTGTACGAGAGCCCGTCGTGTGTGTACGAGTGCCCCGCCGTGTGTGTATGAGCGCCCACCGTGTGTGTATGAGCGCCCACCGTGTGTGTATGAGCGCCCACCGTGTGTGTATGAGCGCCCACCGTGTGTGTACGAGCGCCCGCCGTGTGTGTACGAGCGCCAATTTCTTTCCTCGTTATAATGAAGGAACTCCAAACAGTCATTATATTGTCAGATTGGTATATGAGTTACTCAAGGCGAGATGTATAATATGTACGGCTAGAACCTTGAACTGAGCGCCTGCGGTGTGTGTACGAGTGCCCGGCGTGTGTGTATGAGCGCCCACCGTGTGTATACGAGCGCCCGCCGTGTGTGTACAAATGCGTGGCGTGTGTGTACGAGCGCCTGATGTGTTTGTGTACGAGTGCCCATCATGTGTGTACAAATGCGCGCCATGTGTGTACAAATGCCATGTGTGTACGAGAGCCCACTGTGTGTGTGTATGAGCACCCGATGTGTGTGTGTATGAGCGCCCGATGTGTGTGTGTATGAGCGCCCGATGTGTGTGTGTGTGTACGAGCGCCCGATGTGTGTGTGTATGAGCGCCCGCCGTGTGTGTGTACGAGCGCCCGCCGTGTGTGTACGAGAGCCCTACCGTGTGTGTACAAGCGCCCGCCGTGTGTGTGTACGAGCGCCCGCCGTGTGTGTACGAGCTCCCGCTGTGTGTGTGTACGAGCGCCCGCCGTGTGTGTACGAGCTCCCGCTGTGTGTGTGTACGAGCACCCGCCGTGTGTGTACGAGCGCCCGCTGTGTGTGTGTATGAGCACCCGCCGTGTGTGTACGAGCGCCCGCTGTGTGTGTGTATGAGCACCCGCCGTGTGTGTACGAGCGCCCCTCGTGTGTGTACGAGCGCCCGCCGTGTGTGTACGAGCGCCCGCCGTGTGTGTACGAGCGCCCGCTGTGTGTGTGTATGAGCACCCGCCGTGTGTACGAGCGCCCGCTGTGTGTGTGTATGAGCACCCGCCGTGTGTGTACGAGCGCCCCTCGTGTGTGTACGAGCGCCCGCCATGTGTGTACGAGCGGCTGCCTGGTGTGTGTACGAGCGCCTGCCGTGTGTGTACGAGCGCCCAATGTGTGTGTACGAGCGCCCAATGTGTGTGTACGAGCGCCCAATGTGTGTGTACGAGCGCCAATTTCTTTCCTCGTTATAATCATGCAGTAAGGAGGCTCTGGTCGTTCCTGAGATCACATTTAAGTTTCTTCTATATTGGTATTTATGTACTATTGATCTTCCTAATAAGGGAAACAGCAATGTGTGGTAAGCTTGAGCAACCAAAGCCATTCACTTTCTTGACAGGCGTAGGCTGGAGAAACTTGAAACTTGATTGGTTGTCAAGCACTTCACAGTTCAGAACTACTCTTTGAACGCCTTTATTGTTGTTATTATTATAATTAATCTTCTATTATGTGACGATGGAGTATTCAGGTGAGCTTTGAAAGCACATCTACACCAAACATAATTCACAGTTATCAATACAATACACAACGGGGGTTGATACAAAAGTTATACAGTGGAACCTCGGATTATGAGTATATTATGAGTATAATCCGTTCCTGGAGAATTCTTGTAATCCAAAGCACTCACATATCAAAGCGAGTTTCCCCATAGAAGTCAATGGAAATGAAAATAATTAGTTCCGCATTGACTTCAATGGCATCCAATACCGCATGTGGCCAGAGGTGAGGGGGGGCACCGGAAAGCCTCAAAAACCTTCGGAAAGGCCCCCGAGGACAGCTCGGCTGACCTTGGAAACCCTCAGGCCCCGTACACACGTCCGAGAACCTTGTCGGGCTAAACCCACTGCCACATGACATTTAAAAAAAGTATCGGTATTCGGTATCGGCGAGTACTTGAAAAAAAGTATCGGTACTTGTACTCGGTCTCAAAAAAGTGGTATCGGGACAACCCTAGTTTTTTTCTTCTTGCTTTGTCAGACTTAGAGCCGGTTCACACAGGGGAGGCACGACTTAAGGGGGCGACTCGGCAAGGCGATCTCAAGATGACTTCAGAGGCGACTTGCAAAATGACTTCTGTATTGAAGTCAATGCAAGTCGCCCCGAGTTGCCCCCAAAGTCGTACAGGGACCTTTTTCTAAGTCGGAGCGATGGGCTACAGCAGCTGACGACCACACCGGGTGCCGCTCCTGTCAGCTAAGAACAGGAAACTGAAGCTATGAAGCCCCGCACACACGGCCGAGGTTCTCGGCAGAAACCAGCGAGAACCTCGCTGGGATCCTCATTCTGTCGAGAACCTCGGCCGTGTGTATGGATTCGCCGAGCCCAGCCCGTCGGGAAACCCGCCGAGCAAATAGAGAGCAGGTTCTCTATTTGGTCGACGGCCCGTCGGGATGAATGGCTGGTCGCCTTTCCCGACGGGCTGGTCGCCGAATCTGACGGCCGGGCGAGAACCGATGTGTTCCGCGGCCTGATAGAAAGGCAACAGTAACTCAAATAGCTACTCGTTACATCCAAGGTATGCAGAATAGAATACCATTCATTTTGGTGCACCACTAGTTATAGACGGGATTTCCCATAATCCTTTCTGTAATGTGTTGACTGTTGGAGAACTTGAAAGTTATTTTCTGCCCCTTTTCAGACACATTCACATTTCAGCATAATTAGATGCAATAAATCTACTCTACACGTCGCCAAATAACGTTCCCCACATTTAACAATTGTTTTCTACTTCCTAATGAATTGAATAGTTTACCTCGTAAAAACTCAACAGCCGTGCAGTAAAAGTGTATGTGGCTGACTGGCGGAAACTTTGGCAGAAAGGAGAAGGACCAAGGGAAATGTACAAATAAATGATATATTACCACTAGTAGGGGTGATTGAAAAGTTCACACACACACATATATATATATATATACACACACACACACTATATTCCCAAAAGTATTGGGACACCTTGCTTTACACGCACACATGAACTTTATTGGCATCCCAGTCTTAGTCTGTAGGGTTCAATATTGAGTTGGCCCCGTCCTTTGCAGCTATAACAGCTTCTACTCTTCTGGGAAGGCCGTCCACAAGGTTTAGGAGTGTGTCTATGGGAATGTTTGACCATTCTTCCAGAAGGGCATTTGTGAGGTCAGCATGTTGGACGAGAAGGCCTGGCTCGCAGTCTCCACTCTAATTCATCCCAAAGCTGTTCTATCGGGTTGTGGTCAGGACTCTCTGCAGGCCAGTCAAGTTCCTCCACCCCAAACTCGCTCATCCGTGTCTTTATGGACCTTGCTTTGTGCTCTGGTCTGAATCACCTGGTGGAGGGGGGATTATGGTGGGGGGCTGTTTTTCAGGGGTTGGCCTTGGCCCCTTTATTTCCAGTGAAGGGAACACTTAGGCCGCGTACACACGATCAGTCCAAACCGATGAAAACGGACTGAAGTTCAGTTTCATCAGTCCAAACTGACTGTGTGTACGGCCCATCAGTCTTTTGTCCTTCAGTCCAAAGTTTTAAAATTTGCTTTAAAATCGGACCGATGGACGCCTGACCATCGGTCCAAACCGATAGTTAGTACGCGAAAGCATCGGTCCAAAAACCCGCGATTGCTCAGAATCAAGTCGACGCATGCTTGGAAGCATTGAACTTTGTTTTTTTCAGCACGTCGTTGTGTTTTACGTCACCGCGTTCTGACCCGATCGGTTTTTGAACTGATGGTGTGTAGGCACATCAGGCCATCAGACCATCAGTCTGTGAACTGATGAAAATGAACTTCAGTCCGTTTTCATCTGTTTGGACTTAAGCGTCAGCATACCAAGACATTTTGGACAATTTCATGCTCCCAACTTTGTGGGAACAATTTGGGGACGGCCCCTTCCTGTTCCAACATGACTGCGCACCAGTGCACAAAGCAAGGTCCATAAAGACACGGATGAGCGAGTTTGGACTGTCCTGACCTCAACCAGATAGAACACCTTTAGGACCTTTGGGATGAATTTGAGCGGTGACTGTGAGCCAGGCCTTCTCGTCTAACATCAGTGCCTGACCTCACAAATGCACTTCTGGAAGAATGGTCAAACATTCCCATAGACACACTCCTAAACCTTGTGGACGGCCTTCCCAGAAGAGATGAAGCTGTTATAGCTGCAAAGGGCAGAGCCAACTCAATATTGAACCCTACGGACTAAAACAGGGAGGCCATTAAAGGTCATGTGCATGTAAAGGCAGGCGTCCCAATACTTTTGACAATATCCTGCAAACTTTACACTTTGCTATGCCCTCCTAAAGGGGGGGGGGGGGTATAACAGGCACCTGAAACGTGTTGGGTATTGGATAGCCACTGGCAATAATGACTGTGTGTTCTACCAGGCCTGGACTGCTTCCTACCCCCCCCCCCTCCTGCTGGGAGAGCACAAAAGCTCTGCGGGAGGGATTCCCCCATCAGCACTGACTGTTGATGGAGGAATCAAGCAATTTTCTGGTGATTAAAGAACAGTTCTGGTTTGCACCATGTAAATAATTAGAAGTACTAATTAATGGATTCCTGGTATGAGTCATGCTTGGGTGGCCATTGATGTGCTGTCCAATTATGATGTTAATTGTTACAAATGTGTCACATAAGACTTTATTGTACAGGAAAGCTCGTTATTTCCCGGCTTTTTGTTACAATTCCTCTTTGTTTTTAGCGTTTGTGAATGTGACGTCCTCCAACCTGCACCCGGCGCTGCGTTTATGAGCCACGTCTCCATCATCTGTTCCTCTAATCTGCTTTTATCTGTATCTTTAGATATTCAATAAAACCCCCCCTGAGCTCTGTGATGCACACTGTGTGTTGGCTTATTGTCAAGTGTGAATAATTTATGTGTCACATTAAATTGCACCAATTGAGAAATCGGCACTCGTGCATGCGTGATCCCAGCAACTTCTCTCATAGTGGTTAACGTTTCCAACCATTTCTATTAGGGTTGTCCCGATACCAATACTAGTATCAGTACCGATGCCAAGCATTTCCTTGGGTACTTGTACTCAGGGGAAAATGCTCCGATGCTTCACCCGATACCAGGGCTGGACTGGGACAAAAATGTGGCCCTGGACTTCATCCAGAGCGTCCCAGGGCACAACACATCAGGGCACGGTACAGAGCACAGCACATCAGGGCACATGACAGCACATCAGGGCACAGTGCACATCAGGATACAGCACACCAGGCCACTTCAGGGTAAAGGGCACAGCACATTAGTGCACAGGTCACAGTATATCAGGGCACAGCACATCAGGGCACGCGACATTGAGGCACAGCACACCAGGGGCACGGGACATCAGGGCACATGGCACATCAGGACACGGGGCACATGGCACATCAGGACATAGGCACATGGCACATCAAGGCACAGGGCACTTGGCAGACATCGGGCATATCAGAGCACATCGGGGGAATATTGAAACACATCGGGGCATATTGGTGCACATCAGTGCAAATCGGGGCATATTGGAGCACATCGGGGAATATTGGCACATATCAGGGCATATCATAGCACATCGGGGGAATATTGAAACACATTTGGGGCATATTGGAGAACATCGGGGGCATATTGAAGCACATTGGGGGATATTGAAGCACATTGGGGCATTTTGGAGTACATCGGGGGCATATTGGCGCACATCGGGGCATATTGGCGCACATCGGGGCATATTGGAGCACATCGGATCATATTGGCACACATCGGGGCATATTGGCGCACATCGGGCCATATTGGAGCACATCAGGGCATATTGGCGCACATCGGGGCATATTGGAGCACATCGGATCATATTGGCACACATCGGGGCATATTGGCGCACATCGGGCCATATTAGAGCACATCAGGGGCATATTGGCGCAGATCGGGGCATATTGGCGCACAACGGATCATATTGGTGCACATCTGGGCATATTGGAGCACATCGGGGCATATTGGCGCACATCGGGGCATATTGGCGCACATCTGGGCATATTGGAGCACATCTGGGCATATTGGAGCACATCGGGGCATATTGGAGCACATCGGGGCATAGCCTGAATCTATCCATTGCATATAGGGGGGGTGGCGTGGACAGAGAGGGCGGCGCCCTAGGTGCCCCTAATGGACGAGCCGCCCCTGGTTACCAACTAAAAGATGCTAAATTAACAAAAAATTAATAAAGCAAAGCAACAGAAAACATGTCCCTTTTAGTTCATGTTGAGGAATGAAACCACCTTTATACACCTCTTTGGGACGCTATAGCTGAGTAGAGATGTCCCGAAATATTTGCCGGCGTATAGTTCCCGGCGAACATCGCTTGTTTGCGTCCGCCGCGGCGGGCGAGCATATGCCATGTTCGGTCCGCCCCCTATTCGTCATCATTGAGCAAACTTTGACCCTGTACCTCACAGTCAGCAGACACATTCCAGCCAATCGGCAGCATTCCCTCCCACCTCCTGGACGGCATCCGTTTTACATTCATTCTGAAGCTGCAGTCTTAGGCTGCATTCACACTATAACGCGGCGTATTGTACAGCGATTTGCAATGACAAAACGGGTCGTTTTTCTTTTTTACAACCTTTTTTTTTTTTTACAAAACATTGTTGTCTATGCCGAACGCTGAAAGCCGCCTGAAAAAAAGGGTCCGGGACTTGTTTTGAGTTTCAGGCATACGGCGTTTCGGCGTGGAGATGTGAACCATCTCCATAGACAACAATGTTAAATCACGCCTCTAGCGGCACAAGCGTCGGGCGTCAGGCGTAAATACGCGAAGGTGTGAATGGAGCCTTAGTGAGCGGAGGGACAGTGTAGCTGCTGCTGATTTAATAGGGAAATCAATATCTAGGCCAGTGTATTCAGTGTCCACTCCAGTCCTGAAAGACTCATCTGATCTCTGCTGTAAGGACAGCGTCCTGACAGCACCCCAAAAAGCCCTTTTTAGGGCTAGTCCACCAGTCTGCTTCCCCCCCCCCCTGTAATCTAATTGCAGTTGCCTGCCAGCGTGTGTGTCAGGCTCACAGCGTATACTGTGCCCACTTGCCCAGTGCCACCACTCATATCTGGTGTCACAGCAGATTACATAAAAAAAAAAAAAATTGACTAATAGAATAGAAGTCAGTTGCCTTTCGGCGTGTGCACGTTATTCCAAACAATTTAGGAATGTTAGGTGATTTATGCCATTTATGGATTAAAACCCGACTCTGCGTCAACTACGTGATTTTCCATGGAAGTTTTGCCATGGATCCCCCTCCGGCATGCCACAGTCCAGGTGTTAGTCCCCTTGAAACAACTTTTCCATCACTATTGTGGCCAGAAAGAGTCCCTGTGGGTTTTAAAATTCGCCTGCCTATTGAAGTCTATGGCGGTCCGCCTGGTTCGCCCGTTGGCGAACATTTGCGGAAATTCGCGTTCGCCGGTCGCGAACGGAAAATTTTATGTTGGTGACATCTCTATAGCTGAGACCTTTTGTGTTTAAAGCGGAAGTAAAGACAAAAACCTAACTAATTCTAAACCTACTCCCACCGGCATTCTAAGGCTAATCTATCTAACCCTGTAAAGAAGAGATCAATATTCTTATCTATTTTTAAGCCACTCTGGTCTGGTCGCCAGCTGCGCCCTTTGTGTGCAGGAGAAAGCCGACAGCGGCTGGGAAATGCCTGGAAAGTGATGTCACCCATAAACTTACTGTGGGGGGTTTCCGTTGTCGGCTGCCTCTCCTACACAATGAAGCTGCCGCTGACGGCTGAGCCTGGCACCGAACCGGAGATGCTGCAAAATAGGTCAATATACCCACCTTTTCCTTACAGGGCTAGCTAGACTAGGCTTAGAATCCGGGTGGGAGTAGGTTTAGACGTAGTTAGGCTTTTGCCTTTACTTCCACTTTAAACTCAAATGGGTCTTAGCCAGGGCAGGACTTAGGTTGGTGGGGGCCCCTGGGCTTGAGTGTTAAAGGGGCCCCTTGGAGCGAGGGGGGATCATAGTTGTCGAGCGGGGGGGTGCGCATTAAAGTTGTTGAGCGAGGGGGGCAAATTTAAGTTGTTGAGCGGGGGGGCCCATTAAAGTTTGTTGAGCGGGGGGGGGGGCGCATTAAAGTTGTTGAGCGGTTGGGGTGGCAAATTGGAGTTGTTGAGCAGGGGGGCATTACAGTTGTTGAGCGGGGGGGTGCGCTCTAAAGTTGTTGAGCGGGGGTTGACTCTCATCTGACCTGTGCATGGAATGTGTCGGCTATCTTCCCTTCGGCAGACATCCCCACACCGCTCCGGTTCTGTTCCGGTTCTGTTTCTCCTGGGGGAGGTTTTGAAGTTGTTGAGCGGAGGGGGGAGTGCCTCTCACCTGTGCCGACAGCCAGGGCCACAGACTGTCATTAGCCCGACTGTCGGCTTTCTTCCCTTCAGCAGCCACAGTCCTCCACACACCGCTCCGGTTCCTCCTGCTTCCGTGCTGCCTTCTATTGCAGTGCGGGACATTAACACTTTCACGGGACTGCGGGAAGAAGCGGAAAGTCCCGCAGAATGCGTGCGTATTGGGAGGTATGCGCAGGGCTGCCATCGAGAATTTTGGGGCCCCTTACACAGCTTAAGGCATGGGCCCCCTGGAGCAGAGAACTGGGGGGGGGGGGGTGCTGCCGCCTGAAATTGAGAAGCGAGGGGGCTGCCGCAAATTGAGAAGCAGGGGGGGGCCTTTACAAAAAAAAGAAGAAATAAAGAAAAAAGAAAAAAAAATATATATATATATAAAGGGGTTAGCCAACAGGGGCCCTGGGGATCTCTGGGCCCTTTAATAAAAAATAAAAATAAACCTCTGGGCCCTTTAATAAAAAATAAAATAAAAAAATAAACATTTATAAAAAATATAAAGCAAATGTATTTTTTTTTATAAAAAAAAGTAGGGGTTGCTGTCCGGGGCCCTGGGGGCCTCCGGGCCCCTGGGGACCTCCAGACCCCTAAAAAAAATAAAAAAATAAACATTTATAAAAAATACATAAAAAAAGGGAGGTTGCCATCCGGGGGGCCCTGGGGACCTCTGAGCCTTTTAATAAAAAATATAAAAATATAAACAAAAAATAAAAAAATAAACATTTATAAAGAAAATAAAAGGGGGGTTGCCACATGGGGCCCTGTGGATCTCTGAGCCCTTTAATAATTATATATATATATATATATATATATATATATATATTATATATATATATATATATATATATAAAAATGTAAAAAAAATTATAAAAAGAGGGGGGTTGCCATCCGGGGGCCCTGGAGACCTCTGGGCCCTTTAATAATAATAATAATAAATATATAAAAAAAATAAAAAAAGTAGGGTTTGCTGTCTAGGGCTCTGGGGGCCTCCGGGCTCCTGGGGACCTCCGGACCCTAAAAATAAAAAAATAAAATTGTATTTTTTTATTTTTTTAGAGGGGCCCCCTATTAGGCGGGGCCCATGGGCTTGAGCCCAGTCAAGCCCAATGGTAAGTCTGGCCCTGGTCTTAGCAATAGAGTTCCAAAGAGGTGTACAGTGGTGTTTTACATCACTGCGTTCTGACACGGTCGGAATTTAGTTTGATGGTGTGTAGGCAAGACTGATGAAAGTCCTCTTGATCGGATATCTGATGAAAAAATCCATCGGATTTGGTTCCATCAGATATACGATCGCGTGTACAGGGCTTCAGTAATTGGTGAAGAAACCCTTGTTGGGAAGCACAGAGGTCAGACGTTTCTTGTAGTTGGTGATCAGGTCTCCACACATCTCAGGAGGGATTTTGGTCTCCGGTCTTCTTTACAGATCTTCTCTAAATCCTTAAGGTCGTCTCCTGGCTGTCTCTTGGCAACTTGAAGTTTCAGCTACTCCATAAATTTTCTATAGGATTAAGGAATTAAGACTGATTAGGCCACTCCATGACCTTAATGTACTTCTTTTCGAGCTACTACTATGTTACTTTGGGTTATGCTAGAAGATCCACCCATGGCCCATCTTCAGTGTTCTGGCTGGGAAAGAAGGTTCTCATCCAAAATAGACTGTAGGGATGATGTTCAACTCCCTCTATACATTTTCTATAGGATTAAGGTCTGGAGACTGCATAGGGCACTCCATTTCCGTAATGTGTTTCTTCTTAAACCACTCTTTTGTTGCCTTGATGGTATATTTTGGGTAATTTTCATGCTGGAAGACACATCCATGATCCATCTTCAGTGTTCTGGATGAGGGAAGAAGGTTCTCATCTAAGGTTTTACAATTCATGGCCCCGTCTATTGGCCCCTTAATGCGGCAAAGTCGGTCTGTACTTTTAGCAGAGAAACAGCCCCAAAGCATAATGTTTCCACCTCCGTGCTCTGACTGTAGGGATGGTGTTCTTAGGCTGCAATGATTCAAAGAAGTATTGGGAGAAAGTGCTGTGGTCAGATGAGACCAAAATGTTGACTATGACCTAAGAACACCATCCCTACAGTGTATCTTGGATGAGAACCTTCTTCCCCCAGCCAAAACACTGAAGATGGGTCATCAATTTTCGCCACTGTGCCATGCCAAATGCAGCCACTGTGCCATCAAACGCAGCCACTGTGCCATCAATTGTCACCACTGTGCCATCAAACGCAGCCACTGTGCCATGCCATCAATTGTTACCACTGTGCCCACATCAATTGTTACCACTGTGCCCACATCAATTGTTACCACTGTGCCAACATCAATTGTTACCACTGTGCCAACATCAATTGTTACCACTGTGCCAACATCAATTGTCACCACTGTGCCCTTTAATTGTCACCACTGTGCCCTTTAATTGTCGCCACTGTGCCCTTTAATTGTTGCCACTGTGCCCTTTAATTGTTGCCACTGTGCCCTGTAAACTGAAAATTATACAAAAATAAAAAAAAAGTAAACGACAAGCTACAAATAAAAAAAAAATGTAAAAAAAAAAATTTGAACTAACTGTGCCGCCCCTGCCATCTGGTTGCCATTCTCCGTTGATTTGTGGGGGGGGGGGGGCGGTTCGGTTGGCAGGGAGGGGGTACATTGCGGAACATGGTCTTGGGGCGGCAGGGAGAGCAAATCTGGCCCTGCCCCCACTGTATAACAACGGTGCTTTAACTCTTCAACATGTACCAAAAACAGACTTTTCTGTTGGTTTGCTTTTGTTTTTTTGGGGGGTTTCTTTTGGAATGTTAACGTCTCAGGCCGCGTACACACGGCAGAGAACCTCGACGGGCAGAACACATCGTTCCGCCCGTCGAGGTTCTCTGCCGGCCGTCGAAATCGGCGACCCGCCCGTCGGGAATGGCAACCAGCCATTCATCCAGGCGGGCCGTCGAGGAAATAGAGAGCGTGCTCTCTATTTCTGCTCGACGGGCTTCCCGACGGGCGGGGCTCGCCGAGAGCGTACACACGGCCGAGGTTCTCGGCAGAATGCGGCTCCCAGCGAGGTTCTCGCTGGTTTCTGCCGAGAACCTCGGCCGTGTGTACGGGGCTTTATACTTGGTAACCATCAAAGATAGGAGTCATTTCCGGTCTCATACACATTCACGCTTTCAGCATCATTAGTTGCACTATAAGTACTGTACTTGCTGTCAGATAACATTTCCCCACAATTAGCACTAGTTTAATCATTCCTAATGTGTTGAACTACCTGCATAGTTTAGCGCTGAGACTCCAGCAACCAAATGTGTGCAAAGGTGACCCGTTCTGCCTCTAGAAAGGGTGGAAATATTCCGTGTCCCGGCCGCATTACCGGCGAAGAGCAGAAATTCGTTTTATATTAATGATAATATGTCTTTTGGTTAGGTGAGGCTGAACTTTGCCCATGGATTGCAAACCAAGTTAACAATCTGAAATACATTGCAGTGGATTTTTCCGCACTGTTTGATAATACAGTGCCTTGAAAAAGTATTCATACCCGTTGAAATTTTCCACATTTTGTCATGTTGCAACTAGACATGTGCACAGGGAAAAAAATTGTTTTGTTTAGTTTTGTTTTAATTTGTTATTTAATTCATTTCATTAAAGGGGTGTTCCAGCCTCGTTTTATGTTTATTAAAAGTCAGCAGCTACAAAAAGCGTAGCTGCTGGCTTTTAATAAACAATCACTTACCTGCACCAGTGTTCCAGCGACGCTCCGGCCAGGGCTCCGCTCCTCTCCCCCCCTGCCTGGCCGGCATCCTCATCGTAACTTGTGGGCACGGCGCGGCCCGCCGCTAATTGGACAGGCGATCGCATGGGACCTGTCATGTGTCCCATGCGATCGCCTACAGGGAGGGGCTGCTGTAGGCGATTAAGCTTAATCGCCTAACCAGCCCCTCGGCGGAAGGAGGAAGTGTGACAGGAAGTCCCACTCCTCCTGAAGCCCCCACTCCCCCCCCAAAAAAAAAATTACATGCCAAATGTGACATGTAAGGGGGTGAGGAGTGGGATAAGCGGAAGTTCCATTTTTGGTTGGAACTCCGCTTTAAGTTAGATTCGTTAAATTTGTAAAATTCGTTTTCGGAATTCGATCGTTTTCGACCGAATTCGAAAGAGCCCGGTCGAATTCGAAAACATTTCTACCCAATTCGATAATATTTCTACCGGATTCGAATTCGACCATATTTTGATCGGATTCGAAAATATTTCAACAGAATTCAATAATATTTCATCCGCTATCGTTAATATTTCAACCAAGTTCGATGATATTTCAATCGGATTGGAAATTATTTCAACCGGATTTGATTGTATGTATTTGTATTTGTATTATTGTATTTGATTACATTCTATTAACCACTAGCCGACCAGCCGCCGTGGTTCTACGGCGGCAGGTCGGCTCTCCTGGGCGAGAGCCCGTAGCTCTACGTCGGGACTTTCGCGGCCGCCGGGCACGCGCGCTCGTTCGTTACAGAGCGGGGAACGAGAGCTGTGAGTGTAAACACACAGCGCTCGTTCCTGTCAGCGGGGGAAACGCTGATCTTCCGTTCATACAATGTATGAACGGAAGATCAGTGATTCCCCCTAGTGAGTCAACCCCCCCCCCCCCCATACAGTTAGAACACAAATAGGAACACACTTGACCCCTTCCCCGCCCCCTAGTGTTAACCCCTTCACTGCCAATGGCATTTTTATAGTAATCCAATGCATTTTTATAGCATTGATCGCTATAAAAATGCCAATGGTCCCAAAAATGTGTCAAAAGTGTCCGATGTGTCCGCCATAATATCGCAGTACCGAAAAAAAAAAACGCTGATCGCCGCCATTACTAGTAAAAAAAAAATATTAATAAAAATGCCATAAAACTACCCCCTTTTTTGTAAACGCTATAAATTTTGCGCAAACCAATCAATAAACGCTAATTGCGATGTTTTTTTACGAAAAATATGTAGAAGAATACGTATCGGCCTAAACTGAGGAAAAAAAATGTTTTTTTATATCTTTTTTGGGGCTATTTATTATAGCAAAATGTAAAAAATATTGAATTTTTTTCAAAATAGTCGCTCTATTTTTGTTTATAGCTCAAAAAATAAAAACCGCAGAGATGATCAAATACCACCAAAAGAAAGCTCTATTTGTGGGAAAAAAAGGACGCCAATTTTGTTTGGAAGCCACGTTGCACGACCGCGCAATTGTCAGTTAAAGCGACGCAGTGCCGAACCACAAAAAGTGCTCTGGTCTTTGGACAGCAATATGGTCCGGGGCTAAAGTGGTTAAATTCTATCGAATTTCGAATAGAATTTGTTTTCGAATTCGAATTTCGTTCGCGTCTTTTCGAATTTGTCTAAATTCGTTAATTTTGTCATTCGGAAATTCAAATGCATCCGAATTTCCGAATAATGAAAAATTTGTCCGAATTCGTAACGAAACTAAATGCACATGTCTAGTTGCAACCAAAAACTTATTTTATTGTAATTTTATGTGATAGACCAACACAAAGTGGCACATAATTGTAAAGTAGAACAAAAATGATAAATGGTTTTCAATTTTTTTTTTTTACAAATAATTATCTGAAAAGTGTGGGGGGGTATTTGTATTCAGCCCCCTTTACTCGGATACCCCTAACTAAAATCTAGTGGAACCAATTGTCTTTAGAAGTCACCTAATTAGTAAATAGAGTCCACTTGTGTATAATTTCATCTCAGTATAAATACAGCTGTTCTGTGAAGCCCTCAGAGGTTTGTTAGAGAAGCTTAGTGAACAAACAGCATCACAAAGGCCAAGGAACACACCAGACAGGTCAGGGATAAAGTTGTGGTAAAGTATAAAGCAGGTTTGGGTTATAAAAAAAAATAATCTCCCAAGCTTTGAACATTTCACGGAGCTCTGTTCAATCCGTCATTGGAAAATGGAAAGAGTATGGCACAACTGCAAACCTACCAAGACATGGCCGTCCACCTAAACTGACCGGGCCGGGCAAGGAGAGCATTCATCAGAGAAGCAGCCAAGAGGCCCAGGGTAACTTTGGAGGAGCTGCAGAGATCCACAGTTTAGGGGGGAGAATCTGTCCACAGGACAACTATTAGTGGTGCTCTCCACAAATCTGCCCTTTATGGAAGAGTGACAAGAAGAAAGACATAAGAAGTCCCGTTTGCAGTTTGTAAGAAGCCGTTCGGGGGAGGGGAAACAGCAAACATGTGGAAGAAGGTGCTCTGGTCAGATGAGACCAAAATGTAACTTTTTGGCCTAAAAGCAAAATGCTATGTGTGGGGGGAATTAACACTGCACATCACCCTGAACACACCATCCCTACTGTGAAACATGGTGGTGGCGGCATCATGGTGTGGGGATGCTTTTCTTCAGCAGGGACAGGGAAGCTGGTCAGAGTTGATGGGTAGATGAATGAAGCCAAATACAGGACAATCTTAGAAGAGAACCTGTTAGAGTCTGCAAAAGATGTGAGACCGGGCGGAAGTTCACCTTCCAGCAGGACAACGACCCTAAACATACACCCAGAGCTACAATGGAATGGTTTAGATAAAAGCAAATTCATGTGTTAGAATGGCCCAGTCACAGTCCAGACCTAAATCACATTGAGAATCTGTGGCAAGTTTTGAAAATTGCTGATCACAGACGCTCTCCATCCAATCTGACAGAGCTTGAGATATTTTACAAAGAAGAATGGGCAGAAATGTCACTGTATAACTCATTCATATGCTTAAAGGCCACCTCCAGAAAATATACCCTTGTATTGTGCCCGTTCCCTACTCTAAGGCCCCGTACACACGATCAGACATGTCCAATGAAACTTGTCCGACGGACCGTTTTCATCGGACCAGGCTGAAGTGGTCTGATGTGCGTACACACCATCGGACCAAAATCCCCTTGGACCAGAACGCGGTGACGTAGAACACAACGACGTGATGAACAAAGGAAGTTCAATGCTTCCAAGCATGCGTCGACTTGATTCTGAGCATGCGCAGGTTTTTGGTCCGATGATTTTGTGTACTAACCATCGAACCTGTCCGAAGGACAGGTTTCCAGCGGACAGGTTTTAAAGCAAGTTTTGAAACTTTGGTCTGCTGGAAAACTGTTCGAACACACGATCGAACATGTCAGCTGAAACTGGTCTGCGGACCAGTTTCGGCGGACATGTTCGATCGTGTGTACGTGGCCTAAGGGTCAAAGGGGGTAGAGGTACAAACATTATTACTTAAAGCGGAGGTAAAAATAGCGCTGCTATACCTCCTGAAAAAATTATGCCCTGTAGTCTTCAGTGTGAAAGCCCGAAGGCTTTCACACTGAAGCGGTGCGCTAGCAGGACCGTTCCAAAAGTCCTGCTAGCCGCATCTTTGGAGAGGTATAGGAGCGGGGTGATTACCGCTCCTACACCACTCCTTCCCATTGAAATCAATGGGAAACCGCGGTATTAACCCTTTTTTCAGCCGCTAGCGGGGGTTAAAACCGCACCGCTAGCGGCCGAATATCGCGGTATAGCGGCGCTAAAAATTGCACCGCTATACCGCCACTACACTGCCCCGTATGAAAGGGGCCTAAAGTACTGTGGATGGTCCCTTGGCATCTTCACATATGTAGAGGAGGCAAATATGGACAGATCTCCAACCAAACCGGGAACAACATTGGGGCAGATTCACACAGAAATGGATTATCGTAGAGTATCAGAAATACACTACGCCGCCGTTTTTTACCTGGCTCTACGTGGAATGCAGGTAGATTTAGTCCAGTAAACGACAGCGGCGTAGTGTATTTCTCCCGTCGCAATCCATCTGCGCGAGTAGGGGGCATGAATCATTTAAAATAGGCGCGTTCCCGCGGCGATCGATCTGCTCATGCTCCGCTCGCAAATTTCCCGCCGTGCATTGCGCGAAATCACGTCGTGACGTCATTCGTTGTTTAGGTAGCGTCGTTTACGGGCGATCCTAGTCCCGAACGAGTTACGTAAACAAAAAAAAAAATTCGAAGCGGGAACGACGGCCATACTTAACATGGGCTACGTAACGTTAGAGCAGCAAAAAGCTGCTCTAACATTACGTACAAAAAAAATAGACGAAAGCGATTGCGACGACCACTCGTATCTTCGGGAATCGCCGTAAAAAAACATTTGCATATCCCGACGCATCAAAACGACGCGAACTCCTCCCAGCGGCCGCAAATAGATGGCAGCGTAGATCCGAAGGCTTACGAAGACGTAAGCCTCTCGGATCGAAGCCCGAAGCCGCCGTATCATGGTTTGAGGATTCAAACTAGTGATACGGCGCGCGAAATTTGAAATTACTCCTTTATGAATGAATCTGGGCCATAGTCTTTGGAATGATCCGAGTTCAATTGTTCTGTCTTCATCAGTGTTCCTCTCGGGTGCAGCCCACGTTCATAGGTGGTCAGGAGGACACTCAGGGCCGGCCTTAGGTGTTCAGGCGCCCTGTGCGAGCAAATCCTGTAACCCCCCCCCCCCCCCCCATCTTCACCGATAGATAGATAGATAGATAGATAGATAGATAGATAGATAGTTAGATAGATAGTTAGATATATAGATAGATATATAGATAGATATAGAGAGAGATATATAGATACTGTAGATAGATAGATAGATAGATAGATTTAAAAAAATGAGAAAGAAAGAAAGATAGGATGAAGGAAGAAAGAAAGAAAGGGAGGATAAAGAAAGAAAGAGAGGATGAAGGAAGGAAGAAAAAAAAAAGAAAGAAAGGGAGGATGAAGGAAGAAAGAAAGAAAGGGAGGATGAAAGAAGAAAGAAATACAAAATAGATCGATAGATAGAGGGGTAGGTAGAAAGATAGATAGATAATAGAGAGAGAGAGAGAGAGAGAGAAGGGAATGAAGGCCACCCCTACATCAGTGTACAGTACTCACTCAGAGGCAGGAGGGACTGACTGGATGGATGGATATCACACTCCTCCATCTTTCCCTTCTGTTTGCTGTGCTTGAAAATTCCCGCCCATATCCCCTGTGGGCGGGGCAGACACGAGGAGGGGAGGAGTAAAAGCAGCTCCTCTCCTCTAACTGGCTGTGCAGGCAGCAAGGGGAGGGGAGAGATGTCAGAGCTGGCTGTGATACGCCCAGCTCATCTCTCTCTCTGGAGCTCTCAGTGAGCTCCGGTCTCCCTGCTGATCTGTCCCGATCGCGGCCGGGCGCTGTGATGGTGGCTGAGCTTGCTGCGAGCAGTGATGGCTGCACGGCGCCCCATGTTGCCCAGCGTGCTCTGTGCGGTCGCACGGCTCGCACACCCCAAAGGCCGGCCCTGAGGACACTTCTCTTTTTTAGAGAAAAGTAAGAGATTGTTGGTTGACCAAAGGTATTTCAGAGCCTATTGGAACATCCTTGTGTGTTTTTTATTGAGCGGTTGGAAAGTTTGAGTTTCCATTATGATCCAGGAGATTCCCTTTGCATTGCACAGCTGTCACAAGTATGCTGCCAGTTCTTTTGGCTCTGTATGTCTGGCCCAGCGGAGGAGGAAGTTCTGTTTAGTTTAAATAGAAACTCCAGTGAGTGGTTTCGAGTGAAGAGGGATTAGACAAATAGTGTGCGCTTATATCACAAACCCCATCTGCCATCTGCACTTCTTTTAGCTGTATTAGATGGTGTCATGTCAGACATTGGGGGTGATCTACTAAAGGCAAATAGGCTGTTCACATTGCAAGGGAATTTCACTTAGCTTTGTGAATACCGTGAAGTTCTGCTGACTTCCATCATCCAACCATGTGCAAGCAAAAATGCTCGTTTTGTTTTTCTTTGCACGTGTTTGAGAATTCTTTGCAAAGTGAATTTTCACTTCATTCGCTAAGAAAAACTTCCCTGCAGAGTAAACAGTCTTTGGGCCAGATTCAGGTAGAGCGGCATTAATTTTCGCGGGCGTAACGTATCTCAGATACGCTACGCCGCTGTAAATTAGAGGGGCAAGTGCTGTATTCTCAAAGCTAATTTACGGCGACGTATTGTAAAAGGGCCGGCGTAAGCCCGCCGAATTCAAATTTGTTTGATGTGGGCGTGTTTTATTAAAATTAAGTGTGACCCCACGTTAATGAAGTTTTTTTTAAACTGCGCATGCGCCGGCCGTGAACGTATCCCAGTGCGCATGCTCCAAATGACGTCGCAAAGAGTCATTGAAAACGACGTGAACGGCCGTCGCAGTACAGATACAAACAAAAAAATGGACGTCGGGACCGCGTCAAATTTTTCTAATTTTACGTTGTTTGCGTAACTCGTCCGTGAATGGGGCTGGACGTAAAGCCCCATTCACGGACGAGTTACGCAAATGACGTAAATTTTGAAAAATTTGACGCGGTCCCGACGTCCATACTTAACATTGTCTGCGGCATCTTTTTGTTGGAATAACTTTACGCCTGAAAACGCCTTACGTAAACCGCGTATCTGTACTGCGACGTCCGGGCGTACGTTCGTGAATTGCCGTATCTAGCTAATTTACATATTTTAGGCGTAAACCCCCTAGCGCCCAGCGTAAATATGCAGCTAAGATACGATGGCATAGGAGACTTACACCGGTCATATCTTTGCAAGATTTAAGCGTATCTCGTTTCGAGAATACGCTTAAAGGTACAACGGAGCAGATTCGGAGTTACGCCGGCGTATCTACTGATACGCCAGCGTAATTCTACATGAATCTGGCCTTTTGTTTATAATAAATTAACTCCATTGATCCTGATTTATTAACCACTTGCCAACCGTATAACTTAGATAAAGACAAAAAAGATTACCGCGCTAAAACAAAAACCTAAATAAGCTGCAACTAAAAAGTGATATACACACCAAAAAGAGAATCTAGTTGCGCTAAATAAATAATAACTGTGATAAAATATATGATAAGTTATAAGTGAAAATGATAAACAAAGTCCCAAGTGCTGAATGAAGCAAGCAATAAAGTCCAAAAATTCCAGTATTCTTGGTTATAACTTGAGTATAAACCAGTGAATCAAAAATGGAAGAGACCACCACCAACAGGAAGCACCATAAGAACTGCACGCTTACCAGAAGGCAAGCATATAGGGCTTGCGGCTGAAACCCCAGCCAGGGCCTTTAAGCTGAAACTGCCACCAACATCAATGGTTAAAGTCCTCCAGGTTTCCGTGGATATCAATTGGCCCCCGGAAAAAAGTAAAGCTCACAATAGTGATGTACCGTAATAAATAACAAATTTTAATGTAAAAAATGCACTTACAGAAATGACTTTCTTAAAAGCATGAAAGGATAAGCCGGCCGGCTTTCACGAACGCCCGTCCTCATGGACCGTAACGTCAGCACGTCTCCTTGCCCGACGTACGTTTCGTCATATAATGACGTTGTCATTATAACCCCTGGCTGGGGTTTCAGCCGCAACCCCTATATGCTTGCCTTCTGGTAAGCGTGCATTTCTTTATGGTGCTTCCTGTTGGTGGTGGTCTCTTCCATTTTTAATTCACTGGTTTATACTCAAGTTATAACCAAGAATACTGGAATTTTTGGACTTTATTGCTTGCTTCATTCAGCACTTGGGACTTTGTTTATCATTTTCACTTATAACTTATCATATATTTTATCACATAATTATTTTTTATTTAGCGCAACTATATTTTCTTTTTCTTTTTTTTTTAACCGTATAACTTACATATATGGCGGCAAAGTGGCACTTAGGACGTGATCCTGCACTTCTAGGTAGGGGACGCTCAAGCGTGCCGTCGTGATGCCACCAGCCCACCGCCCCCGACCCCTCACCACCGGCCCACCCTGGCTGTGATTATACACAGCGAAAGCTGATCGGTGGGAACCACAGACTCAACGTCCGCCGGTACCCGCCGATCTTTCGGTACAGCAAGAAAATGTCTGTAAACAAAGCAGATCGATGTTCTGTCAGTGAGGAAGGCATGGATCCTGTGTTTCTGCAAAGCAGGGACACGGGTCTATGCTTTCCCCTACTAAAAGCACCTCCCCCACAGTGCACAAGCACTGGCTGGGCACACAGTTAACCCCTTGATCGCCCCTGATATTTGGATGGGACTTTAAGCAGACAGAATGACAACCCGCAATGGGTGGCACCCAGCGGCGCAGCCACCACTACTGCCAAAATTTCGGTGCATCCCTAACAGTTACATAGTTATTTAGGTAAAAAAGTAACAGAAGTCCATCTAGTTCATCAAACATAAAATAAAAATAGAAAACCTCCATATACAGAACCCTTTACCCACATCTGATTCAAAAGCAAAAAAAGCAAATAGATAATCAACACAGCTTGCAGTGGCGACCCATACATTAGGGGTGCACGGGTGCCGCCCCCCCTATATTCACTAATTTCTTCCAGCCAATCAGGAAGCGGGTCCTGAAACCTGATTGGTCAGGGAGTCTCATGAGCCACTTCCTGGTCGGCCCGGAGGAGAAACCTGTCTGTTCAGCCAGGAGGAGAAGCCCTGGCTCTTCCCCCGGCTGGAGCGATGAGCAGCAGCCCTACCCCTCCTCTTCATCTCCTAAGGTAAAGCCGCCTTCCTCTCCATCACCTGCAGGGTGTGGGGTGGTGGCGGTGGTGTAATTGGGGGAGGGGCGTTGCAGCGGAGGCGGTGCGAGTGAGGGGGTGAGATTTTTTTGTGCCCCCCCAAATTATTAAGCGCCAGCTGACAGCTTGGTTAACTGCTTACAAAACCCCCAGTGGGTCGATTGGACACTAAAAATGCAGTAGCAGACCTTACTGACACTATCCTTGTGTTCTCACCCTCCTGTAGGCAGGTTCCCAGTGTCAGACTGATATCACTGTGCAATGCAGCATAGCCCTGTTTTGCTTGTTGATCCCTTTTCCCAGCCTGTATGCTGCTGTGCAGCGGGATAGAGGGAGCCACAAGATTGATGTATTTAAAAACTGAATAGTAAATCATTTTTAAATAAATGTAATCATGCATTCAATAAAACCATAACTTGATCAAAAGAGGACTTTTTTTTACGTATGCTTTCAGCTCTAATTAAATGAGCATTCTGTTCATTATTTCGTGAGTGAGTTTTCGAGTTTATGACATCTTTTGCATTTATTTCTAAATACATTTATATCTGTCTACGTATTTTGTGTAGTTTCCATATTAGGGACAATCTGAAGCCACGATAAAAGATTGGACTCAGATTAAACTGGACAGAGTCGTATATATAGAGAGCAGCCAGCCTGGCTACCCCCAGTCATTTAAATGTCATTTATTTTTGTCTTTTAGTCATAGCAACTTCTCTCCTTTCTGTGACAAAGTGGTTTATCCAGTAATATCATAAATGCGCCACACTTTACAAGGAATACTCATTACCCCAAAGGCATTTTCTATCAAGGTCTGTTTTGGCGACATTGTTTACTTAATGAGCACATTTTTCATTTCCTTGTTTTACTTTTGTTACGGCTTTATTACTATTTTTTTGCATACCTCCGAGTCTCGTACTGTAAAATGTTCTTCAACGTACAATGTGAAGAGCCAAATACGGAGTGATGTTTTCACTCCAATAAATTCTGAAAATCTCCTTGAAAAGTTGTGTACTCAAACATCACATCCAATTTTCATCTCAGTAAATACATTAAGTTGAGCAGGAGGTGATGATTGATGTTCCGCTACAAGTTTAGGCAGATATATTTTTTTTCGTTGATTGTGTAAAAACTTCTATTTTTCTCTTCTTTTTCTTTCTTTTCTTTTTATCTCTTGTCTATTCTATTCTTTTCTTTTTATGTCTTTTCTTTTCCTTTTTTTTTATTGTTTGTTGTAAGCACATTAAACACATTTCTGAGTTTTTAGACTCTTGCCATACATTTAACTTGGAACCCATAAAGAAGCAATTGTGTAAATTTTGTAAACTGTGTAAATGCGAACCATGAAGAAGCAGTTTTGTAAATTGTGTAGGCCGTATAAATTGGAACGATGAAGAAGCAGTTGTGTAAATTGTGTAAACCATGATATTGGAACCAGAAAGAAGCAATGTATATTAATATTATTTTATATCCACTTGCTTACTGGGCACATAAACCCCCTTCGTGCCCAGGCGAAATTTCAGCTTCCGGCACTGCGTCGCTTTAACTGACAATTGCATAATATACACGGTTTGCTTAAGTCGTACGTCCGGCGTAAAGTTATTCCCCATTTTAGAGGCGCAACACATGCAAAGGTATGGACCAGGGAACGAACGCCGTCAAATTTTACGTAGTTAACGTTGTACATGAATAGGGCTGGGCGTAGGTTACGTTCACGTCGTAGCCAGTGATTCGATGTATCTTAGGCAGTTGGTTCGATGTGATTGTGAGCATGCGCACTGGGATGCGTCTAAGGCACGACGCATGCGCAGTTCGTTTTAAGTACTTGTCTGGCGCTTGGCCCATCATTTGCATGGAGTCACGCTTCATTTAAATGTATCAAGCCCACTTCGAGCTCACTTCCACCTACTTTGACTTAGGTCGGTTTATGCCGACGAATTTACATTATGCCAGCGCAGCGTTGGGAGCATTTGCTTTGTGAATTCCATGCTTCCCTCTCCACGCTTCCCTCTCCACACTTCGCCGGCGTATCGTAAGAGACATACGCTACGGCGGCATATATATGTGCCAATGTATGTGAATCCGGGCCATATAGTTCTGTCAATTTACGCAGTGCTTTTACTTATAGTACTCACTAGTACTAGTATAGTACTTATAGTGTACTCACATCAGTCCCTGCCCTCAAGTAGCTTACAATCTAAGGTAAAATTGTCTAAACTATGAAATTGTAACCAGGAAGAAGCAGTTTTGTAAATTGTGTAAACTAAGTTGATGGTTTCCTGGTTGGAAGAAGCAATTGTGTAAACTATAAAATTGGAAACAGGAAGAAGCAATTGTGTAAATTTTGACATTGTAACCAGGAAGAAGCAATTGTGTAAATTTTGACATTGGAACCAGGAAGAAGCAATTGTGTAAACTTAAGTCTCGAAGAAACAATTGTGTAACTTGTGTACACTATGAAATTGGAACCAGGAAGAATCAATTGTGTAAATTGTGTAAACTATGAAATTGGAAACAGGAAAAAGCAATTGGGTAAACTATGAAATCGAAACCAGAAAGAGGCAAGTGTGAAAATGTTGACATTGGAACCAGGAAGAAGCAATTGTGTAACCTTTAACATTGGAACCAGAAAGAAGCAATTGTGTAAACTTCAACATTGGAACCAGGGAGAAGCAATTGTGTAAATTGTGTAAACTGTGAAATTGGAAACAGGAAGAAGCAATTGTGTAACCTTTAACATTGGAACCAGAAAGAAGCAATTGTGTACATTTTTACATTGGAACCAGGAAGAGGCAATTGTATAAACTTCAACATTGGAACCCGGAAGAAGCAATTGTGTAAATTGTTTAAACTGAAGTCTCGAAGAAGCAATTGTGTAACTTGTGTACACTATGAAATTGGAACCAGGAAGAAGCAATTGTGTAAACTATAACATTGGAAACAGGAAGAAGCAATTGTGTACATTTTGACATTGGTACAAGGAAGAAGCAATTGTGTAAATTGTGTAAACTGAGGGGTCGAAGAAGCAAATGTGTAACTTGTGTATACTATGAAATTGTAACCAAGAAGAAGCAATTGTGTAAACTATAAAATTGGAAACAGGAAGAAGCAATTGTGTAAACTTTGACATTGGAACCAGGAAGAAGCAATTGTGTAACTTGTGTACCTTATGAAATTGGAACCAGGAAATAGCAATTGTGTAAACTATGGAATTGGAACCAGGTAGAAGCAATTGTGTAAAATGTGTCTGTAAGTGCATTAGTAACTATGGATGCCTTTTTTTTCTTTTTTTACATCCCTGGATCTGCTCCAGCTATATAGTATCATTTCTTCTCGTGGAAGTAAGCTTTCATCCCCAAATGTTCATTAGCATTGTGTACCGACCCAGTGAAGCAGGAAGAGTTGATTTGCCATGTGGGAGATGTTGTCCAGCAACAGCTACTTATAATAGACTGCCTTCCTGGAGTTTTTTTTTCAACTGATATTTCAAATAAATGTGTCGGAGGCTCTTTGAATTACAAAATACATGTCATTGAAACACAAAAGACGAATTACTGCATCTCCCCACTAGAATTTCAACCTTTTTTTGTTTACCTTGGAGCATGGGCGTCCGCAGAACTTTTTTTAGGTGGGGGGGTCATTTTAAAGTCACCCATGCAATATAAAAATATGTGCATTCTCTAGGCTATATGTATATGGTCATGGTACGCCTGGCCTAGTAATTTCCAATACAAAGTGACGCTGAATTATCTCTTATATAACATACATCTCTCCAGTGGAAAGATATATGTGTTATATAAGAGATAATTCAGCTTCACTTTGTATTGGAAGTTACTCAGGCCAGGCGTACCATGCCCATAAATATAGCCTAGAGAATGCACATCTTTTTATTTTGCAATGTATTGAATTCAGTGTTTTTTTCTCTCAGAAAATAGGTGCAGGAACTCAACCACGACCCTGTTCAGATTTCACAAACAGTAGAAGGGTCTTAAAGGGGCATTAAATACCAGGATTGCATTACATACAGAGTGCAGAGTTCAGGGGGGTTACACACAGAGTGCAGAGCTGTCACTTGTAAACACAGAAACCAGACTTCTGCGTTTACAAGTGATTGTGGTGAGCAGGCAACAAAGGGTCTGAGCCAGAGGTGATGGAACTGAATTCCCCCAAGTTCCCCCTGAAAAAAAGCCCTGATTGCAATACATCGGTTGTGGTCATACTTTGATCTTGATAAAAACAGCCTATACAAAGTGAAGAAAATGAATTATCTCTTACATACGCAGACATATCTTTCCAGTAATACTTGTCCAACTTTCCAGCAATATATAAATAAAAATGCTCCTCCTAACTGCTGTTACCTGTGGTTCTTCTTATGTTGCTTGCAAAAGTATATGCCACTCACTTCAGGTCAGAATTTCCTGGGATGTGATGATTAGTAGGCATTGGCAGTGTATCACTCGGCGGCTCTGCGAGTAGGCGGCGCAGATGCCGGCCAGGTCTACACAACATGTACACAGGCAGTCAGCCAATCACTGAAGAGGAGCGGCGGAACGGCCAAACTATCTCATCCAATGATTGGGCCGGGGGTGAGGGAGGGACATCAGATGTGTCAGGACAGAGAGCAACCAGCTGACTCAGGAAAAAAAAAGTCAGTCGGCGGTCACGGCGGACACTACAGCTGGCAACTACAACACCTTCTTGATAATTCCATAATTTTTTTTTTTCAGGTTTTTTTTATTTTTATTTTTTAAACAACATGGGAAAATTTTGTTTTCCTGGGTGGAGCTCTGCTTTAATCGTGTGTACGAGGCCTAAAAGTTCTGACAAAAATAAAATACAAAAAAACCTTCAAAATACTCGCTATACCTCTTACTAAATACCTTGGACCAGGGGTGTCAAACTGGCGGCCCTCCAGCTGTTGCAAAACTACAAGTCCCATGAGGCATTGCAAGGCTAACAGTTACAAGCATGACTCCCACAGGCAGAGGCATGATGGGACTTGTAGTTTCGGAACAGCTGGAGGGCCGCCAGTTTGACACCCCTGCCTTGGACTGTCTACTTTCCAAAAAGGGGTCATTTGGGGGATATTTGTACTGTCCTGGCATTTGTTTATTTAGCAAAAAATAAAAAAACAGTGGTGATTTATTACCATAAAAAAAAAAGTAGGGCTGTTACTGATTAAAATTTTCGTGTTCGATTAATCAATTTTTTTTAATCGATTAATTTTGATTAATTATAACCATAATGTCCACACATCTCACTCGTAATGTCCGCACATCTCCCCCAGTAATGTCCACACATCTCCCCCACAATGTCCACATCTCCCCAGTAATGTCCACATCTACCCAGTAATGTCCACATCTCCCCAGTAATGTCCACATCTCCCCCAGTAATGTCCACATCTCCCCCAGTAATGTCCACATCTCCCCCAGTAATGTCCACATCTCCCTCTCGTAATGTCCACATCTCCCCCAGTAATGTCCACACATCTCCCCCAGTAATGTCCACATCTACCCAGTAATGTCCACATCTCCCCCAGTAATGTCCACATCTCCCTCTCGTAATGTCCACATCTCCCCCAGTAATGTCCATATCTCCCCCAGTAATGTCCATATCTCCCCCATTAATGTCCACATCTCCCCCATTAATGTCCACATCTCCCCCAGTAATGTCCACATCTCCCCCAGTAATGTTCACACATCTCCCCCAGTAATGTCCACATCTCCCCCGTAATGTCCACATCTCCCCCAGTAATGTCCACATCTCCCCCAGTAATGTCCACATCTCCCCCAGTAATGTCCACATCTCCCCCAGTAATGTCCACATCTCCCCCAGTAATGTCCACATCTCCCCCAGTAATGTCCACATCTCCCCAGTAATGTCCACATCTCCCCCGTAATATCCACATCTCCCTCTCGTAATGTCCACATCTCCCCCAGTAATGTCCACATCTCCCCCAGTAATGTCCACATCTCCCCCGTAATATCCACATCTCCCCCAGTAATGTCCAGATCTCCCCAATAATGTCCACACATCTCCCTCAGTAATGTCCAGATCTCCCCCGTAATGTCCACATCTCTCCCAGTAATATCCGCATCTCCCCTAGTAATATCCACATCTCCCCCACAATGTCCACATCTCCCCCAGTAATGTCCATATCTCCCCTAGTAATATCCACATCTAGACCGTTTCAGCAGACAGATTCGATCGTGTGTACGGGCAAACAGACGGATTTGGCCACCCGACAGATTTCAAAGCATGCTTTGAAATCTGTCGGCTGGGAACCCGTCCGCCCAACATGTCTGCTGGTTAGTATGCTAACCAGCAGACATGTCTTCTCGCACACGCGCCGAATGATTTCGACGCATGCGCGGAAGTGTTTTACTTCCTGGTGCGGTGACGTGGCGGCGTCAACGTCACCGACACGTCAGCGCGCTGTCTGCTGACGGGGATTTTGGTTTGCTCGTGTGTACACGCGAGCAAACCAAAATCCCAGCAGACAGATCTGTTCAAATCGGTTGGTCCGACCGATTTGAACAGACTCATTTAAAGCGGAGCTCCAGCCGCGATTTTTTTTTTTTTAAAGTCAGCAGCTACTAACAGTGTAGCTGCTGACTTTAAATAAGGACACTTACCTTGTCCTACTTGCCCGCGCTGATGAGCCCCCCGATGCCGGTCCGACGATCGCTCCGGGTCCCGCGCCGCCATTCACACTATGGGAAACAGGCAGTGAAGCCGTACGGCTTCACTGCCCATTTCCTACTGCGCCTGCGTGAGTCTCACGCTGGCTTGTGAATGGGCGCGCTGCTCTCTGAGAACACACACAGTTCCCAGAAAGCAGCGCGCCCCATTCACAAGGAGAAGGACAAGAAAGAAAAGGCACCGCGGAGTGGAAGAGGCAGATTACAGACTTCCGCATAGCAACAGCTATTTCGGGTGAGTATTTTTTTTTTTTCAGGTTTTTTTTATTTATTTTTTTTAAACAACATGGGAAAATTTTGTTTTCCTGGGTGGAGCTCCGTTTTAATCGTGTGTACGAGGCCTAAAAGTTCTGACAAAAATAAAATACAAAAAAACCTTCAAAATACTCGCTATACCTCTTACTAAATACCTTGGACCAGGGGTGTCAAACTGGCGGCCCTCCAGCTGTTGCAAAACTACAAGTCCCATGAGGCATTGCAAGGCTAACAGTTACAAGCATGACTCCCACAGGCAGAGGCATGATGGGACTTGTAGTTTCGGAACAGCTGGAGGGCCGCCAGTTTGACACCCCTGCCTTGGACTGTCTACTTTCCAAAAAGGGGTCATTTGGGGGATATTTGTACTGTCCTGGCATTTGTTTATTTAGCAAAAAATAAAAAAACAGTGGTGATTTATTACCATAAAAAAAAAGTAGGGCTGTTACTGATTAAAATTTTCGTGTTCGATTAATCAATTTTTTTTAATCGATTAATTTTGATTAATTATAACCATAATGTCCACACATCTCACTCGTAATGTCCGCACATCTCCCCCAGTAATGTCCACACATCTCCCCCACAATGTCCACATCTCCCCAGTAATGTCCACATCTACCCAGTAATGTCCACATCTCCCCAGTAATGTCCACATCTCCCCCAGTAATGTCCACATCTACCCAGTAATGTCCACATCTCCCCCAGTAATGTCCACATCTCCCTCTCGTAATGTCCACATCTCCCCCAGTAATGTCCACACATCTCCCCCAGTAATGTCCACACATCTCCCCCAGTAATGTCCACATCTACCCAGTAATGTCCACATCTCCCCCAGTAATGTCCACATCTCCCTCTCGTAATGTCCACATCTCCCCCAGTAATGTCCACATCTCCCCCAGTAATGTCCACACATCTCCCCCAGTAATGTCCACATCTCCCCCAGTAATGTCCACATCTCCCCCAGTAATGTCCACACATCTCCCCCAGTAATGTCCACACATCTCCCCCAGTAATGTCCACATCTCCCCCAGTAATGTCCACATCTCCCCCAGTAATGTCCACACATCTCCCCCAGTAATGTCCACACATCTCCCCAGTAATGTCCACACATCTCCCCCAGTAATGTCCACACATCTCCCCCAGTAATGTCCACATCCCCCCCAGTAATGTCCACAGCTCCCCCAGTAATGTCCACACATCTCCCCCAGTAATGTCCACACATCTCCCCAGTAATGTCCACACATCTCCCCCAGTAATGTCCACACATCTCCCCCAGTAATGTCCACATCCCCCCCAGTAATGTCCACAGCTCCCCCAGTAATGTCCATATCTCCCCCAGTAATGTCCATATCTCCCCAGTAATGTCCACACATCTCCCCCAGTAATGTCCCCATCTCCCCCAGTAATGTCCACACATCTCCCCCAGTAATGTCCACAGCTCCCCCAGTAATGTCCATATCTCCCCCAGTAATGTCCATATCTCCCCCAGTAATGTCCATATCTCCCCCATTAATGTCCACATCTCCCCCAGTAATGTCCACACATCTCCCCCAGTAATGTCCACATCCCCCCCAGTAATGTCCACAGCTCCCCCAGTAATGTCCATATCTCCCCCAGTAATGTCCATATCTCCCCCATTAATGTCCACATCTCCCCCATTAATGTCCACATCTCCCCCAGTAATGTCCACATCTCCCCCAGTAATGTTCACACATCTCCCCCAGTAATGTCCACATCTCCCCGTAATGTCCACATCTCCCCCGTAATGTCCACATCTCCCCAGTAATGTCCACATCTCCCCCGTAATGCCCACATCTCCCCCAGTAATGTTCACACATCTCCCCCAGTAATGTCCACATCTCCCCCGTAATGTCCACATCTCCCCGTAATGTCCACATCTCCCCAGTAATGTCCACATCTCCCCCGTAATGCCCACATCTCCCCCGTAATGTCCACATCTCCCCCAGTAATGTCCAGATCTCCCCAATAATGTCCAGATCTCCCTCAGTAATGTCCAGATCTCCCCCGTAATGTCCACATCTCTCCCAGTAATATCCACATCTCCCCTAGTAATATCCACATCTCCCCCACAATGTCCACATCTCCCCCAGTAATGTCCACATATCCCCTGTAATGTCCATATCTCCCCCAGTAATGTCCACACATCTCCCCCAGTAATGTCCACAGATCTCCCCCAGTAATGTCCATATCTCCCCCAGTAATGTCCACACATCTCACCCCGTAATGTCCACATCTCGCCCCGTAATGTCCAGACATCTCCCCCAGTAATGTCCACACATCTCGCCCCGTAATGTCCAGACATCTCCCCCAGTAATGTCCACACATCTCGCCCCGTAATGTCCACATCTCCCCCAGTAATGTCCACATCTCCCCCAGTAATATCCATATCTCCCCCAGTAAACTCCACACATCTTCCCCACAATGTCCACATCTCCACAGCCCTAGAAAAAACTCTTTGTGTGGAAAAAAAGATAAAAATCTCATATGGATAAAGTGTTGCATGACCACGCAATTGTCATTCAAAGTGTGACAGCTCTGAAAGCTGAATATTGGCCTGGGCAGGATGGGGGGTGAACGTGTCCGGTATTGAAGTGATTAAAAACATTTGTCATTTTATCTTTGTAACTAATTGACGAATCCCTGATTTGGTTATGTCTAAAAGAGCTCTGTTTTAGTTTCAGTCCATGGCAGTCATTGCACCTTTTTAGTGGGAATATTAAGACAATGTTATGATACTGGCAGGGATAGCAAGACTACGTTCTATCGCCCCGACTTTCTAATCTTGTTTCTATTGAGGTGTTAAATCCACAAGGGGGGTCTTTCATTTCAGTTCGCCTGCTCAGAGAACGCAGAGAGGTAATTCAATCATTGGCTAGTTGTGACTTGCCCGCGCCCAACGCAGAAAGCCTCCACTGGTTCAAATACAAAACAAATAACTTTCCCGGATCTCACAGTAATTGCTGTGCAAATATACTGACGCCTTTATTTATTTTTTTTGCTTACCTTTTCCATCTCCACCAAGTTCCTGTATGTTGTGGACACGTCAAACTATACATAAAACTGGTCTTGCTGCTAGGTAATGGAGTTCTGCTATGTTCAGCGATGACAAAGGTTGTGATGATGATCTCTTTGAAAGATTGTCGCTGTTCTGTGTACTTTTTGTTCCTTTGTGGGATAATCAAAAGTTTGAATGGATAAAATAATTGGAATCCTCAAAGCAGCTGCAATGGCCAGACTTGTTTCCACGACATCGGTAATTGGTACTAATTTAGGAAATGTATATAAGATGGAATGAAAGGCTCATGACGGATTGTTTGGATTAATCATCCAGGATAGATGGGCACATAGGTGGGTGATATATGGGTTTATAATGTACATTGGAGTGATACAGTGATAGATTAGTGCCATAGGACAGGGTATTACATTGATTGAAGAGAGACTGGATTAGTGATATAGGATGGAGTAATAGAGGAGGGTCTGTGTTGGTAATGAAGGATGGAGTAATGGAGGAGGGTCTGTGTTGGATTAGGATGGAGTAATGGAGGAGGGTCTGTGTTGGAGATATAGGATGGAGTAATGGAGGAGGGTCTGCGTTGGTGATGTAGGATGGAGTAATGGAGGAGGGTCTGTGGTGAAGGATGAGTGGAGGAGGGTCTGTGTTGATTAGGATGGAGTAATGGAGGAGGGTCTGGAGTGTAGGATGAGTAGAAGGGTCTGTGTTGGTGAAGGATGGAGTAATGGAGGAGGGTCTGGAGTGTAGGATGGAGTTGGAGGAGGGTCTGTGTTGTGATGTAATGAGATTGGAGAAAGGTCTGTGTTGGTGATGTGATGTTGGAGGAGCTGGAGTGGAGGAGGGGTGTTTGTGATGTAATAGATGGAGAGGTCTGTGTTGGTGATGTTGGGTAATGATGGTAAGTAGATGGAGTAATGGAGGAGGGTCTGGTGATGTGATGTTGGAGGAGTAATGTAGGATGGAGTAATGGAGGAGGGTCTGTGTTGGTGATGTAGGAGAGATGGAGGGTCTGTGTTGGTGATAAGATGGAGATGGAAGGGTCTGTGTTGGTGATGTAGGATGGAGTGGAAGGGTCTGTGCTGGAGGAGGGTCTGGTGATGAATGATGTAATGTCTGGGTAATGATGATGTAGGATGGAGTAATGGAGGAGGGTCTGTGTGTTGGTGATGAAGGATGGAGTAATGGAGGAGGGTCTGTGTTGGTGATGTAGGATGGAGTAATGGAGGAGGGTCTGTGTTGGTAATGTAGAATGGAGTAATGGAGGAGGGTCTGTGCTGGTGATGTAGGATGGAGTAATGGAGGAGGGTCTGTGTTGGTAATGTAGGATGGAGTAATGGAGGAGGGTCTGTGTTGGTGATGTAGGATGGAGTAATGGAGGAGGGTCTGTGTTGGTGATGTAAGATGGAGTAATGGAGGAGGGTCTGTGTTGGTGATGTAGGATGGAGTAATGGAGGAGGGTCTGTGCTGGAGGAGGGTCTGTGTTGGTGATGGTGGAGATGAAGGGTCTGTGTTGGTGATAGGATAGAGTAATGGAGGAGGGTCTAGAGGAGGGTGTAATGATGTAGGATGTAAAGGATGGGAGTAGGATGGGTAAGGAGGGGTCTGTGTTGGTGATGTAGGATGGAGTAATGGAGGAGGGTCTGTGCTGGTGATGAAGGATGGAGTAATGGAGGAGGGTCTGTGTTTGTGATGTAGGATGGAGTAATGGAGGAGGGTCTGTGTTGGTGATGTAGGATGGAGTAATGGAGGAGGGTCTGTGTTGGTAATGTAGGATGGAGTAATGGAGGAGGGTCTGTGTTGGTGATGTAGGATGGAGTAATGGAGGAGGGTCTTGTGTTGGTGTGTAGGATGGAGTAATGGAGGAGGGTCTGTGTTGGTGATGTTGGGTAATGATGTGAAGGATGGAGTAATGGAGGAGGGTCTGTGTTGATAATGTAGGATGGAGTAATGGAGGAGGGTCTGTGTTGGAGATGTAGGATGGAGTAATGGAGGAGGGTCTGTGTTGGTGGTGTAGGATGGAGTAATGGAGGAGGGTCTGTGTTGGTGATGTAGGATGGAGTAATGGAGGAGGGTCTGTGCTGGTGATGAAGGAGGATGTGGAGTAATGAGAGGAGGGTCTGTGTTTTGTGATGTAGGATGGAGTAATGGAGGAGGGTCTGTGTTGGTGATGTAGGATGGAGTAATGGAGGAGGGTTCTGTGTTGGTGATGTAGGGATGGAGTAATGGGAGGAGGGTCTGTGTTGGTGATGTAGGATGGAGTAATGGAGGAGGGTCTGGAGTGGAGGAGGGTCTGTGTGGAGATGTAGGATGGAGTAATGGAGGAGGGTCTGGAGTGGAGGAGGGTCTTGTGATGTAGGATGGAGTAATGGAGGAGGGTCTGTGTTGGTGATGTAGGATGGAGTAATGGAGGAGGGTCTGTGTTGATAATGTAGGATGGAGTAATGGAGGAGGGTCTGTGTTGGAGATGTAGGATGGAGTAATGGAGGAGGGTCTGTGTTGGTGGTGTAGGATGGAGTAATGGAGGAGGGTCTGTGTTGGTGATGTATGGGTAATGGAGGAGATAGGATGGAGGAAGGAGGGTCTGGAGTGGAGGAGGGCTGTGTTGGTGATGTAGGATGAGTGGAGGAGGGTTTGTGTTGGTGAAGGATGGAGTAATGGAGGAGGGTCTGTGTAGGATGATGGAATGTAGGATGGAGTAATGGAGGAGGGTCTGTGTTGGTGATGTGATGTTGGAGGAGATGTAGGATGGAGTAATGGAGGAGGGTCTGTGTTGGAGATGTAGTATGTAATGTCTTGGTTGGTGTGTAGGAGAGATGGAGGGTCTGTTCTGGTGTGAAATGAGATGGGGGAGGGTCTGTGTTGGTGATGTAGGATGGAGTATTGTGTTGGTGATGTAGGATCTGGAGTAATGGAGGAGGGTCTGTGTTGGTGATGAAGGATGGAGTAATGGAAGGAGGGTCTGTGTTGGTGATGTAGGATGGAGTAATGGAGGAGGGTCTGTGCTGGTGATGTAGGATAGGAGGAGTAATGGAGGAGGGTTTGTGTTGGTAATGTAGGATGGAGTAATGGAGGAGGGTTCTGTGTTGGTGATGTAGGATGGAGTAATGGAGGAGGGTCTGTGTTGTGATGTAAGGATGGAGTAATGGAGGAGGGTCTGTGTTGGAGATGTTGATGGAGTAATGGAGGAGGGTCTGTGCTGTTGGCTGGTGTGAAGGATGGAGTAATGGAGGAGGGTCTGTGTTGGTGAAGAAGATGGAGTAATGGAGGAGGGTCTGTGTTGGTGATGAAGGATGGAGTAATGGGAGGAGGGTCTGTGGTGATGAAGGATGGATGTAATGGGAGAGGAGGGTCTGTGTTGTGTTGGTGAGGGTCTGTGTTGGTGGTGTAGGATGGAGTAATGGAGGAGGGCAGGAGGGTCTGCTGTGATGGATGATGAAGGAGGGTCTGTGTTGGTGATGTAGGAATAGAGGAGGGTCTGTGTTGGTGATGTAGGATGGAGTAATGGAGGAGGGTTGTGTTGGTGATGTGTGTAATGGTCTGTGTTGGTGATGTAGGAGGGTCTGTGTTGGATGTAGGAATAGAGGAGGGTCTGTGTTGGTGATGTAGGATGGAGTAATGGAGGAGGGTCTGTGTTGGTGATGTTGGTGAGGGTCTGTGTTAGGTCTGGAGTAATGGAGGAGGGTCTGATGTTGGTGAGGGTCTGTTCTGTGAGGGATGGAGTAATGGAGTTGATGTAGGATGTAATTAGGAGGGTCTGGGTTGGATGTAGGAATAGAGGAGGGTCTGTGTTGGTGATGTAATGGGGATGGAAGTAATGGAGGAGGGTCTGTGTTGGTGATGTAGGATGGAGTAGATGGAGGAGGGTCTGTGCTGGTGATGGTATGGATAGGGAGTAATGGAGGAGGGTCTGTGTTGGTTAATGTAGGATGGAGTAATGGAGGAGGGTTTGTGTTGGTGATGTAGGATGGAGTAATGGAGGAGGGTCTGTGTTGGTGATGTAAGATGGAGTAATGGAGGAGGGTCTGTGTTGGTGATGTTTGATGGAGTAATGGAGGAGGGTCTGTGCTGGAGGAGGGTCTGTGCTGGTGATGAAGGATGGAGTAATGGAGGAGGGTCTGTGTTGGTGAAGAAGGATGGAGTAATGGAGGAGGGTCTGTGTTGGTGATGTAGGATGGAGTAATGGAGGAGGGTCTGTTCTGGTGATGAAGGATGGAGTAATGGAGAAGGGTCTGTGTTGGTGATGTAGGATGGAGTAATGCAGGAGGGTCTGTTTGTTGGTGGATGAAGGATGGGTTAGTAATAGATAGGAGGGTCTGTGTTGGTGATGTAGGATGGAGTAATAGAGGAGGGTCTGTGTTTGGTGAATGTAGGATGGGGAGTAATGGAGGAGGAGTCTGTGTTGGTGATGTAGAGGATGGAGTAATGGAGGAGGGTCTGTGTTGGTGATGTAGGGTGGAGTAATGGAGTTGGTGATGTAGGATGGAGTAATAGAGGAGGGCCTGTGTTGGTAATGTAGGATGGAGTAATGGAGGAGGGTCTGTGTTGGTGATGTAGGATGGAGTAATGGAGGAGGGTCTGTGTTGGTGATGTAGGATGGAGTAATGGAGGAGGGTCTGTGTTGGTGATGAAGGATGGAGTAATAGAGGAGGGTCTGTGTTGGTGATGTAGGATGGAGTAATAGAGGAGGGTCTGTGTTGGTGATGTAGGATGGAGTAATGGAGGAGGGTCTGTGTTGGTGATGTAGGATGGAGTAATGGAGGAGGGTCTGTGTTGGTGATGTAGGATGGAGTAATGGAGTTGGTGATGTAGGATGGAGTAATAGAGGAGGGCCTGTGTTGGTAATGGAGTAATGGAGGAGGGTCTGTGTTGGTGATGTAGGATGGAGTAATGGAGGAGGGTCTGTGTTGGTGATGTAGGATGGAGTAATGGAGGAGGGTCTGTGTTGGTGATGTAGGATGGAGTAATGGAGGAGGGTCTGTGTTGGTGATGTAGGATGGAGTAATGGAGGAGGGTCTGTGTTGGTGATGTAGGATGGAGTAATGGAGGAGGGTCGGGGTTGGTGATGTAGGATGGAGTAATGGAGGAGGGTCTGTGTTGGTGATGAAGGATGGAGTAATGGAGGAGGGTCTGTGTTGGTGATGTAGGATGGAGTAATGGAGGAGGGTCTGTGCTGGTGATGTAGGATGGAGTAATGAAGGAGGGTCTGTGTTGGTAATGTAGGATGGAGTAATGGAGGAGGGTCTGTGTTGGTGATGTAGGATGGAGTAATGGAGGAGGGTCTGTGTTGGTGATGTAAGATGGAGTAATGGAGGAGGGTCTGTGTTGGTGATGTAGGATGAGAGTAATGGAGGAGGGTCTGTGTTGGTGATGTAGGATGGAGTAATGGAGGGTCTGTGTTGGGATAGTGGTCTGTGCTGGTGATGAAGGATGGAGTAATGGAGGAGGGTCTGTGTTGGTGATGAAGGATGGAGTAATGGAGGAGGGTCTGTGTTGGTGATGTATGATGGAGTAATGGAGGAGGGTCTGTTCTGGTGATGAAGGATGGAGTAATGGAGAAGGGTCTGTGTTGGTGATGTAGGATGGAGTAATGCAGGAGGGTCTGTGTTGGTGATGAAGGATGGGAGTAATAGATGGTAGGGTCTGTGTTGGTGATGTAGGATGGAGTAATTAAGGAGGGTTTGTGTTGGTGATGTAGGATGGAGTAATGGAGGAGGGTCTGTGGTTGGTGATGTAGGATGGAGTAATGGAGTTTGGTGATGTAGGATGGAAGTAATAGAGGAGGGGCCTGTGTTGGTAATGTAGGATAGAGGGTAAATGGAGGAGGGGTCTGTGTTGGTGATGTAGGATGGAGTAATGGAGGATGGGTCTGTGTTGGTGATGTATGGATGGGAGTAATAGAGGGAGGGTCTGTGTTGGTGATGTAGGATGGAGTAATAGAGGAGGGTCTGTGTTGGTGATGTAGGATGGAGTAATGGAGGAGGGTCTGTGTTGGTGATGTAGGATGGAGTAATGGAGGAGGGTCTGTGTTGGTGATGTAGGATGGAGTAATGGAGTTGGTGATGTAGGATGGAGTAATAGAGGAGGGCCTGTGTTGGTAATGTAGGATAGAGTAATGGAGGAGGGTCTGTGTTGGTGATGTAGGATGGAGTAATGGAGGAGGGTCTGTGTTGGTGATGTAGGATGGAGTAATGGAGTTGGTGATGTAGGATGGAGTAATAGAGGAGGGCCTGTGTTGGTAATGTAGGATAGACTAATGGAGGAGGGTCTGTGTTGGTGATGTAGGATGGAGTAATGGAGGAGGGTCTGTGTTGGTGATATAGGTAGGATGGAGTAATGGAGGAGGGTCTGTGTTGGTGATGTAGGATGGAGTAATGGAGGAGGGTCTGTGTTGGTGATGTAGGATGGAGTAATGGAGGAGGGTCTGTGTTGGTGATGTAGGATGGAGTAATGGAGTTGGTGATGTAGGATGGAGTAATAGAGGAGGGCCTGTGTTGGTAATGTAGGATAGAGTAATGGAGGAGGGTCTGTGTTGGTGATGTAGGATGGAGTAATGGAGGAGGGTCTGTGTTGGTGATGTAGGATGGAGTAATGGAGGAGGGTCTGTGTTGGTGATGTAGGATGGAGTAATGGAGGAGGGTCTGTGTTGGTGATGTAGGATGGAGTAATGGAGGAGGGTCTGTGTTGGTGATGAAGGATGGAGTAATAGAGGAGGGTCTGTGTTGGTGATGTAGGATGGAGTAATGGAGGAGGGTCTGTGCTGGAGGAGGGTCTGTGCTGGTGATGAAGGATGGAGTAATGGAGGAGGGTCTGTGTTGGTGATGTAGGATGGAGTAATGGAGGAGGGTCTGTGCTGGAGGAGGGTCTGTGTTGGTGATGTAGGATGGAGTAATGGAGGAGGGTCTGTGCTGGTGATGAAGGATGGAGTAATGGAGGAGGGTCTGTGCTGGAGGAGGGTCTGTGTTGGTGATGTAGGATGGAGTAATGGAGGAGGGTCTGTGTTGGTGATGAAGGATGGAGTAATGGAGGAGGGTCTGTGTTGGTGATGAAGGATGGAGTAATGGAGGAGGGTCTGTGTTGGTGATGAAGGATGGAGTAATGGAGGAGGGTCTGTGTTGGTGATGTAGGATGGAGTAATGGAGGAGGGTCTGTGTTGGTGATGTAGGATGGAGTAATGGAGGAGGGTCTGTGTTGGTGATGTAGGATGGAGTAATGGAGGAGGGTCTGTGTTGGTGATGTAGGATGGAGTAATGGAGGAGGGTCTGTGTTGGTGATGTAGGATGGAGTAATGGAGGAGGGTCTGTGTTGGTGATGTAGGATGGAGTAATGGAGGAGGGTCTGTGTTGGTGATGTAGGATGGAGTAATGGAGGAGGGTCTGTGTTGGTGATGAAGGATGGAGTAATAGAGGAGGGTCTGTGTTGGTGATGTAGGATCTAGTAATGGAGGAGGGTCTGTGTTGGTGATGTAGGATGGAGTAATGGAGGAGGGTCTGTGTTGGTGATGTAGGATGGAGTAATGGAGGAGGGTCTGTGTTGGTGATGTAGGATGGAGTAATGGAGGAGGGTCTGTGTTGGTGATGTAGGATGGAGTAATAGAGGAGGGCCTGTGTTGGTAATGTAGGATGGAGTAATGGAGGAGGGTCTGTGTTGGTGATGTAGGATGGATGGAATTTTTTTTCAGAATGACCCACCTACCTTGGCTGCTTGGGCTTGGGAAATTAATCAGATTGAATCTTTAGAAAGTTTGGTAGCTCTGGATGAGGATAAATTGGACTCCCACAGTCTCAAGTGGACAGTCTGGAATCATTTCCGGTGTTCCTCTAATTTTCATACTTTTACATCCTCAGGGGTGTCAAACTCAATTTCATCGTGGGCCGCAACAGCATTATGATTGCCCTTAAAAGGGCCGGTTGTATCTGTAAGATTAGATGTCCAGTGCATCCCCTCCCCTTACATTAGATGTCAAGAGCCCCCCCACCATCAGAAGTTGAGTCCCTTCTCCCCCTTACATCACAGTGCACCCCCCTTTCCTTATGCTGCTGCTGGGAAGAAGCTGGATGCATTGCTTAAAATCTAGAGGAGGGCTGGAGCTCTCCTGCAGCTGCAGAAGAGGTGCAAGGGACACATGAAATGTCCTGGAGGGCTGGATTCGGCCCGTTGGCCTTGTGTTTGACACCTATGCTCTGTGGTTTGACCTTGTGCTTATCTCTGGGATTCTCTTAGGAAGTGGGTTGCCTTCTTCTTGGTCCTGTCAATACCTGAGGTTCTCCAGTCCCTCCTGCCCCCCCCTTTTTTTTTACTTATTCCTTCTTTTTTACTTCTATATATACTCCTCCTCATGATGTTGCTAAGTAGGGCATGTGATGTGCTCTTTCTTTTTGCTACCTTGCTGCTCCCTAGCAGCACTTACTATGTTTTTGTAGGGAGGTGTTACGTTTTTTTCTTCTTTTCTGTGTCTTTGAATAGCATGTGTTAATGCTCCTAGTCTATGTTTCCTATACCTTTGAGACTAGGACCGTCTTCCTATCTTACATTATTACTCGTTTTCTTTAGGCTATTGTTTGCACTGCTGTTATGTATTGCCTAAATGTGTGGAAACAGATTCTAAGTGCTCTGTTTGCCTTGTCCGCACCCTTTGAGTACACTTCATACTTCATACTTTGTCTAAGTGGACTGTTATATTTGCAAAAAATCGAATAAAACAGATTCACCACTTCAATACCGGGCACTTATACACCTTCCTGCCCCCGGTTCTCAGCTTTCAGCGCTCTCATATTTTGAATGACAATTGCGCGGTCATGCGACGCTGTACCCAAACATTTTTTTTTATCTTTTTCCCCACACAAATAGAGCTTTCTTTTGGTGGTATTTGATCACCTCTGCAGTTTTTAGTTTTTGCGCTACAAATAAAAAAAGATTTAAAACCTGAGATAGCTCTCTTATCTATACTTCCGGGCACGTTCAAATCCATCAAAAACGATATACTACGACACTTCCTGGCGGCGGCCAGAGTGGTAATCCCCCGTCATTGGAGATCGGCAACCATGCCTTCCCTGGGAGATTGGGCTGTCGAAGTGGACCGCATAAGGGACCTCGAGCGTCTGTTGGCGGAGGAGGGTGGTAAAAGCGAGCAGTTCTCCCTCACATGGACTTCATGGTCCATGTTCCGATACTCTTCTGAGTTTGTCTCTTGGGCCGAACTTGCCATGGACAATGTGACCCTGATGCCATGATGGAGTGACTCTTGTCCATTGATTCTGGTCCCCTGTCTCTATGCCCCCCTTTTTTTCTGTTTTTTTTTATCTGCCCCTGCTTCTTGTCCTTTTCTTGATATCTAAATACTTCCTTGAGAATTCATAGAGCTAACGTATCATGGCCTTGACCCACCTGTGGTTATTTGCCCGTTATGGGACCCCATGGGTCTTGTATTACTTTCAGGTTCGTGTATAATCTCTCCCACTACACCGCGTGTGATACAACACTGCACCCCTCACTTCTGTGAGGTTGGTAGATACACATAATGATTATTTCATGTACCTAGAGATTGTTCAATCATACGGCCCTATGTTGGTCCACACGCACATGCTCCTATCCCCCTATTTGTTTTTTTTTTTTTTTGTTGTTTCTTTTCTTTGATCACATACATTAGACATGCTTTTAATATGTCATATACGATGATTACTGTTGATATATTTGCTTTGACTGTATGTACTACTTGAGCCGTTATTTGCCTCTCTATCCCTCCTTCTTTTCTGAATAAAATAAGATTGAATTAAAAAAAGATTTAAAAAAAAAGGTTTTTCTTAATTTGTTACAAAACTTTGTAAATTAGTAAGTTTTCTCCTTCACTCATGGGCACTGATGAGGCTGTACTGATTGGCACTAATAAGGTGGCACTGATGAGGTGGCACTTTTACGCAGCACTGATAGGCGGCACTGATACGCAGCACTGTTGGGCACTAATAGGTGGCAGTGGTATACAGCACTAATGGGCATTTATAGGCAGCACTTTTGGCCACTCATATGTGGCACTGATAGCAGGGAGCAAGATCACGGCTTATCCCGCTGGACGTCATATGACGCCCAGTCAAGATAACTGAACCACTTTTCAGTCTACATTCTGCTATAGGCCGGGCGGGAAGTGGCCTCGTACACACGGGAAAGAATCTCGTCAGGAAAAAAACCGTTGTTTTTCCCGACGAGATTCTTGGCAAGAATCTCTTGCCGTCTGTCTGAGTGTACAGACAATCCTTTCAAAAGAACCGCGGGTTCTCTTGAAAGGCAAGAACGCGGTGACGTTGACGCGTACGACGAGCAAGCGCTCGTCACATTCGATGCCGTCGCTGCCATCTTGCTTCACCTTACCTATGCCGTAGAAGGTACCGTGCATGCGTTAAAGTCATTTCGAGCATGCGTGGGTTTCCACAGCGACATGTAAGTATACACACTCTCGGGTTTCTCGTCTGGGGAAACAGGCTGACAAGAATCTCGACGAGAAAATAGAGAGCTGGATCTCTATTTTTCTCGTCGAGATTCTGGGCAGATTTCCAGACGAGAAACCTGAAAGCCTCGTACACACGAACGGTTTACTCGGCAAACCGAGCGTGTGTACGAGGCTTGAGTCTGTAATGAAGGATGGAGTAGAAAATTGATGGAGGATGGTTTGAGTCTACAATGAAGGATGGAGTAGTGCAGTGATGGAGGATGGGTTGAGTTTATAATGAAGGATGGAGTAGTGCAGTGATGGAGGATGATTTGAGTTTATAATGAAGGATGGAGTAGTGCAGTGATGGAGGATGGGTTCAGTTTATAATGAAGGATGGAGGATGGTTTGAGTTTATAATGAAGGATGGAGTAGTGCAGTGATGTAGGATGATTTGAGTTTATAATGAAGGATGGAGTAGTGCAGTGATGGAGGATGATTTGAGTTGATAATGAAGGAAGGATGAAGTAGTGCATTGATGGAGGATATGTTGAGTTTATAATGAAGGATGGAGTAGTGCAGTGGTGGAGGATGATTTGAGTTTATAATGAAGGATGGAGTAGTGCAGTGATGGAGGATGGTTTGAGTCTATAATGAAGGATGGAGTAGTGCAGTGATGGAGGATGATTTGAGTTTAAAATGAAGGATGGAGTAGTGCAGTGATGGAGGATGGGTTGAGTTTATAAAGAAGGATGGAGTAGTGCAGTGATGGAGGATGATTTGAGTTTAAAATGAAGGATGGAGTAGTGCAGTGATGGAGGATGGTTTGAGTTTATAATGAAGGATGGAGTAGTGCAGTGATGGAGGATGATGTGAGTTGATAATGAAGGAAGGATGGAGTAGTGCAGTGATGGAGGATGGGTTGAGTTTATAATGAAGGATGAAGTAGTGCAGTGATGGAGGATGGGTTGAGTCTATGAAGATGGAGTAGTGCATGTGATGGAGGATGATTTGAGTTTATAATGAAGGATGGAGTACTGCAGTGATGGAGGATGGGTTAAGTTTATAATGAAGGATGGAGTAGTGCAGTGATGGAGGATGGTTTGAGTCTATAATGAAGGATGGAGTCGTGCAGTGATGGAAGATGGTTTGAGTTTATAATGAAGGATGGAGTAGTGCAGTGATGGAGGATGGTTAAGGTTTATAATGAAGGAAGGATGGAGTAGTGCAGTGATGGAGGATGGTTTGAGTTTATAATGAAGGATGGAGTAGTGCAGTGATGGAGGATGGGTTGAGTTTATAATGGAGGATGGAGTAGTGCAGTGATGGAGGATGGTTTGAGTTTATAATGGAGGATGGAGTAGTGCAGTGATGGAGGATGGTTTGAGTTTATAATGGAGGATGGAGTAGTGCAGTGATGGAGGATGGGTTGAGTTTATAATGAAGGATGGAGTAGTGCAGTGATGGAGGATGGGTTGAGTTTATAATGAAGGATGGAGTAGTGCAGTGATGGAGGATGGGTTGAGTTTATAATGAAGGATGGATTAGTGCAGTGATGGAGGATGGGTTGAGTTTATAATGAAGGATGGAGTAGTGCAGTGATGGAGGATGGTTTGAGTCTACAATGAAGGATGGAGTAGTGCAGTGATGGAGGATGGGTTGAGTTTATAATGAAGGATGGAGTAGTGCAGTGATGGAGGATGATTTGAGTTTATAATGAAGGATGGAGTAGTGCAGTGATGGAGGATGGGTTCAGTTTATAATGAAGGATGGAGGATGGTTTGAGTTTATAATGAAGGATGGAGTAGTGCAGTGATGTAGGATGATTTGAGTTTATAATGAAGGATGGAGTAGTGCAGTGATGGAGGATGATTTGAGTTGATAATGAAGGAAGAATGAAGTAGTGCATTGATGGAGGATATGTTGAGTTTATAATGAAGGATGGAGTAGTGCAGTGGTGGAGGATGATTTGAGTTTATAATGAAGGATGGAGTAGTGCAGTGATGGAGGATGGTTTGAGTCTATAATGAAGGATGGAGTAGTGCAGTGATGGAGGATGGGTTGAGTTTATAAAGAAGGATGGAGTAGTGCAGTGATGGAGGATGATTTGAGTTTAAAATGAAGGATGGAGTAGTGCAGTGATGGAGGATGGTTTGAATTTATAATGAAGGATGGAGTAGTGCAGTGATGGAGGATGATGTGAGTTGATAATGAAGGAAGGATGGAGTAGTGCAGTGATGGAGGATGGGTTGAGTTTATAATGAAGGATGAAGTAGTGCAGTGATGGAGGATGGGTTGAGTCTACAATGAAGGATGGAGTAGTGCAGTGATGGAGGATGATTTGAGTTTATAATGAAGGATGGAGTACTGCAGTGATGGAGGATGGGTTAAGTTTATAATGAAGGAAGGATGGAGTAGTGCAGTGATGGAGGATGGTTTGAGTTTATAATGAAGGATGGAGTAGTGCAGTGATGGAGGATGGTTAAGGTTTATAATGAAGGAAGGATGGAGTAGTGCAGTGATGGAGGATGGTTTGAGTTTATAATGAAGGATGGAGTAGTGCAGTGATGGAGGATGGGTTGAGTTTATAATGGAGGATGGAGTAGTGCAGTGATGGAGGATGGTTTGAGTTTATAATGGAGGATGGAGTAGTGCAGTGGAGTGCTGAGGATGGTTCTGAGTTTATAAGTTGGAGGATGGAGTGAGTGCAGTGATGGAGGATGGTTTGCAGTTTATCGAACTGGAGGATGGGGAGATTTAGTGACAGTGATGGGTAGGAGGTGGGTTAGAGTTTATATAATGGAGGAGGGAGTTGTATTGTATGTTTTTCACTCAGTGTTTGTAAAGGCAAATGAGCGAATGTCATCTTTAAGGATGGAGATAAAACATTTGTCTATGAAGATAAGAGGTCTCATAAAGAAAAAAAATCTACTTCAGTGGTGGTCAACTTTCTTGATATTGGGGGCCTTAAGGGGCCCCTGACATCACCGAAGGGCCACACATAATACTCAGTGAGTATTTAGTGTCAGGGACATCAGACATACAACAGGTAAAGACTATGGGAAAGACACTGTAGATGCTCAGAGACTACAAAAGTTGGTCAGAAACTTCGGACATGATACAGGGCATTGTCAGAGAATGTCAGAAACTGTACACATGTTATAGGAGTTGTTGGAGCCTAGGGGCCCCAAGGGTTTCACAAAAATTGCTTATGGAACGCAGGTTGGGCCCCGGAGGTCTACCTCAAAAGTCAGTCTATCCACAGGTTATTTTGCTTCCTCTATCCCCATTGAGCATTTTGTAATCCACGACCTTTCCAAGTAAATTGTACAGAAAATGAAGGAGAGATGATGCTAATGAATCTTTCTTTTTTTGGTGGTATATAATCATTGTCATATTACTTAACACAATGTGTCCTTTTAATTTCAGGAAAGAATGGATTTCCTACCATGAGCTTTACAGAAAATCAGTGATCTGCATATTCAAGGTTGGTGTTTGGAATCTTTGACGAGATGTTTTGCCTGTTCTGCCGGCTTAAAGTTAACCTTCCCGTTCTTACCTTTCCCACATTTAACTACCCTGATCCCCAGTTTGGGGTCCTGAAATTCCGGGGCAAATTATATTTAGAAATTCAGTACTTTCAAAATGTTCAAATGAAACTCTAATGGTTTTGTGTCAGTTATATTACTTTTTGTTTGTATTTATAAATTTAATTTTTTTCACATTGTACAGTATATCAAATTTTTATATAGGGTGCGTCTGATTCATTCTTCTCCTGTGTGTATAACTTTCAACTTAGGCTGTTGCAGGCAACAGGGCTTTCTTTTTACAACTAGGGAGCTGAGAGCAAAACATGTTAAAAAGAGCAGAGAGCTCCACCTGCAGGTTGCAAATAAGAATGCTAAATATTTATCTAACTACCACAAAAAATAAAATTTGATTCTGAAGTGTTGCCCTTAATAAATAAAGAAATAAAAAAGTCCAAATAATGAGTTGTGGAAGTGACTGGTGCCCCTTACCTGGAAGTTCTGTGTTTTTCTTTGGGCTTTGGTTCTGTAATAAGGTATTATGCAAAGCCAGTAAATGTAAGAACAGACACTTTAGGGTTCCTACTATGTATGAGGTTTAGTGAGGACAACCATCACTTTGAAGTCCAGCTCCTCCTTTCAAAAAAACATTCATCTAGGAAATAAAATAAACAGCATTGTAAATAGTGTTAATTTTGTATTTGTTCCCTAATAGTTGTCATGACACCCAAAATATTTTCTGTGTCCCCTTTTCTTGTTCTTCTTCTTTCTTCTTCTCCCTTCTTCTTTCTTCTACCTTCTTCTTTCTTTTTTCTCCCTTCTTTTTCTTCTTTTTTCTACCTTCTACTTTATTCTCCCGTCTTCTTTCTTCATCTTCTTCTACTTTCATCTCCCTTTTTTCTCCTACCTTCATCTTTCTTTCTTCCACCTTCTTCTTTCTTCTTCTTCTGTTTTCTACCTTCTTCTTTCTTTCTTCCGCTTCTTCTTTCTTCTTCTTAATTTCTTCTTCTTTTTTCTTCTTTCTTTCTTCTCTCTCCTTTATTTTCTTCTTCTTCCTCCTCCCTTTCTTCTTCTTCGTCTTCTTCCTTCTTCTTTTTCTTCTTTCTGTTCCCTTCTTCTTTCTTCTCCCTTTTTTTTTCTTCATCTTCTTCTTTCATCTCCCTTCTTTCTTCTACCGGCATCTTTCTTTCTTCTCCCTTGTTCTTCTTTCATCTACCTTCTTCTTTCTTTCTGCCCCATTTTTCTTTCTTCTGTCTTCTTCTTTCTTCTTCTAATTTCTTTTTTCTTACTTCATCTTCTTCTTTCTTCTCTCTTCTTCTTCTTTTTTTTCTTCTGTCTTCTTTCTTTTCTACTTCTTCTTCTTCCTCCTCCTTTTCTTCTTCTTCTTCCTCCTCCTTTTCTTCTTTTTCTTTGTCTTCTTCCTTCTTCCTCCTCCTTTTCTTCTTCTTCTTTGTCTTCTTCCTTCTTCCTACCTTCTTCCTACCTTCTTCCTTCCTCTTCTTATTCCTTCCTCTTCTTAATTCCTCTTCTTCTTCTTTTTCCTCTTATTCTTCCTCCTTCCTCTTCTTCTTTTTCTTCTTCCTCCTTCCTCTTCTTCATCCTTCCTCTTTTTCTTTCTCCTCCCTCTTCTTCTTTATCCCTCCTCTTCTACTTCCTTCCTCTTCTTCTTCTTCCTTCCTCTTCTTTTTTCTTTCTTCTTCTTTTCCCAGTCCATTGATTCCCTCATCTCTGGTTTTTGAATGGCTCCATTGCTTTCCATTGTGCTACGTGCATGCTTCCTGGAGAGAGAGAATACCATGATGGTACCTGTGCCGACTTGCACAGGCAGCCAAGGAAGAATGACAGAGCATTCATGCACAGTGGCCCTTGCAATTATGGGAAATGTAGTCCTGAGTAGTGAGATCAGGGACAATACTATGCCGGGATCAGTGAGCAATGCTGAACAGAAATTCGGGTGAAGCAGCGCATAGGAATACGGGGGCTGCGGTGGGGAATATAATAATTCGAAAGTGTTGCTAAACTTTTTTCTAAAGCAAACTTGTATTGGCTTCTGTTTGACTGCTCCACAAACACCCCAGTGTATCCCACATTCCCTAATACACTATTTGGCAAAATTCTTACATCAGCATTTGTAGTTTACAGCTTTCAATTCTACTGGCCTCTGCTCTGTCACTGTTGCTTCCCTGAACTTCCGGTCTTCACAGGAAAGTGTTAACAGTGGGCAGTGCAGTCTGGAGTCAGTCTGTTAGCTTGGAGAAGAGAGTGGGGCAGGAGGAGCCATAAGTAATTCGCCAAGTTTGATGCAAGTTCAGGTTCTTAGACCTCAAGTCTCCCTTACCACTTGCCGACCGCCGCATGCATTTATACGTCGACAGAATGGCACTCCTTGGCAAAAGGATGTATATATATATCTACATCCCCTTTAAGGAAGCGGCATTGTTGATGCGTGCCCGCCGTGACCCCGATCACAGGTCCCGTTGACTCAATCGACGCGGGGATACCCGCGATCGTCTCATGGTGAGGAAGAACGGGGAGATGCTGATGTAAACAAGCATCTCCCCGCTCTGCCTAGTGACAATGACACTAATTACTGCTTCCTGTAATCGGAAGCGTGATCACTGTCTTGTCGCACACAGCCCACCCCCCCTACAGTTAGAACACATCCCTAGGCACACTTAACCCCTACAGCGCCACCTAGTGGTTAACCCCTTCACTGCCAGTGTCATTTTCACAGTAATCATTTTTATAGCACTGATTGCTATAAAAATGACAATGGTCCCAAAAATGTGTCAAATGTGTCCGATGTGTCCGCCATATTGTCGCAGTCACGATAAAAATCTCTGCTCGCCACCATTAGTAGTAAAAAATAAATATTAATAAAAATGCCATAAAACTACCTCCTAATTTGTAGACGCTATAACTTTTGCGCAAACCAATCAATAAACGCTTATGTAATAGAATAAGTATCGGCCTAAACTGAGAATTTTTTTTTTTTATATATATTTTTTTTTTTGGGGGGATATTTATTATATCAAAAAGTAAAAAATATAGATTTTTTTTTCAAAATTGGCACTTTATTTTTGTTTATAGCGCAAAAAATAAAAACCGCAGAGGTGATCAAATGCCACCAAAAGAAAGCTCTATTTGTGGGGAAAAAAGGACACCAATTTTGTTTGGGAGCCACGTCGCACGACCGCGCAATTGTCAGTTAAAGCGACGCAGTGCTGAATCGCAAAAAGTGGTCCGGTCTTTGACCAGCAAAATTGCGTCAAAATCGCGGCCGTGAAATCACGGCAAAATCGCGCCAAAATCGCCCGACTTTGAATTTGCGGTAGTGTGAAAGAGGCCTAAGAAAGATACTTGTCTTCCGTGTCCCAGATTCACCATTTTCCTCTTCCACTCCTATGTAACCATAGTTAGCTGTCAAGAAGAGCTCATTAGGTGTGATCCGCTCCTGCGGTACATCATTAGCCCGGATCTCAGGTTCTCATAAATCTGTGACATTCAGAGAAGTTTATCTTGCAAAGAAATAAGTGTGTACACAGCAGATAACCTGATCCTTTCTGGCTTTCTAAAATTAGCAGGTTACAAATGTGCAAACCCGACATACAGGTTTCGCTGGTAAATTGTGTGATCTAGGAATCTTCTCAAGTGCGCGGAGAGTTATGTTTTTCGACACGTAGAACAGGTTTCTCAAAGTGATTCGGCATGGCCTAAGATCGTGTCCTTGGCGCACACCATAAGGAATAATTTGCCGCCTTCAGGGTGCACACTGGGGTCTCTCGTACTTTGGTTTAGTTTTATCTTATACAGGTGAGTTAAAGTTGAACTTCAACCTTATCACTTCAGTGTTTCTAGGCTGTGAAGTTTCCTCTTCTTCTGTTCTTGACAGTCAATGGCCGCTGGGCAACTTCCAGGCTGCATGGAGTCCAGTATCTTCCAGCCCCTTGTTTTACACCCTGGCTATAAGGGATAAATGTCAATGCTGGCTTCACAAGTGGGCATTGCACACAGCTGCCTGCCTGCTTATATAGCCCTACTTCCACTCCCTTTGAATGATAGGTAGGGCAGCCTGTTGACTCCTCCCACTGGCAACCGCAAGTGACAGATCCTAGAAGACCCCATGATGACATTTGGTCAGGTTGAACAAAGACACAAGTCCATCCAGTTCAACCACAAAAAAATAAACAAACAAAATAAAAAACACAGCACAATCCCATAAACTCAACTCCATACCCACAGTTGATCCAGAGGAAGGCGAAAACCCCCAGCAGAGCCATGATCCAATTTGCTACAGCAGGGGAAAAAATTCTTCCTGATCCCCCGAGAGGCAATCGGATTTTCCCCGGATCAACTTTACCTACAAATCTTAGTACTCAGTTATATTATGTACATGTAGGAAAGAATCCAGGCCTCTCTTAAAGTAATCTACTGATCTGGCCAGAACCACATCTGGAGGGAGTCTATTCCACATTTTCACAGCTCTTACTGTGAAGAAACCTTTCCGTATTTGGAGGTGAAATCTCTTTTCCTCTAGACGTAAAGAGTGCCCCCTTGTCCTCTGTGATGACCGTAAAGTGAATAACTCAACACCAAGTTCACTGTATGGACCCCTTATATATTTGTGCATGTTGATCATATCCCCCCTTATTCTCCTCTTCTCAAGTTCCTCTAATCTTTCCTCATAGCTGAGCTCCTCCATGCCTCTTATCAGTTTGGTTGCCCTTCTCTGCACTTTCTCCAGTTCCCCCGATATCCTTTTTGAGAACTGGTGCCCAAAACTGGACTGCATATTCCAGATGAGGTCTTACTAATGATTTGTACAGGGGCAAAATGATATCTCTCTCTCTGGAGTCCATACCTCTCTTATACAAGAAAGGACTTTGCTTGCTTTGGAAACTGCAGCTTGGAATTGCATGTTATTATTGAGCTTATGATCAACTAAAACCCCCAGATCATTCTCCACTACGGATCCCCCCAGTTGTTTTCCCGATAGCATGTATGATGCATCCATATTCTTAGCCCCCCAAGTGCATAACTTTACATTTATCAACATTAAACATCATCTGCCACTTAGTCGCCCAATTAGACAGAGCATTGTGGTCGGCTTGTAAATTGGAGATATCCTGCAAGGACATTATTCCACTGCATAGCTTGGTGTCATCTGCAAAGACAGAAATGTTACTTTTGATCTCGGACCTAGGGACCCAACACTGAACCTTGGGGTACACCACTGATAACCTTAGACCATTCAGAGTAACAATCATTAACCACGACTCTCTGAATTTTGTCTGAATTCTGTGTCTGACATCATACAGTCAGGTCCATAAATATTGGGACATCAACACAATTCTAATCGTTTTGGCTCTATACACCACCACAATGAATTTGAAATTAAACTAACAAGATGTGCTTTACCTGCAGACTTTCAGCTTTAATTTGAGGGAATTTACATCCAAATCAGGAGATCGGTGTAGGAATTACAACAGTTTGTATATGTGCCTCCCACTTTTTAAAGGGGCCAAAAGTAATGGGACAGATTAACAATCATAAATCAAACTTTCACGTTTTAATACTTGGTTGCAAATCCTTTGCAGTCAATTACAGCCTGAAGTCTGGAACGCATAGACATCACCAGACGCTGGTTTCATCCCTGGTGATGCTCGGCCAGGCCTCTACTGCAATGTCTTCAGTTCCTGCGTGTTCTTGGGGCATTTTCCCTTCAGTTTTGTCTTCAGCAAGTGAAATGCATGCTCAATCGGATTCAGGTCAGGTGATTGAATATTCCATTTCTTTTCCTTAAAAAACTCTTTGGTTGCTTTCGCAGTATGCTTCGGGTCATTATCCATCTGCACTGTGAAGCTCCGTCCAATGAGTTCTGAAGCATTTGGCTGAATATAAGCCGATAATAATATTGCCCAAAACACTTCAGAATTCATCCTGTGTTTCCAGGCTGCAACAACAGGGATATATGTGCTGTCGCCAAATGCCAGCCTTAGAGATAAGTGCCGGTTTACATAGACAGCCTTTGTCCCTGGGTATCGAGTCTACTGCAAAACTAGTTTTCTGGTCCTTGAATGCTTCCTATGGTCACCTGTAGCTCATGGTTTCTCTGATGCAGGCAGATACCCTTGTCTTTTAAAGTGATTTGATCCTAATTTAGAGCACTTCAAGAAATTTGGAAGGCCTGTACCTTTAACTGGACAGCATCCTCTGAAGAAGCACGCTATATGGGCGAAACACGTTGGGAACTCCATCTTACAGTGCTGTATCCATGAAATTTAATTGACATGTACTTGCCAATTGTGTGTTTTTTTTTTTTTTTTTTTAATGATTCCAATTTATTTGACTGTATCTTGATACATTGGATCCTATTTTCGCACCTTAAAAATCATATCGACTATCCTTTCATTTATTCAATTAAGGGATGTAATGCTTCTGCCGCCAAGAAGTAGGCAGCTTCTGCCACTGAGTATCCTCCTATTGGTATGAAGCGGGCAGCTTTTGCAGCCATACAAAGACAACATAGAATATCCAAGCTCAAACTTACCGACCAATCAGCAACCAACCAAATACACCTGTCTAAAAGTATGCGTTAAAAACAGAGGTTTAGTTGTGTAAGCTGCAGGCCCAGTCAAGGCTCTCTGTGTACTGCAGTCCTAACTCTAAAATTTAAAGTCTCCTCAGTGGAAGCACATGCATGCTGATGGATAGATAAAGGGCAGGTGACTGGAGGTAGCGCAGCCCTCCTTATAGGGGCAGGAGCACACTAAACACCCAGCACATGGAAGCAAAGGTGCCAGTGCATTGCCTGACCACAATGACATCAATTACAAAAAACAAATATCACTGCCCCTACCTATGATTGGTCTATACAGTAAGGAGCGCTGGAAAGGGCGCGTATACATACAAAAACAACATAGAATATCCAAGCTCAAACTTACCGACCAATCAGCAACCAACCAAATTCACCTGTCTAACAGTGTGCATTAAATACAGAGGTTTAGTTGCACGCATTTGCAAATGCATGTGTAAGCTGCAGGCCCCGTCAAGGCTCTCTGTGTACTGCAGACTTTTACAGCCAAATGTCTTTCTATTGCTAAGAAGAAGGCAGCTTTTACCACTAAGTGGCTTCTAATGCTAGGAAGCAGGCAGCCTTTGCTGCCAAATGTATTTCTGTTGCTAAAAGGTAGGCAGCTTCTGCCACCAAGTGTACTTCTATTGGTAGGAAGAAGGCAGCTTCTACCACTGAGCATCCTTCTGCTGCTAGGATGCAGCCAACTTCTGCCACTGAGCATCCTTTTGTTGCTAGGATGCAGCCAACTTCTGCCACTGAGCATACTTTTGTTGCTAGGATGCAGCCAGCTTCTGCCACCAAGCATCCTTTTGTTGCTAGGATACAGGTGGATCCAATAGAGTAACAATAAAGGCGCATCTGCAACAAAAGTGATCATGTCGGACTAGAGACATGCCTCTCTTTGATAGAAAACTGGATGACAAAGCGTTATCTTAAACTCAACGGCTCCAAAACAGAACTTCTCCTGTTTCACGGCAGTCGTAAGAGTCAACTTGCAACAACTTGAACACCCCCGCCCATTCTGGGCCAAATCATCACCCCTATCGCTAAAGTCAAAAGTCTTGGGGTCATCTTCGACGCCTACATGACAATGGACGCACAAATAAGGTCAGTAGTCAGTGGATCTCACCATCTGCTGCGCCTACTACGCAGACTTATTCCATTCATTACTAAAGAAGACATAGCAGTCGTGGTGGGAACAATTGTGAACTCCAGACTGGACTATGCAAATGCCCTTTACCTCGGACTCCCAAAGTATCAAATCTCTCGCCTGCAAGTTGTTCAAAACACGACCGCCAGACTTGTGACTGGGAAAAAACCCTGGGAATCAATCTCACCTTCACTGAGAACCCTTCACTGGTTGCCAGTAAAATACAGAATTACTTTCAAAGCACTCTGTCTGACGCATAAGTGCATTCATGGGATGGCCCCCCAATAACTATGCCAAAAAATAAAAACTCACAACTCCAATCGCGTTCTGCGATCCACCAATCAAAATCTGCTCCAGATACCCAAAGCCAAATACAAGTCCAAAGGAGAAAGAAGATTTGCGCTCCTACCGTGTTTCCCCGAAAATAAGACGTACTCCGAAAATAAGCCGTAGCGGGATTTCGACACAAGATCGAAATATAAGACACCCCTCCGAAAATAAGACGTAGCGATGTAGTGTCGAATCTCCGAAAATAAGACGTGGCGAATCTCCGATAATAAGACGTAGTGTCGTATGCGTAACGGCGCGGCGCGGAGCGGGAAACAACACGTGATAGGCATACAGTACTGTACTGGAACTGAAGTGAGGAGAAGAACGCTGTGTAAAGCTGTAAAGCTTCTCCCAGCACTGACCAGCAAACCCCTCTCTCACCCCACAAAAACACCAGGGGATAGGGGGAAAAGCTGCTACTGAGCCCAAAGAGATCACCCCAGCTCCACTTTGCTCCACATCAGCTTTGCTGGCCTATCTTTCTGTACAGCCAGACAAGATGAGTGCAAAGAGAAGAAGTTGGATATCCGAATGGTCCAAAAATGGCGTGCAGAATACGATAATCTCAGTCTACAGGTGGACAAAGGAAATGCTAAGAAGCGCAAGTGTGGTTCAGGTAGGCAACCTTTATTTTCTGTAATAAAAATAAGACACCCCCCGAAAATAAGCCATAGTGTGATTTCTTGAGGAAAAAAAAATATAAGATGGTGTCTTATTTTCGGGGAAACACGGTAGGTCCCAGACTATGGAACGCTTTGCCAACCAGCATTCGGTTGTAGAAAAAACAACTTGGCCTTCAGAAGAAGGATAAAAACTCATCTCTTTTGATGTCAAAGGGGAAAGGAACAACAAGCGCCCAGAGGCGATTTAGTTTGCATGTGCTGCGCTATATAAGTTCTTCATTCATTCATTCATTATCACAATTGTTTTACCTTTTTGCAGCATAAAATACGTTCCATATATAGAATAGATGCTGATTTCTCTTTAGGGATTTGAATGCAGCAGAAGTTTACTTATTTCTATGCAGGTGTGTGCATGGACCCATAGAAAACTAAGCAGTGGCTTTCAGATCCATAAAAAAAAAAAAAAAAAACATTGAGTGCCGTGCAGACACTTGGAGAGTTAAAAACATTCTCTATTAATAATAATTCCAAACAACACTGCTTATGAAACTACTTTCCATTCCCATTAGTTTTTACTTTATGTAATTTTTTATTGCAGGTTATTTGCCTGAGCCTGTAGAGAACATACATTTATGATTCCGAAGAAGCTCTATTTCCCCTGCAGTGTACCGATACGAGACAAACAAATAAATATACAGCATAGCTGGGTAGCCTAGCGGCACACGGCACTTCTGATTTGACTGAAAGCAAAATAGTAAAGTGTTTACTCGGAAAAAACTATTTGCTTTGCAAAAATTCAGGGAAGAAATGTATCCATCGGGTTGCGTGTGCATTAAATGTACAGGTGCGTTCACTTTGTGCTCAATGGATGTCACAGCAGAGGCAGGCCTGAATTTCCCACAAGGCCACCGAGGCCAGGCCTTGGGGCGGCAGGGTGATCGAAGGGCGGCATCGGCATGGAGTCCCCCGACAGCCAGTTAAGGGCGGCAAGTTGCTTTCTGGAATCCCCTCGCTCCTGATTGCGACAATGTGTTCTGCCCCCCCCCCCTACATACCTCTCTCTACTGGCTCTGTCTTCAGGACTCTGTCCACACCCAGGCCGTCGAGTCGGTCTTCTTTGACTGTCCCTGCCACCGATGTACACAGTGAGAGTGGTGAGCTGTGCTCTTCCCATCTCGGCTGTGACAAGAGTTCTAGCACAGTGCTAGGACTCCTGTTTTTGGAGGGGACAAGGTCAATAAAGAGAACCTGTCACCTCCAATTGCTATCACACATGGAAATGTTTTCTCCTGTGTTATAACTTTATTGCTAAGTGGAAAAAAAATGATAAAAAAAAGAAGAAATAATCAAATTATTAAAATAAAAAAGTAATTTAAAAGTAAAGAATAAGAAAAACAATATTAAAAATAAGAAAATTATACAGAAATAAAAAAACTAAACGACAAGCTATAAAATAAAAACTATTAGAACTAACCATGCCGCCCCTGCCATCCAGTTGCCATTCTCCGTTGATGTGGGGGGGGGGGGGGGTGGTTCGGTTGGCGGGAAGGGGGGTGCATTGCGGAACCTGGCCTTGGGGCGGCAGGGAGAGCAAATCCAGCCCTGAGCGGAGGGCATGATCTCTGTGGAGACCTTAGGTGTCCATACACTGTTCAGATTGCTTGTGGTTAATGTATACGTACATGGCACTTACTGTACATGTACCAGGAATTTATACTAACGATTATACAGGCGATCGGACATTCTGACAACAAAACCGTGGATTTTTTTCCCGACGAATGTTGGCTCAAACTTGTCTTGCATACACACGGTCACACAAATTTGGGCGGAAATTCCGAACACCAAGAACGCTGTGATGTACAAGACGTACGATGGCACTATTAAAGGGAAGTTCCATACCAGTCGTGTTAGTAAGAGTTTGGTGAGAGACGATTCACGCGTTTCAGCCTCATGCTTTTCCGTTCCGTTACAGCGTGACGAATGTGCGATCTCCATTATGGCCGCTAGTTTTACCAGACCGAGCTCTTCCGTCTCGTACTTGATTCAGAGCATGTGTGGAATTTTGTGTGTCGTAATTGGCTACACACAATTAAAATTTACAAGAACGGATTTTGTTGTTTGTACTAATGGAGGGGGTGCTATGTCCTGGGGGGGGGTTCTGTACTAACAGAGGGGGGTGCTATGTCCTGGGGGGGGTCTGTACTAATGGAGGGGGTGCTATGTCCTGGTGGGGTCTGTACTAATGGAGGGGGTGCTATGTCCTGGAGGGTCTTTACTAATTGAGGGGGGTGCTATGTCCTGGGGGGGTCTATATTAACGGAGGGGGGTGCTATGTCCTGGGGGGGTCTGTAATAATGGAGGGGGTGCTATGTCCTGGGGGGGGTCTGTACTAATGGGGGGGTGCTATGTCCTGGGGGGTCTGTACTAATAGAGGGGGTTCTATGTCTGGGGGGTCTTTACTAATGGAGGGGGGTGCTATGTCCTGGGGGGTCTTTACTAATGGACTAATGGAGGGGTGTGCTATGTCCTGGTGGGGTCTGTACTAATGGAGGGGGTGCTATGTCCTGGAGGGTCTTTACTAATGGAGGGGGGTGCTATGTCCTGGGGGGGGTCTGTACTAATGGAGGGGGTGCTATGTCCCAAGGGGGTCTGTACTAATGGAGGGGGTGCTATGTCCTGGAGGGTCTTTACTAATGGAGGGGGGTGCTATGTCCTGGGGGGGTCTGTACTAACAGAGGGGGGTGCTATGTCCTGGGGGGGGTCTGTACTAATGGAGGGGGTGCTATGTCCTGGTGGGGTCTGTACTAATGGAGGGGGTGCTATGTCCTGGAGGGTCTTTACTAATGGAGGGGGGTGCTATGTCCTGGGGGGACTTTATTAATGGAGGGGGGTGCTATGTCCTGGGGGGGTCTGTACTAATGGAGGGGGTGCTTTGTCCTGGGGGGGTCTGTACTTATGGAGGAAGGTGCCATGTTCTGGGGGTCTTTACTAATGGAGGGGGGTTCTTTGTCCTTCTGTGAAGGAAGGTTTCCCTATGACCGTGTACAATCTCTATGATCAATGATTGGTGGCAACCTCAGCCTGGACTCCAACCAGGCCACTCCCCCAATCTCCTTGTAAACCGCAGGAGGTCAAAGAAGAAACCAAGTTCCTCCCAACTTCCCTCCCATATTGGCCTTTCGGTCGAGCGCCACCTGCAGTAGGGAGTACAGACTTCACCTGACTTCAAGGGGGTATCATTTTTTCATGGGAAGCATCAAGGCCATGGCATATGTACACCCCTGTCCACTGCCAATGCAGCTTAAAAATAAGCAGTTAGGGGACAGTAGAAATGTTGTTCAGCCGAATGTTTTTACTGTTCTTACCCTAAGTGTAGGCAAGCCCAAAGCATAGCGTATATATAATTCTTGCCTAATCTTTGTGTAAAAATCTCTAATCCTTTACTAAGACACAAGCGATTATATCTGTATACATGGACTTTCACAAATTCTAGGATGAATTACCCCGACTGTCATCGGATTTAGCGTAAACTTATAAAAACCTTTCACCGCTATCGTCTTGTTAGAGTTGCTAATGACATAATGCTTTGTTTACCTGTAAATAGCTGTCAAATGGCGTTAATTTTCAGGCTTAGTGGCACATAATAATCAGAACGGATCAGTGTCAGTCCCCCCCCCCCCCCCCCCCCCCCCCCCGGGAGATTACAGCACATCTGGGTGTACCGGAGAACGGAGATCAGAACCGGGACACAGTGGGCTTACTTGTAAGAAAATAAAAAAAAGCGACAAAGCAAGGCGAGGAAATGGCGTTCCTTTTATCAAGAACATTGACTTACTCGGGAGGACGGATAACCTTGCTGGAAGGAATATTTTAATGCCATTATCACAGATAGAACTTAGATGAAAGGTATGAGAGATGACAAGTATGAAAAAAAAAAAAAACCACAAGACTAGCGTTGGAGTTATTTCCTTTAAGATGCCGCTGTTTGTGCTCTCATTAGTCACGAGTCGCACCGCGCTACATGTTTAGCTTTTGTTGTATCGGTTGCTTCATTTTATTAATAACTTTTTTTTTTTTTTGTCATTTAACTCTCTCTGTGTGAAAAGACATGGGAACAAAATGTGTCGCTTGGAACACAAAATAGATAGCGGGAGACGTAAAAATAATAATACATTTGAGGTTTATTTGTAAAAATGTAACTATTCGCTCGATGAAATGCCTATGGCTGCTCTGGGTGCCTGCTAATAAAGAGTTGATCATGCCCCATGCTGTAGTGTCCCAAATTCATTTACTGTATGTTGTTGCTAGGCTGTAATAAGCCTGAGCTCTTGTATACCTTAATCTACGGCTAGGGGTCTCCAAACTTTCTAAACGGGGGGGCCAGTTTACTGTCTCTTGGACTTTGGGGGGGCCGGACTGTGGCCATTTTGAGTAGAAAAGGTCCCAACGCCAGTGGGAATAAACAATGCGCCATCCTTGATGTCGGTGGGAAGAATTGTGCTCCATCATTGGTGTCATTGGGAGGAATTGTGGACCATCATTGGTGTCATTGGGAGGAATTGTGCTCCATCATTGGTGTCATTGGGAGGAATTGTGGACCATCATTGGTGTCATTGGGAGGAATTGTGCACCATCATTGGTGTCATTGGGAGGAATTGTGCACCATTATTGGTGTCATTGGGAGGAATTGTGCACCATCATTGGTGTCATTGGGCCCTGATTGTTGGTGTCATTGGGAGGAATTGTGCCCCATTGTTGGTGAGATTGTGCTCCTTTGTTGGTGGGAGGCGTTGTGTCACATCATTGATGTCAGTTGGGGGAACTGTGCCTCATTGTTGGTATCAGTGGATGACATGGTGCCCCAAGGGCCTAATAAAAGCAAGCAAAGGGTCACATCTGACCCCCGGGCCGCAGTTTGGAGACCACTGATCTAGGGGTACCGATTTTAAAATTCATGGACCAGTAAAATTTTCTTCCAGCCAAAGTCAAAATCGTACATTTGTGCTATCCTTTCGCATCACGACCCCCTTCCTCACAATCCCGTTCTTACACACACTTTACAACTTTACAGTTATGATCTCTGCCTCCTTTCACATCACCGTCCCACAGTGGTGTGCTCTGGACCCATTTCATGGCATCATGGCACCCCTTCCCACAAAGGTTTCCTCTGCCCCCCTCTCACATTACCCCCCTCCCCCCAACAGCAGTGTCCTCTGCCCCCCTTCACATCACCCTCCCACAGTGGTGTCCTCTGGACCCATTTCATGGCATCATGGCACCCCTTCCCACAGTGGTTTCCTCTGCCCCTCTCTCACATTACCCCCTCCCCCAACAGCAGTGTCCTCTGCCCCCCTTCACATCACCCTTCCACAGTGTTGTCCTCTGGACCCCATTCATAGCACTCCCCCTGCCCACAGTCTTTTCCTCTGCTCCCCTCTCACATCACCCCTCCAACAGCAGTGTCCTTTGCCCCCTTTACATTACCTTCCCACAATGGTGTCCTATGGACCCCCTTCATGGCACCCCTCCTGCCCACATTTTTTTCCTCTGCCCCCCTTTAACATCACCCCCCTCCCCCCACCAGCAGTGTCCCCTGCCCCCCTTCACATCACCCTCTCTTACAGCGGTGTCCGCTGTCCCACTTTTACATAACCCTTATCCCCACAGCCTTCTCTCCCCCATCACATCATCACCCCTCTACAGCCATATCCTCTGCCCCCCCCTTCCCATATCCCCTGCTTTCCGCCCCCAGGACCCCAAAACCACTGGGCAAGGGTTGTGGGGATGAGGCCCTTGTCCTCATCAACATGCGGACAAGGTGCTTTGGGGTGGGGGGGGGCCCAAATCACCCATCCCCCCCATGTTGAGGGCATGTGACCTGGTACGGTTCAGGAGGAGGCCCCCTCTTTTCCTGCGGCCTGCCAGGTTGCGTGCTCAGATAAGGGTTTGGTATGGATTTTGGGAGGGACCCCTAAATATTTTATTTTTATTGTTTCACTTTAAGCACTATTAAAATCACTGCTCCCGAAAAAAACGTCTGTTTTTAAAACTTTGTTTGCATTGATACATGTCCCCTGGGGCAGGACCCCTGGTCCCCAAACACTTTTTATGACAATACCATGCATTAACCATATTTTCCGGCGTATAAGACGACTTTTTAACCCATGAAATTCTTCTTAAAAGTCGGGGGTCATCTTATACGCCGGTAACCTAACATGCAGACTCTCAGTCAGACCGCAGCCGTCCATTTTTCAAAAGCTGCGCCTCCTCCTTCTGCTGTTCCGTGATAGGCGGAACACTCAGCTTCCCAGCAGAACCTCTGTTCAGTGTTCCACCTATCACGGATAAAAATGGACGGCCGCGGTCTGACAGATTCTGCATGTAAGGGATAAGGTAAGGGATTGTCGAGACATGCAATGGCGCAGTGAGGTATGCATTGACACAGTGAGGCATGTAATAATGGCACAGTGAGGCATGTAATGGTGGCACAGTGAGGCATGTAATAGTGGCACAGTGAGGCATGTAATGGTGGCACAGTGAGGCATGTAATGATGACACAGTGAGGCATGTAATGGTGGCACAGTGAGGCATGTAATGGTGGCACAGTGAGGCATGTAATAGTGGCACAGTGAGGCATGTAATAGTGGCACAGTCTGACATGTAATGATGGCACAGTCTGGCATGTAATGGCACAGTGAGGCATGTAATGGTGGCACAGTCTGGCATGTAATGGCACAGTGAGGCACGTAATGGTGGCACAGTGAGGCATGTAATGGTGGCACAGTAGGCATGTAATGGTGGCACAGTCTGGCATGTAATGGCACAGTGAGGCATGTCATGGTGGCACAGTGAGGCATGTAATGGTGGCACAGTCTGGCATGTAATGGTGTCACAGTCTGGCATGTAATGGTGGCACAGTCTGGCATGTAATGGCACAGTGAGGCATGTAATAACAGTGAGGCATGTAATGGTGGCACAGTCTGGCATGTAATGGCACAGTCTGGCATGTAATGGCACAGTGAGGCATGTAATAACACAGTGAGGCATGTAATGGTGGCACAGTCTGGCATGTAATGACACAGTGAGGCATGTAATGGTGGCACAGTCTGGCATGTAATAGCACAGTGAGGCATGTAATAGCACAGTGAGGCATGTAATGGCACAGTGAGGCATGTAATGGCACAGTAAGGCGAGGCGAGGCATGACTAGTAGGAAGGGGGTCGTCTTATACAGTGAGTATATCCCAAAACCAACATTTTAGCTGGAAAATTAGGGGGTCGTCTTATACGCCGGCAAATACGGTAAGTCTTTAAAATGACCATTTTTGGTTTTTCATGTTCGTGTCCCATAGACTTTAACAGTGTTGACATGTTTAAACACATTTTTTGTCTGTTCGCAAGTTCTGGTGCGAACCGAACCGAGGGGTGTTCGGCTCACCCTTACTTGTTACGGGCACGCAGTCCATGACTTATTTGTCGGCACTGGCTGTAAAGAAATCATTGGTACCTTGCTGGCACTTGTAACCACAAATGGAAATGAAACCCCCACACTTCTATTTAAGGGGAATGTGCTGCTGCGCCCAGTAAGACTTTTCTGTCTGCTCCACCAGATAAGAGCTCAGAATGCAATATAAAAGAGATTAGGAAACTGTTTCTTTATTTAGTGAGCATTTGATTAAACTGGCAAGTTATCAGGATCGGAGCATCTGAACCGTTTTCTTCAAAACGGCCTTTCTTTATATGTAAGCCCTTTTCCTGCACTGCTCTTTTCTATTCCTTTGGACATCTAACCCTTTCAATGATGAGTTTCTCACTGGTTCTAATGCAATTAAAGTCCGAGAAAATTGAGAGTCTGATTGGCTGCTGTACCCATGTTTCCTACTCCCATTGGTCCCAAGGCACTTCCCTCTGAGCCAGGGCCCTTTGGCCCCATCGCCAATGCTGTATCCTGGCCTAGGCCAACAAGGCCCGGGCCTAGAGCAGCACTTTGCAGGGGGGCAGCACGGAAAGAGTCCCCCTGGCTTGTGCTACACTGTTAGTGTAGCGCCAGTCTTATGGGGCGGACTCGGCTGAGAAGTAAGGTGACCAGATTTTTAAAATTAAATCCGGGGACATATTTTTTTTTACTAGTAATGGCGGCAATCAGCGACTCTATGCCCATCGCCGCCCGTCTCACAGCCTATCAAGTCTTATCCTCCGGGCCCCCGGGCTCCTACTGGGTGGGGAGCAGAGGAAGATCACTCCACTGGGGAAGGCAAGGAGATAAGCAGGTAGGCAGCTAGCCGGGACTTGAGCCAAGGCAGAAGAACATGTGAACAGGGCTGAATGGCCATGTGTTGGAAATTGTAGAAATTTTCCCTGCGCTCTGACCAGCTCATGATCATCAGAAAGGGGCACAGGTAATGGAAAAAAATGCACCCCCAGAGGCAGAGCGGGGGTATGTAATTCAGATTTTTCTTTTTTAATTCTGCACTGACTGTCTTTGAAATTGCCCCAGCCCCTGTTCAAATCCAATCCGGGGACAAAACCGGGGACAGACTTGGTCTGGGGACAGTGTCCTCAATCCGGGGACCGTCCCCTGAAACCGGGGATGTCTGGTCACCCTACTGAGAGGCAAATTAGTCTAGCGCCCCCATAAAGCTGCCACACTACTTCCGGTGGGGGGGGGGGGGCTGCTTCTAATGTTGACTGTCCTATCATCCTGGCCCACAAACCTTCCTCACTGTGTTATATGTTTTTGCTGCACCATTGGCATGGTTCTATCTTCTTATCCTCTCCATAAAATTATCAGAAATTTGTGCTTAACGTAGAATTATAGGCAACCCTTTTTTTTTGTTTTTTGGATAGAGTAAGTGAGGGTTATAGCCCCTGTCAGTTTATTATTTACCATTCCTGTCCCATTGCAGAGATTTCCCTTCACTTCCTGCCCCCTGGCCAAACAGGAAGTGGGAGGAAATCTATGCAAATAAAGTAAATCCATTGCCCCCCCCAGACCCTGTTCTCAATCTAAACAGAAAGGGGCGTGGCCTTGACAGGAAAGGGTGTGCCATATTTAAATTAGGGGTGCACAAGTTTAGTCAGGCTTATGGCAGCACAAAACCTAAATACACTACTGCACATCTCCCTTTATTAAAGCAAAAAAAATGAGTGTAGTGTCGTTTTTAAAATAAGTGATATTTATTGGTACAAAAAATATAAAATATTTACATCCAAGCACCTCTATATCAGCATGAATGGAAGGGACTGAGATGTGCACACAGGCAGTCAGGACTGTATGAAGCAGAACCAGCTGTTGATCCCGATGCTGGCATAGGTAGACACGTTCCGTGTAGCAAACAGTGTCTGCCTCTATTATTGTTAGCTGCCTTTCCACCTAGTGGTCGTGTTCTTTATCCAGCAAAGTGGTGGTAACGTGTTTCGAAGGTGTTCCTTCTTTCTCAAACCCTTTCACATGTTCTGCAGTGGGCCCCCTTCCTGCCATCTTGGTAACCCTCTCTTCAGAGAAGCCTATCTGCCCCCTACCTAACAACTGTACATTTATTTTCTCCATCAGCACATCCCCCACAGTTATTATATTAGCATGGATGGAAGGGACCGAAATGTGCACACAGGCAGTTAGGACTGTATGAAGCAGAAGCAGCTGTTCATCCCAATGCTGGCATAGTTAGACACGTTCCGTGTAGCAAACAGTGTCTGCCTCTAGCATTGTTAGCTGCCTTTCCACCTTGTGGTCGTGTTCTAGCAAAGTGGTGGTAACATGTTTCGAAGGTGTTCATTCTTTCTCAAACCCTTTCACATGTTCTACAGTGGGCCACCTTCCAGCGGTCTTGGTAACCCTCTCACAGTGTCAACCATGGGAGTTCCACCACTGACTCATACCAGAGTTAGGCAGTAATATTAAATTTGTGGTTAGTAGTATGTAAAAAAAAAAGTCAGCTACAAGACAAGTTGTAACTTCTTTTGTTGCCTAATCAACAGGACCGGAAGTCATTCACATCGTGGTTTTCAAGCATTGGGTCATTCAGCTGTTGAGTAATGATTGATTATTTCTAGTCAGCCCAAGCCAGTTAAAAACATGAGAGGATCTTTGCCCCCGGTGTCTTTACCTGGCTTGGGCTGACTAGATGTATCCAATCATTACTCAATAACTAAAATATAGTCTTAGGTGCCAAGGATCCTCTGATCCAATGCTTGAAAACCACATTGTGGATGATCTGCCGGTCCTGTTGATTACTCCACATGGCCCTTAGAATTCCACAGCTTGTAAAATTTAAGTGCAAGAAATTGCTTACACTCACCACCAGGCTGTGGAATAGAAAATACATATCTGCCTAATTTTCCTGTTCCCAGCAAAATATGGACGTAGAGGATCAAGGACAGAAAACAGAGAGGACTTGTACAAGGAAGCATTCTGCCCCGAGCTACATCACCAATGTTATCTACAAAAATTACCCAAACCGTCTTCTCCGCTCCTCCTAAGACTTTCTGCTTTTTAGCTCCCTTTTCTCCTTCTCCTCCCATGCTCGTCTCCAGGACTTCTCCAGAGCCTCTCCCATCCTCTGAAACTCACTACCCTGATCTGTCCAGTTATCTCCTGCTCTGTCCACTTTTAGGCGACCCCCGAAAACTCATCTCTTCAGGGAGGCCTATCCTGCTTCCAGCTAACACTCAAATCTTCTTTTCCCCTCATCAGTTCATTCCTTTACAGTCCCTACCTTTTTGTTTTACTAGCCCTCCCCCTTAGATTGTAAGCAGGAGCAGGGCCCTTCTAACCCTGGTTTGTCCTGGCGGCATCTTGGTGGTCTTGAGAAGGCATCCGAGGTCATGAGCCCAGCCAATCGGGGACCGTGAGTGAGGAAAACCCCTCAACAGCTCTTCCTGTTTACATAGTGACCAGCCGTGATTGGACACGGCTGATCACGTGGTAAAGAGTCTCCGTCAGAGGTTCTTTACCAAGGTCGGTGTAGCGTGACACACCGCACCACTAATTGCCGAGACCTGCCGGACGTCATATGACAACCCAGTTAGGATAACTGAACCACCGCCCGGCTGTCATTCTACTATAGGCCAGACGGGAAGTGGTTCAGTTGTAAAGCGATGCATAAACTGTTGGTGCTATATAAATCCTGTATTATAATAATAATGTTTGTATGGAGCCTACCATGCGGTATTCCAACAGTATGAAATAATTCATTGTTCTATATGTCTGCTTGTAAACTGTTGAAGTTTTACAATATACAACATACAATATATGAAGTATACTGATTAAAATAAAAATGGACATTTCCCAAGCTGGACAACGACATTCCCATCATCTTTTTCTTTTTCGTGTGTAATATAAATGTGCTAACAGATACCAAATATGGCAATATAATGAGTAAAATTGGGACAAATGATGAGAAATTTCACAATATGCATCACCAAATGTTTTATTGAACAAATTATAAATTCCTTTGATACCCCCCCTCCCCCCTCTCTCACAGCTCATTGGGTAATTAGAGACAAAATAGGGACATTTTCATTACACGGGAATCAGTTTGGAGGATGAATGGAAACATAATCTTCGCCTCCTGATAATACTGCTCTGCTTCATGCAAATCTCCCAGCGGTTTTAGACTAGTGTTTTTAATTTGTATATTCAAAGCCTGTTTTGCATTCACAGCTCTTTGTGGTAAACACGAAGAGCGCGGTGTGATTGGCGTCCTTATCTGCTTTCCACAAACTACGGAGGATAATAAAAAAGAAATAAAAAAAAATTCGGATAGAAGAAATTCTAAGGAGGACAATGAGGAGGAGACGGCCTGGCGACGGCGCACATGCGGCGCTCCGGCACCTTCTTTTCTTTACAAAACTTTTTAAGGACTTTTTGCAGAGAGTTGGCACAGGATGAAGCCCGGGCTGAGCTTTGTTGGTATTACACAGATCAGTTATTGTGGAAATGTTTGGATAAGAGTTTTTTTTTTTTATTGGATCCTGGTAATCGGAGGAAATGGAACTGTAATCCATTTATAGAAATCATGGCACTGCTAATGATTAGCAAAATACGGCATTCCCTTTCTAGAAGGCTTAAAGTGGTTGTAAAGGCTCAAGATTTTTTTTAACCTTCATGCATTCTATCCACGAAGGTAAGACACCTTCCCAGTGCAGCAGCCCCTCCTAATACTTGAGGCACCCAAGCAGGCTCACTCCCGAGCCGCTGTCCTGTGTGTCCATTTTCTTCAAGCCAAACCCGAACACACCAGAACCGGTATCAGTGAAAGCAATAGTAACCCCCAGCAACGGTGCCAGTGCCAGCAATAATAACCACTAGCATGGTGTCAGACATCTTTCAGTGAAGACTTTTGGGCATTTTTTTGAGGTGGGTGTCAACAGGTACGTAGTTTTGGTAGGTACCCGCTTCCATTGGGATTGCCTAGGCCAGTGATGCAGTGTTGCCAACTGTCCGTATTTTTACGGACAGTTTAGTAAAAACGGGCACTTTTTTCCCCCGTTCGTAAATGTGCCAGTAAAAATAGCAGAGATTGGTTCGGCTTGGAACTGTGCATGGAGATTGGAGGCAGGGGGTGATGGTGGCTGCGGTGGCACCGGAGAGGGGGATGGAGGCAGGGGGAGATTGGAGGCATGGGGAGATTGGAGGCATGGGGAGATTGGAGGCATGGGGAGATTGGAGGCAGGGGGTGATTGGAGGCATGGGGAGATTGGAGGCAGGGGGAGATTGGAGGCAGGGGGTGATGGTGGCTGCGGTGGCACCGGAGAGGGGGATGGAGGCAGGGGGAGATTGGAGGCATGGGGAGATTGGAGGCATGGGGAGATTGGAGGCAGGGGGAGATTGGAGGCATGGGGAGATTGGAGGCAGGGGGTGATTAAAGGCATGGGGAGATTGGAGGCAGGGGGTGATTGGAGGCAGGGGGTGTTGGTGGCACCGCAGAGGGTGGGGAATGGAGACAGGGGTTGTCGGTGGCACAGCAGAGGGGGACGGAGGCAGGGGAGATTGAAGGCAGGGGGAGATTGTGGCACCACAGAGGGTGTTGGTGGCAGAGGGGGTGTTGGTGGCAGAGGGGGTGTAGGTGGCAGGGGGGGGGGTGTAGGTGGCATGGGGGTAATGTGACTAATAATTTGCCCTTATTATATCGAAAATAACAAAAATATGTTTTTTTACCTTAATATCTGCCTTCAATCACATTGCTATTTGCCTAGCGTACTTGTGTGTAGCCTAAATAATGAAATTTGCTCTTTTGTGAAATGCCAGTAAATTTCAATCTGGTAGGTTGGCAACACTGCAGTGATGGTGAACCTTGGCACCCCATATGTTTTGGAACTACATTTCCCATGATCCTAATGCACTCTGCAGTGTAGTGGAGCATCATAGGAAATGTAGTTCCAAAACATCTGGGGTGCCAAGGTTCGCCATCACTGGCCTAGGCAATTCCACCAGAAGTTGCCCCTCCCCTTTGCCCGCAAACCTTTTGGGACATGTCAACAGTCCCATGAGGCTTGTAGACCAATCACACTGCACAGCGTGGCTCCTATATTTGTAGCTTCTGACTTTGAATTTTTTGCAAGCAGGCTGAAGGCGCATCGATGCAAACATGTTTTGTGAACTACGCGCCTTGTATAAGAAACAAACAATAAACAATAAAGCGGAGTTCCACCGAAAAGTGGAACTTCCGCTTAATCCACTCCACATTTGGCATGTAATTTTTTTGGGGGGGGGAGTGGGGGCTTCAGGAGGAGTGGGACTTCCTCCTACCGCCGAGGGACTGCTAAGGCGAAAAGTCATATCGCCTTTTGGCAGCCCCTACCTGTAGGCGATCGCCTGTCCAATCGGATGGCACAGCACTGGTCACGTATGTGCAGTGGGTGCCCGGCCGTGAAGCCGAAAGCTGTCACGGGCGGGTGCCCACACTTAGAATGAAGACGCTGGCCGGAGAGGGGGGGAGAGAAGCGGAGCCCCGTGGAACGTGGAGCAGGTAAGTGTATTTTTATTAAAAGCAAGCAGCTACACTTTTTGTAGCTGCTGACTTTTAATAAACATTAAAAATGCCTGGAACTCCCCTTTAACCACTTAAGGACCGCCTCCTGCACATATACGTCAGCAGAATGGCACGGCTGGGCACATGCATGTACAGGTACGTGCTGTGCTAGTACCCAGTCGTGGGTCACGGGCGCGCACTCGCGGCGCGCTCCCGTGACCCAGTCCGAAGCTCCGGATTCGCGGACTCGATCGCCACTGGAGTGCGGCGATCGGTCCCCAGAGCTGAAGAATGGGAAGAGCCGTGTGTAAACACGGCTTCCCCGTTCTTCACTGTGGCGCTGTCATCGATCGTGTGATCCCTTTTATAGGGAGACCCAATCGATGACATCACACCTACAGCCACACCCCCCTACAGTTGTAAACACACATTAGGGAACACATAACCCCTTCAGCGCCCCCTAGTGGTTAACTCCCAAACTGCAATTTTAATTTTCACAGTAATCAGTGCATTTTTTGCTGTAAAAACGACAATTGTCCCAAAAATGTGTCAAAATTGTCCGAAGTGTCCGCCATAATGTCGCAGTCACGAAAAAAATCGCTGATCGCCAGCCATTAGTAGTAAAAAAAAAAAAAAATTATAAAAATGCAATAAAACTATCCCCTATTTTGTGCAAACCAACCGATAAACGCTTATTGTGATTTTTTTTTTACCAAAAATATGTAGAAGAATACGTATCGGCCTAAACTGAGGAAAATTTTTTTTTTATATATTTTTGGGGGATATTTATTATAGCAAAAAAGATTGCATTTTTTTCAAAATCGTCGCTCTATTTTTGTTTATAGCGCAAAAAATAAAAACGGCAGAGGTGATCAAATACCACCAAAAGAAAGCTCTATTTGTTGGGGAAAAAAGGACGCCAATTTTGTTTGGGAGCCACGTCGCGCAATTGTCAGTTAAAGCGGAGCTCCACCCGCATTTTTTTTTTTTTTCAAAGTCAGCAGCTACTAACAGTGTAGCTGCTGACTTTGAATAAGGACACTTAGGCCTCGTACACACGAGGGGAGATGTCCGCTGAAAACGGTCCGATGGACCGTTTCAGCAGACATCTCTGCTCGTGTGTATGGGCTAGCGGACAGATTTCTCCACCCGACAGATTTCAAAGCATGCTTTGAAATCTATCCGGTGGGAATCTGTCCGCCCGACATGTCTGCTGGTTAGTACACTTACCAGCAGACATGTCGTCCCCCACCGCCGCCGCGCCGCCGCCGAATGGATTCGGCGCATGCGCGGAAGTGTTTAACTTCCTGGTGCGGTGACGTGGCAGTGACGTGGCGGCGTCAACGTCACCGCCGTGTCACCGCCACGTCACCGCGCCATCCGGCGGCGGGGAATTTGATCCGATGGTGTGTACACGCCATCGGATCAAACTCCCGATCGGACATATCCGATGGAAATGGTCCGCGGACCGTTTTCATCGGATATGTCCGATCGTGTGTACGAGGCCTTACCTGTCCTAGGCGCCCGCGCTGATGGCCCCCCGATGCCGGTCCCACGATCGCTCCGGGTCCCGCGCCGCCATTCACACTATGGGAAACAGGCAGTGAAGCCGTACGGCTTCACTGCACATTTCCTAGTGCGCCTGCGTGAGTCTCACGCTGGCTTGTGAATGGGCGCGCTGCTCTCTGAGAACACACACATAGTTCCCAGAAAGCAGCGCGCCCCATTCACAAGGAGAAGGGCAAGAAGAAAAGACACCGCGGAGTGGAAGAGGCAGATTACGGACTTCCGCATAGCAACATGTATTTCGGGTGAGTATTTTTTTTTTTTTTTCACTTTTTTTTTTTATTTTTATTTTTTAAAACTTTTGGCCAAATGTGGTTTTCCTGGGGGGAACTCCACTTTAAAGTGACGCAGTGCCGAATCGCAAAACCTGCCCGGGTCCTTCAGCTGACTAAAGGTCCGGCTCTTAAGTGGTTAAGTTGAGTTTCATCCATAACCCTACTAGAATAAGTTTACGGAATATCTTTTTAATCCATACTGTATCTAGCTATCTATACTGCCGTATGTCCTAGAGTTCCTACAACGGATCTGATTGGTCGGCAGTCAATGGGGAAGGACCTCTGAATACTGATACCATTGAAGAAATAATGTGTACGCTCCTCGGGGTCACTTCACAACCAAAACATGAAATGCAATAAAGAAGGAGAAGCCGACACGTGTATAATAGAGTACAATGGAGAGCGAGGTGAATAAAGGAATAACCTTTTTCTGGGCGCTCAGTCACTCATATCAATGATCTCTCCTCCTAGCAACAAACAAACACGCACTGATCTCACCCGCTGTGCCCCCACACAGTCATGTTGTTGGGGCTTGGCATCCCGTCTTGCAGTCATAGTTGTCTTCTCTTCTCTAGGAAACGTCTCATGAAGGGCTTATGAAAGTTTTCAAATTTGTTTAGAATAAGATTACTTTAACCCCTTGCCTACTGGGCACTTTCACCCCCTACCTGCCCGGAACAAATTTCAGCTTTCAGCGTTGTCACACTTTGAATGACAATTGCGCGGTCATGCTACTCTGTACACAAATAAAATTTGTATCATTTTTTTCACACAAATAGAGCTTTCTTTTGGTGGTATTTAATCCCCACTGAGTTTCTTCTCTTTTGCTAAATTAATGAAAATAGTCAAAAAAAAACACAGACTTTTTCCAAACAGGTAATTTTTCTCCTTCACTGATGTGCACAGATGAGGCTTCACTGATGGGGGTGGCACTGATGGCCACCAATAGGTGAAACTGATGGACACTGATAAGTGGCACTGATGGGCACTGATGAGGCTGCACTAATAGGCCACACTGATGGGCACTGATAGGTGGCACTGAAGGGCACTAAGAGGTAGCACTGATAGGTGGCATTGATTGGTGGGCACTGATGAGGCCTCACTGATGGGCACTATTAGGTGGAACTGATAAGCACTGATAGGTGGCACTAACGAGGCAGCACTATTGGGCAGAGCTGAGGCTGCACTAATAGGCCTCACTGATGGGCGCTGATAGGCTGCAATGCATGAATCTATCCATAGTACACACACAGGGTGTGGCTGGAGAGAGAGGGGGGCGGCCCCCGAACGCCCCTAATGGACGCACTGCCACTGGCAGGATCACTATTAGAAAGGGTCATAGAGAGACAATATTTAATTTATGTTATTTACTTTAAGGTTTTTTATTTGAATGTTTAACACACACACCTGGGTACAGCCCTGTCTTCACATGCGCGATTTTAAATCGTGACATGTTTGGTATCTATTTACTCGGCGTAACAACATCTTTTATATTTTACAATTTTTTTTAGAAAAACCGCTGAACAAATACCGTGTGACATTAAAAACCACTTAAGGACCATCTCATGTACATGTATGTCAGCACTTTAACCACTTAAGGACCACCTACTGCACATTTACGTCGGCAGAATGGCACGGCTGGGCACATCAACGTATATATACGTTGATTTTAGTTCCAGGACTGTGACGGCGGGATTCGCAGACCCAATCGCCGCTGCAGTGCGGCGATCCGTCCCTGGAGCGGAAGAACGGGGAGAGCCGTGTGTACACATGGCTTCCCTGTGCTTCTCTGTGGCCGTAGCATCGATCGCGTCATCCCTGTAATAGGGGGACGCGATCGATGACGTCACACCTACAGCCACACACCCCTACAGTTGTAAACACAACACATAGGTCACACATCCCCTACAGCGCCACCTGTGGTTAACTCCCAAACTGCAACTGTCATTTCCACAGTAAACAATGCAATTTAAATGCATTTTTTGCTGTGAAAATGACAATTGTCCCAAAAATGTGTCAAAATTGTCCGAAGTGTCCGCCATATTGTCGCAGTCACGAAAAAAATCGCTGATCGCCGCTAATAGTAGTAAAAAAATAATAATTAATAAAAATGCAATAAAACTATCCCTTATTTTGTAAACGCTATACATTTTGCGAAAACCAACCGATAAATGCTTATTGCGTTTTTTTTTCAAAAATAGGTAGAAGAATACGTATCGGCCTAAACTGAGGAAAAAAAATGTTTTTTTTTATATATTTTTGGGGGATATTTATTATAGCAAAAAGTTAAAAATATTGATTTTTTTTTAAATTGTCGCTCTATTTTTGTTTATAGCACAAAAAATAAAAACCGCAGAGGTGATCAAATACCACCAAAAGAAAGCTCTATTTGTGGGAAAAAAAGGACACCAATTTTGTTTGGGAGCCACGTCGCACGATCGCGCAATTGTCAGTTAAAATGACGCAGTGCCGAATCGCAAAAAGGGGCAAGGTCCTTTACCTGCATTTTGGTCCGGGTCTTAAGTGGTTAAAGATGGATATCTCAGTAACGGCAGCAGCTGCTGCCACAATCAAGGTATCCATCTTTAGCATGAGTGGTCCTGTAAATGATAAAGATGGTCTCCACGGCGCATTCACTGCAAGATCACCGTTATCCCGCGCCCTCCGCCGCTTACCGGAGCCGTCGGGTCCTTCAGCCTGCTGTGTGGGGATGCGAGTGAGGGTAAGATGGCCCCCACCCGTCCCCATAGCATAGCAGGGCGGAAGTGACGTCAAAACGTCAGTCCCGCCCATGCGTCTTAAAGGCATATTTTTTTATTTTATTTTTTTAAATGACAACATTTCCATTTTTTTGTATTTAAGTCTAATTATGAGATCTGATGTATTTTTGACCCCAGATCTCGTATTTAAGAGGACCTGTCATGCTTTTTTTCTATTACAAGGGATGTTTACATTCCTTGTAATAGGAATAAAAGTGATTCCTTTTTTTTTTCAGTGTAAAAAATGATAAAATAAATAAAAATAAATAAGAAAACAAAAAAAACTTTTTTTTAAAGCGCCCCGTCCCGACGAGCTCGCGCGCAGAAGCAAACGCATACGCGAGTAGCGCCCGCATTTAAAAAAGGTGTTCAAACCACACAAGTGAGGTATCACCGCGATCGTTAGAGCGAGAGCAATAATTCTAGCCATAGACCTCCTCTGTAGTTTAAAAGATGCTACCTGTAGAATTTTTTAAACGCCCACTATCAAGATTTTTAAGGGTAAAAGTTTGACGCCATGCCACTAGTGGGCGCAATTTTTAAGCGTGACATGTTGGGTATCATTTTACTTGGCGTAACATCATCTTTCACAATATATAAAAAAATTGGGCCAAATTTATTGTTGTCTTATTTTTTAATTCTAGAAAGTGTTTTTTTTTTTTTCAAAAAAAGTGCGCTTGTAAGACCGCTACGCAAATACGGTGTGACAAAAAGTATTGCAATGTCCGCCATTTTATTCTCTAGGGTGTTAGAAAAAATATATATGTAATGTTTGGGGTTTTAAGTAATTTTCTTCTCTTTTTTAGTCTTGTAAACACCAAATCTGAAAAACACACAAGGTCCTTAAGTGGTTAAAAAAAAAGGAATACACTAAAATCATTATTAGGGGACGCAAACTTAACGGAGAACCTGTGTGAATTAGCCCTTTTTTTAAATAGTTTTTAAAAATCTTTAAACTATTTTTTTATGTCATTTTTTAAAGAATGTTAAAATGTATTTTATTTTACAATTTGTTATTTTTTTAGGAGACAGGTAAGCCAGCAGTGCCGTGGTTGGGCAGCACAGTGACGGGGGGCACAGATGGGGATCAGAAGCAGGCAGAACAGGGAGGGGGTATCGGTGCAGGTGGAAGTTATTCTGTAATTGCCCCTCAATCCGACCACAATGATTACCTCTGCTGTCCAGGCCCCCCTGTTTGCCTGGGCCCCCTACAGGAGGGCTGGTGGTCCCCCCTATCAGCGGCCCTGCCTGTGGGAGTCACGCTTGTAACTGTCAGCCTTGCAATGCCTCATGGGACTTGTAGTTCTGGCAGTTTGAGACCCCTGCACTAGAGACTCTGCTTTAAAAAATATATATATAATGTTTGGGGGGTTCTAAGTTATTTTTTAGCAAAAAATACTGATTGTTACACGTGTACCTAATAAAGTGACCAGTGCGTGTGATGAAATCGGATGATCTGCGTATTTTATTGTGACTCCCGCAGCCTGTTATGAGGACACAGGGGTAATTGTACAATGACGGAGGAACTGCCCATGCAGAAGACGCCTTGTACCTTTAATGAGGTCCAGGGAGGCCATAGCTGGCGGTTGGTTGCCTGCCAGCACTCCGGGGTGATTGTTCAGGACGCATTAGCGAGGTGTTTGAGCACCAGACAAATATTTGTTATCAGTAAATAAATGACTGAAGCAGTCAGACTAGTATGTTAAGTTTGGTTTATTTGTTGGGGGTTTTCCTATTTAACTTCCAGTAATAAAAGAACATGACACGGCTTTAGTTGGCCGGCATACAATAGTAGAATGGGTGACTCAATGGAGTTTCGTTTCTAGGTCTTTTCCACGTTTTTCTATTGAAGTGTTTAAAGGGCGTGTTTTTTTTATTTTTTTCATATAATTTTATTATTTAGTATGTTATTTGTTATTCAGTTGGCATTGGGGTGAGTATGGGTATGTGGTAGGTGCTTTTCCAATGAGTTGCGCCAGTACAAACTGAATTTACCGGTGTGGCAGCCCACTTTTGTTGAATAAAACGGAAGGTTCACATAATCACCAGTTGCCCACACAGGGGTTCTTCCATATCACAGTTATCTGAAAATGCCAAGTCACCTGGCTCCGTTGTCAGTGGAACCAATGCTCCAGTGCCTCTGACTGTGTTTCCCAGCTTACTCAGCTTTTAGTTGCAGTGCCCTGCTGCACACCCTACTCCTGGCCTCTGGGTAGGGGTTCTCCTGACACCCCAATAGGAACCAACCAGACTCCTGGGACAAGACCTCCTGGCTACTGGCTGGGGCACCTCTGACCTCTGGTTTAGACCTCCTGTTTCTTGGCTCCTGGCTAGGGCTCCTTGAACCCCTGGGTGAGACTTCCTGTCGCTTAGCTCTTGGCTAGGCACCTCTGACCCCTGCTTTAGACCTCTTGTCTCCTGGTTAGGGCTCATCTGACCCCTGGGTGAGACCTCCTGTCTCCTGACTCCTGGCAAGGACTCCTCAAACCCCTGGATGAGACCTCATGTCTCATAGCTCCTGACTAGGGCACCTTGGACCCCTACTTTAGCCCTTCTGTCTCTTGACTCCTGGCTAGGGCTTCTCTGACCCCTGAGCGAGGCATCCTGTCTCTTAGCTCTTGGCTAGGGCTCCCCTGACCCCTGGTTTAGACTTCCTGTATCTAGACTCCTGGCTTGGGCTTATCGAACCCCTGGATGAGACCTCCTGTCTCCTAGCCCCTGGCTAGGATGCCTCTGACCCCTGCTTTAGACCTTCTGTCTTTTGACTCCTGGCTAGGGCTTCTATGACCCCTGAGTGATACCTCCTGTCTCTTAGCTCCTGGCTAGGGCATCTCTGACCCCTGCTTTAGATTTCCTGTCTCTTGACTCCTGGCTAGGGCTTCTCTGACCCCTGGGTGAGACCTCCTGTCTCTTAGCTCCTGGTTAGGGCTCATTGGACCCCTGGGTGAGACCTCCTGTCTCCTGGCTAGAGCACCTCTGACCCCTGCTTTAGACGTCTTTTCTGTTGACTCCTGGCTAGGGCTCTTCCAAATCCCTGGATGAGACCTCTTGTCTCCTAGCTCCTGGCTAGGGCACCTCTGATCCCTGCTTTAGACTTCCTGTCTCTTGACTCCTGGCTAGGACTCCTTGAACCCCTGAATGAGACCTCCTGTCTTCTAGCTCCTGGCTAAGGCACCTCTAACCCCTGCTTTAGACTTCCTGTCTCTTGACTCCTGGTCAGGACTCCTCGGACCCCTGGGTGAGACCTCCTGTCTCTTAGCTCTTGGCTAGTACTCCTCAAACCCTGGTTGACACCTCCTATCTCTTGACACCTGGTTAGGGCTCCTCTGACCCCTGGGTGAGACCTCCTATCTCTAGACACCTGGTTAGGGATCCTCTGACCCCTGGGTGAGACCTTCTGTCTATTGCCTTCTGGCTAGGGCTCCTCTGACCCCTGGGTGAGACCTCCTCTCTCTTAGCTCTTGGCTAGGGAACTTTTGACCCCTGGTTGAGACCTCCTGTCTCTTAGCTCTTGGCTAGGGCACCTCTGACCCCTGTGTGAGACTTCCTGTCTCTTAGCTCTTGGCTAGGGCACCTCTGACCCCTGGTTGAGAACTCCTGTCTCTTGGCTCTGGGCTGGGGACATTTGTTTTTCTTTCTTGTCCATTAAGGGACACAGAAAGTCATAAAACCTTTGGGCTATATCGCCACCTATAGGAGGCATGCACAGTAGCCAAATGTAGGCCACATCCAATGTTATTAGGCTATGTTATTTCTCTCTATAGCGAACAATAAATAAACAAAAACAACAAATAAATCCCCCCAGCCTCATAAAAGGGACAATGGGGAGAGGTCAAATATGGGACTTTAAGGGTCCTTTCACACGGAGCGGACGGTTTTTCGGTCCGCTCAGTGTGTCCGTCGGCTCATCGGGGGTCTCCGCTGAGCTGTCGGGCGGACAGGGCGGTCCCCGCACACTGTGCAGGGACCGCCCTGTCTCTCCTCCGCTATCCCCTATGGGGAATCAGATGGAAACGGACCGTCTGTCCGTTTGCATCCGATCCGTTCCACCGGACGGAAGAAAAATAGTGTTTTCTTCCATCCGCAAAACGGATCCAGACGGACGCGGACGTTAGCGGATCCGCTCCCATAGGGGCCCATTACAAGTCCGTTAACGGACTTGTAATTAGCGGACCATTCGTCCGCTCGTGTGAAAGGGCCCTAACTGTGCCACAAAAAAAGTAATGTACATCAATGTGGATACAACAGTCACAATCTTTATTATACAATATTATTTTTTTTAATTATTATTATTATTATACAGGACTTATATAGCGCCAACAGTTTACGCAGCGCTTTACATCTTGAGTGTAAACAGTACAAATACAATGCACTTTAATACACGGCCCTGATCCTTAGAGCTTACAATATAAGAGGGAAGGTCAAGAGATACAAGAGGTAATAAAAAATATGCTCTGCTGGGTTTTTTCGCCTTCCTCTGGATCAACTGTGGATATAGAATTGGGTATATGGGATTGTACGATATTTTTTATTTTTATGGTTGAACTAGATGGACTTGTGTCTTTTTTCAACCTGACTAACTATGTAACTATGGTGTACATGTACAACATAGGTATGAGACATTTGCTTTGTGTTTATAATGGTGTTGTGGATCAACGCGTTTCACAAGTTGATTCATTTCCTCAGGATCCGTGACTCGCTTCCATTTTTGAATTCTCCTCGTTGTCCCCCTTTGTAAGGGACCCTTACAAGCGGCAGTCAATCAAATATGAATTAGCCCTTAGGTAAGCCATAAGGTAGTCGAATAATGTGACCCCCCCCCCAAAAAAAAACTCTACTCTGAAAGCCCATTCCAAAGACGCACACAGACAGGGTCGATCCTAGGGTCACAGGCGCCTGGGTGCAGAAATATTTCTGGCGCCTCCACATGGGCGTGGTCATTTTACTAACTCCTTCCCTTTACAAATGTTTCTATGGCAATGACTCAACCACAGAGATGCTCCCGCACAAAGTCTTCATTACCCTGGGATCCTTACATGATCTCTTAACAATAAACAAAATACAGGAAGAGGAGCAGAGTACTTTATTGAGACCTGTAGGGGGGGGGGGGCTCTCTGATGGACACAGAGAGGGCTTCTGTTAGAGAGTCTGTTAGAAAGACCCCCAGACATACTACAGGCATGATACAGGAGATGGTCAGAGACTGCAGACATTGTACAGGAGATGGTCAGAGACTGCAGACATTGTACGGGAGATGGTCAGAGACTGCAGACATTGTACAGGAGATGGTCAGAGACTGCAGACATTGTACAGGAGATGGGCAGAGACTGCAGACATAATACAGGAGATGATCAGAGACTGCAGATGTAGTAAAGGAAATGGTCAGAGACTGCAGATATTGTACAGGAGATGGTCAGAGACTGCATACATTTTACAGGAGTTGGTCAGAGACTGCAGACATTGTACAGGAGATGGTCAGAGACTGCAGACATTGTACAGGAGATGGTCAGAGACTGTAGACATTGTACAGGAGATGGTCAGAGACTACAGACATTGTACAGGAGATAGTCAGAGACTGCAGACATAGTACAGGAGACGGTCAGAGACTGCATACATTGTACAGGAGACGGTCAGAGACTGCAGACATTGTACAGGAGACGGTCAGAGACTGCAGACATTGTACAGGAGACGGTCAGAGACTGCAGACATTGTACAGGAGACGGTCAGAGACTGCAGATGTAGTAAAGGAGACGGTCAGAGACTACAGAAATAGTACAGGAGATGGTCAGAGACACATCAGTTCTGGACGGACACACACACCTATGCTCGGAAACACTAGTGCTGGATGGATACAAACTTAGGAGAGAAGGAGGGAGGGGAGAACTTCGGCGCCCCCACCTCTGCAGTCGCCTGGGTGCAAAGCACCCTGTGCACCCTGCCTAGGATCGGCCCTGCACACAGACAAAACTTGGGCGAAAATAACTGGTCCAAAAACAGACGGTTATTTTTAGCCGCTGCAGGAGGCGTCTGCTCAGGTTTTCTAAATTTTCCAAAATTTAATTGGTCAGGTTAAGGACAGGCTGGCTTTAAATGAAAACCTGTTTTTTTCTTTTTTAGTGAGAGATTTTTTGAGTCATGTTATAATCTCACTGTAATCCTCTTATAATATAAATGATAGTCCATACTAGTACACATAGGAAGCAATATGAAGGCTCCATTGATTAAAGGTGAGTAGACGGAGCAGCTGATGCGTCATCGCTATGTATGAGGAATTCACTGGTTCAGTTACCTACAAGTTCCACCCTCTGTGTGTCTTGTGCTTCTATTCCTGGCCGTCCTGGCTGTTCCCTCCAGCCGTTATGCCGGGTGCATTATTGCAGCGCGACACCTGTGTGTTCCCAATCTCTAGCTGGAAGCTGCAACCTCAACAGATGAGCTTTTGTTTCGGATTTCCAATGCCAGAGACACAGCTTTGATTGTAAGCTTTTAGGGGGGAAGAATTCTCTTTGTGTTGCCTCCATGTAAGGTAGGTTTTTTGTTCAATTAGACTTTGAACTTTCTTTTTATCTCCCCCGTGTTTGCACATTTCACAGTCTAGAGCAGGGAGAGCTGGGAATGACAACACGAGAGTAAATCATTAAAAAAAAACACACCTAGGCTGGAGCAGTGCGGCCACCGCGCTTATTACTCTTAAAGTGGCCGCCTAAGACACTAAAAAGATAGCTATATACATTTTTATTTATTTATTGAATTTATTTCTAATATATATATATATATATATATAAATATACTTGGCCAGATTCAGGTAGATGGGCGCATCTTTGTGCCAGCGCAGCGCATATACGATCCGCCGACGCAACCTAGAGAGCCAAGTACAGTATTTACCAAGCACTTGCTCCCAACGTTGCGCCGGCGTAACGTAAATGTGAAGGCGCAAGCTGGCGTAAGTGGAAGTGGGTGTGACCTTATGCAAATGATGGCCTGACTCTGGAGCAGAGACTTATGCCCGGCGTATAATCCACGAAAACATGCGCAGTGACGTCGACGTATGATCGCTTCCCTGTGCGCATGCTCACAACTTCGCCGGCCCAACTTCCTGGGATACACCGGTGTACCGTCTTACGCCAAGCGCATAAATACGCTCAGACATGCGCCCGTCCGATGCAAAAGTACATCCTGCATTTTTTTTGCCACAGGAGTCGTCAGCCCTCATCTCTGCCATGGAGAGGTATGATGCCTTCCTCCATGGTGCCCAAAGTTGGGATACCAGTCAGGCCAGGAAACAGGCCATCCTGGAGACCATCGCCACAGAAATTAATAGCTTTGGCTATGAGACCCGGACAGCCAAGGAGATCAGTAAAAAGATCAATGACGTGAGGCGCAAGGTACGGGAGAAGGTGGCCGCCATCAAGAGGCACCAGAGGGGCATGGGGGGTGGACCCCCATGTGCGGTGAGCTTGACCCCGGAGGAGGAAGTGGTCGCCCGGTGTCTGGAGAGGGAGCAGTTAGAGGACGTGGAGGGATTTGATTCCCTTGATGATGCCTCGAGGACAGGTAAGTATTGTTTATCCCCCATCCAGTGTGTAGCATTTGAGGGGGTGGAAGGGGACATGTGACAGGTGTGAGGGTCCACCAACATGTGAATGCTTTGTGTCATCCACAGATGTGCAGGAGGGAGCGGGGCCATCTGCTGCCAGTGACCATCCCACGCCATCATCCCCTGAACATCCTCAGCCTGACCCCCTAGGAAGCCAAGATTCAGTGGTGGAGGGGAATGGCCACACTTCTCCTCTGGAGGTGGTTGAGGAGGAGACGGTGACCTTAGATCATGGTTGCCTTTATTTTGAGGATTCCTCCTCTTTGGCCAGGCCCTCTTACACCTCCTCCCCCATCAGGAAAGCCCCTCTGGCTCAGCCACCAGCAGGGTAAGCCCCTCAAAGGCGACACCTTACATCCGTGTCCAATCATCCTCTGCCCCCAGGAAGCGACATGGAAGACCAGGGGTGTTTCTGATGCGGTTCATGATCAAAAGGCAAGGTACCAGGTCCAGCAGACCCGGCATATTGAGGAACTAGCCGGACACCTGCACCGGGTGGCTGACAGCCTGGCCTCCGTGGCACAGATGACTGGTGCAGTGCAGGATGTCAGCTGCAACTGTGCTGCAGTGGTCACCAGCCTGGGGGAGCTGCAGGCAGAGGTCACACCCTTACTGGGGCAGTCCAGGCCAACACGGCTGCCATCCGGGATGAGGGGAGGCAGAGGCAGCGCAACCAGCATCACAATCTAAACCGCCAGCTGAGGATGCAGGCCCAGACTAATCACTACCTCAGCCGCATTGCCGTGGCCTTGGAGGGCAGGCAACCATCACCTGCCAGGAGTGGCCCACCCGGGGATGAGCCACCTCCAGATGCCCCACCCCCCCACCCGAGACTCCCTCCAGGCAGCTCAGGAGCCAGAGAGGTGGCACCAGACGCAGCCCCTGTCAGGCCAAATGAGTGCCGTTTTTTTTTTCCTCATAATATTTTTTTTTCTTACTGTTTCTGCTCAGGATATGAGTTTTTTGATTTGTTTTATGTTTAGGTCATGAGCCTTTTATTTAATTTTTTTACTGCACACGGTCAGTAGTGCAGACTACAGTGTGAATGGTGTGTGAATGTGGGGGTGACACTCCTGCCAGTAAGGGGTGTCACCCTGGGTCGTGGTGGAGAAGTTATCCCCACGGCCGTGTGAATGTGGTATGAATGGACAGCAACACCATTGGGGCATTGCGTTGCTGCATGCCAGACTTGGGCTAATCCAATGTGATGCAGATGTGGTGTGTGTGATCTAGGGACCACAGTGGTGTGCATGCGTGCATTGTCTGTGTGCCATGATGAATGTGTGTTTAACGTCCAAAGATGCCTACCACGAGGACCCTCCAGACTGCTCTTCCCGGGTAGCCTCGGGCAGGGGGGGGGGGGGGACTGTGTGGGTCGGGGGTCAGGTCATCACATATGTCAATCTGCAGGCCCTTTCTCATGGCAAAGTTGTACAGCATGCAACATGCACCAATGATCTGACACACAAAGGTAGGGGAATACAATAGGGTCCCCCCAGACTTATCCAGGCATCGCAAACGGGACTTCAGGAGGCCAAATGTTTGTTCCACCACTGCACGGATACTTCTGTGTGCAGCATTGTAGCTTCTCTCTCCTCTGGTTTGGGGATTCCGGTATGGAGTCAGGAGATGGGGCCCAAGTGCGTATGCCGAGTCACCTGGAAGGGAAAAGACAGGAGGATGTTAGCCGTGCATGTGCCACTCGTGATGTCTGCATCATGGGGTCGGACAGTCATGCCTGACTCCCATGTCACTCACAAACCAGCCAGCTGTCCCTGTACACATTCTATTTGAATTCCGTTGGGATGTTGCTTTGACGGTATATGTAGCTGTCATGGCTGGACCCGGGGTGTTTGGCACGGACGTGCCATATGAGACATTGGGCATCGGCTATCAGCTGTACATTGATGCAATGCCATTGCTTCCGATTGCGATATATGTGCTTTGTGGCATAGGGCGCTGTAGTGCCACATGGGTGCAATCAATGGCCCTGATGGTGCGTGGGAATCCAGCAAGTCTGTAGAAATCCTGCATTGCCTTCTGCCGCAGATGCTCATTGGTGGGTCTGATGATGTGGTGGGACATGCGTCTGAGGATGGAGGGGACAACCTGGTGCACACATCTGCTCATGCTGGTTTGTGACATCCCAGCCACGACTCCACTTGTACTCTGAAAAGATCCACTGGCGAGGAAATGCAGTTTTGCCAGGACCTTGACCAGTGGCTGCACTGCTTGTGAGCCAAGTGTCTTGATGGTTGATGTCATCTTTTAGGGCTGTGATTATTTCCAGGATGGCATCAGGGCTGAATCTGAAGGTGCAATACACCTCCAAATCACCCATGCCAAAGAGGCTCATGCGCGTGCGGTATATCCTCTCACGTGCCCTCCTCCTCCGTACCGGTGGACCCATTAGTAGTGCTAGGACCACGGCTGCCCCTGGCATGTTGGCAGGCAGATGTGGTGTTGTCCTGCAAGTGTGGTTGCTCAGCTTGCTAAGTTCATCCGTAACGGTGCTGCTGTACCTGCTCTCCAGCTGACCTGTGACCTGTGCACGTCAGGTACAAAGATAAATCAGCTTTTTGATGGAATAACTTTACGCCGGACGCACGACTTACGCGCACCGCGCGTAGCCTGCGCCGGCCGCACGTACATGCGTGAATCGCCATATCTACCTCATTTGCATATTTGAATAGGAAATCAATGGGATGCGTCCAGCGTAAATATGCGCCTACGATACGCCGGCGTAGGAAAGTTAGGTCGGTCGGAGGAAGCCATGTAAATGATGTGCTGAGTGCCAGACAAGTACTTAGAATGAACTGCGCATGTGTCGTACCTTGGACGCATCCCAGTGCGCATGCTCACAATCACGTTGAAAAAACTGCCTAAGATACGTCGGATCACTGCCTACGGTGTGAACGTAACCTACGCCCAGCCCTATTCACGTACAAGGTAAACTACGTAAAATTAGACGGCTTGTGTTCCCTGGTCCTTGCCTTTGCATGGGTTGCGCCTCATCTACGGGAAATAACTTTACACCGGACGTGCGACTTACGCAAACCGCGTATATTATGCGCCGGGCGCAAGTACGTTCATGAATCGCCGTTTTTCCCTCATTTGCATATTTGAATCAAAAAATCAATGGGAGTGCCACATGCGTCCAGCATAAATATGCGCCCACTCTACGCCAATGTAGGAAAGTTACATCGGTGGGATGAAGCCTATTTTTAGGCGTATCTTAGTTTGTGGGTCGGCGCACAGATACGACGGCGCACATTTGTACTTACGTCGGCGTATCTGGAGATACGTCGGTGTAAGTGCTTTGTGAATCCGGGACGATATTTTTCTTTCTTTCTTTCCTTCTTTCTTTCTTTCTTTCTTTCTTTCTTTCTTTCTTTCTTTCTTTCTTTCTTTCTTTCTTTCTTTCTTTCTTTCTGTCTTTCTTTCTTTCTTTCTTTCTTTTCTTTTCTTTTCTTTTTACACCTGCAAAGGAATGAATTAAAAAAGGAAATTAGAGCTGCCCATTATATATATATATTTACACACAGTATCCCACAAAAGAAATGCCACTTTGCTACAATGTTGTGTAGTGAGTGTACAGCTTGTATAACAGTGTACATTTGCTGTCCCCTCAAAAAAACTCAACACACAGCCACTAAACTGCTGGCAACAAAAGTGAGTACACCCCTAAGTGAAAATGTCCAAATTGGGCCCAATTAGCCATTTTTCCTCCCCTGTGTCATGTGACTGATTAGTGTTACAAGGTCTCGGGTGTCAATGGGGAGCAGGTGTGTTAAATTTGGTGTTATCGCTCTCACTCTCTCATACTGGTCACTGGAAGTTTAACATGGCGCCTCATGTCAAAGAACTCTCTGAGGATCTGAAAAAAAGTATTGTGTCTCTACATAAAGATGGCCTAGGCTATAAGAAGATTGCCAAGATTTTGAAACTGAGCTGCAGCACGGTGGCCCAGACCATACAGAGGTTTTTAATTGGACAGGTTCCACTCAGAACAGGCCTCGCCATGGTCAACCAAAGAGGCTGAGCTCACATGCTCACTGTCATATGCAGAGGTTGTCTGTGGGACATAGATGTATGCATTAATGCAGAGGTTGAAGGGGTGAGGGGGTCAGCCTGTCAGTGCTCAGACCATACGCCACACACTGCATCAAATTGGTCTGCATGGCCATCATCCCAGAAGGAAGCCTCTTCTAAAGATGATGCACAAGAAAACCTGCAAACAATTTGCTGAAGACAAGCAGACTAAGGACATGGATTACTGGAACCATGTCCTGTGATCTGATGAGACCAAGATAAACTTATTTGGTGTCAGATGGTGACAAACTTGTGTCGCGGCAACCAGGTGAGGAGGATAAAGACAAGTGTGTCTTGTCTACAGTCAGGCATGGTGGTGGGGGTGTCATGATCTGGGGCTGCATGAGTGCTGCCGGCACTGGGGGGCTACAGATCATTGAGGGGACCATGAATGCCAACATGTACTGTGACATACTGAAGCAGAGCATGATCCCCTCCCTTCAGAGACTGGGCCGCGGGGCGGTATTCCAACATGATACCGACCCCAAACGCACCTCCAAGACGACCAATGCCTTGCTAAAGAAGCTGAGGGTAAAGGTGATGGACTGGCCATGGCCTGCACAGAGTCCCTCATCATTGATATCTAGTGGGAGGAATAGTCCCTCATCATTGATATCTAGTGGGAGGAATAGTCCCTCATCATTGGTATCTAGTGGGAGGAATAGTCCCTCATCATTGGTATCTAGTGGGAGGAATAGTCCCTCATCATTGGTATCTAGTGGGAGGAATAGTCCCTCATCATTGGTATCCAGTGGGAGGAATAGTCCCTCATCATTGGTATCCAGTGGGAGGAATAGTCCCTCATCATTGGTATCCAGTGGGAGGAATAGTCCCTCATCATCGGTATCCAGTGGGAGGAATAGTCCCTCATCATCGGTATCCAGTGGGAGGAATAGTCCCTCATCATTGGTGTCAGTAGGAGTAACTTTGACTGGAAATTCCCATTCTACAGATCTTAAATACATAAACAGCTTTGAGCTTTCTCATCCAAGTTTTTTTTTTCTTTGAAGAACCGGCGTGGAGGCATTTCAGGCTCAAGCGAACGTGATTAAGGCAGAAACTGTTATCAGTGATCTATAAATGGCTCTCAAGACTGATCAAGATATAGAATTATTGCAAGAGACCCATAATTTGCTTGGGTTAAGTGCTGCATTTTGAATTATAGGTTGGTGGAAAGAAAGCCTTTTTAATTTCAAGGGACTTAAGGGACCAGAGCCTCCCGATATGATGACCTGATCAAGTGCTTTACCCGAGTCTGACAATCCTACGGGATTAAAACCTGTTTAGAGCCCATAACACAGAGGTGGCAAACACAAGGCCCGCGGGCCGAATGCGGCCCTCCAGGCCATTTCATGAGGCCCTCGCACCTCTCCAGTCATCCTCCAGAACCTTACTTTCTACTTTTAAGCAATGAATCCAACTTCTTTCCAGCAGCAGCATAAGGACAGGGGGGTGCACTGTAATGTAAGGGAGAGGGGGGACCCAACTTCTGATGGTGGGGGGGCTCTTGACATCTAATGTAAGGGAAAGGGATGCGCTGGACATCTAATCTTACAGATACAACCGGCCCTTTTGAGGGCAACCATAATACTGATGCGGCCCACGATGAAATTGAGTTTGACGCCCCTGCCATAACACCTTCCCTTTAGTAGAGGCCGTGGCTCATTCCCATTGTAATCCATCTTCTTGTTCTGGTCATTTTGTAGAGGTAAATTAATATTTTTTCGCAATAATTATTGTGTTTTGGAGTTTTTTTCCAAGCTTACCTCAAGGTAAAAATATGAAAGCTGTTAGTTATCGAGGCCGTAACCATCATCAATCAGTGTTGCTCAAATTCATGATTTCTCAAATACAGTAAAACCTCAGATTGCGAGCATAATTCGCTCCAGAAACATGCTTGTAGTTCAAAGCACTCGTATATCAAAGCAAATTTTCCCAAAAGAAATAATGATTCGTTCCACAACCATTTACTCACAAGTCCTTCAGTTTATAGTCCATTTAACCACTTAAAGACCGCCTCCTGCACATATACGTCGGCAGAATGGCACGGCTGGGCACATGTACGTACAGGTATGTCCTCTTGAAGTGCCCAGCCCGGTCCAAATCTCCGTGACCGCGGGACCCGCGGACCCGATCACCGCTGGAGTCCCGCAATCGGTCCCCAGAGCTGAAGAAGGGGGAGTGCTCTGTGTAAACACAGCTTCCCCGTTCTTCACTGTGGCGCCAGCATCGATTGTGTGTTCCCTGATATAGGGAAACACAATCGATGACATCACACCTACAGCCACACCCCTCTACAGTTAGAAACACATATGAGGTCACACATAACCCCAGCGCCCCCTTATGGTTAACAACCAAACTGCAATTGTAAATTTCACAGTAATCAATGCATTTGTATAGCATTTTTTGCTTTAAAAATGACAATGGTCCCAAAAATGTGTCAAAATTGTCTGAAGCGTCCGCCATAATGTCGCAGTCACGAAAAAAATCACTGATCGCCGCCATTAGTAGTAAAAAAAGAAATTAATAAAAATGCAATAAAACAAAATTTTGCGCAAACCAATCGATAAACGCTTATTGCGATTTTTATTTTACCAAAAATATGTAGAATAATACGTATCGGCCTAAACTGAGGAAATTTTCACTCTATTTTTGTTTATAGCGCAAAAAATAAAAACCGCAGAGGTGATCAAATTCCACCAAAAGAAAGCTCTATTTGTGGTGAAAAAAAGGACGCCTGTTTTTGTTTGGGAGCCACGTCACACAACTGCGCAATTGTCAGTTAAAGCGACGCAGTGCCGAATCGCAAAAACTGGGCAGGTCCTTTAGCTGCCAAAAGGGAAATATTTTTTCCCTTTTTCTATAATAAATACCCCCAAAAAAAGATATAAAAGAACATTTTTTTCCTCGTACGTATCATACGATACGTATTCTTCTACATATTTTTGGTAAAAAAAAACACAATGAGCGTTTAACAATTGGTTTGCGCAAAATGTATAGCCTTTACAAAATAGGGGATTGTTTTTTTGGCTTTTTTATAAAAAATTTTTTTTACTACTAATGGTGTCGATCAGCAATTTTTTTTTGTGACTGCGACATTATGGCGGACACATCGGACAATTTTGGCACATTTTTGGGACCATTGTAATTTTCACAGCAAAAAATACTATAAAAATGCACTGTGAAAATGACAATTGCAGTTTAAGAGTTAACCACTAGGAGGCGCTGTAGGGGTTATGTGTGACCTCATATGTGTGACGTGTGACATCACTGATCGCCTTTCCCTATATCAGGGAACAGACGATCAGTGACAATGCCACTGTGTAGAACGGGGAAGGTGTGTTTACACTCACACCTCTCCCCGTTCTTCAGCTCCTGTGACCGATCGTGTGAAAACCGGCGGCAATCGAGTCCCGCGGTCACGGAGCTTTGGACCGGGTCGACCCACGGCTGGGCACTTATAGGTAAGTACATATAGTGGGGTTGATGGATTTTTGGATGGTCACAAATGATTGCTTAAGTATAACAAATTAGATAAGCCTAGAAACCCCTCCCCTAGCCTTCTAAGTTTGGGTGACCACCTCTTCTTGGCTGCTAGATAAATACATATATTGGGGGTTGGTGGATGGTTGGATGACCACAATGATTGCTCAACACCACTGGTGGTAATTGAACCCAAGACTAAACACCTCCCCTACCCTATCTTTCTAAGTTTGGATGACCACCTCTTCTTGGATGCTTGATAAATACATATATTCGGGTTGATGGATGGTTTGATGACCACAATAATTCCACAACACCACTGGTGGTAATTGAACCCAAGACTCAACCCCTCCCCTCCCTATCTTTCTAAGTTTGGGTGACCACCTCTTCTTGGCTGCTAGATAAATACATATATTGGGATTGGTGGATGGTTGGATGACCACAATGATTTCTCAACACCACTGGTGGTAATTAAACCCAAGACTCAAGAGCCACCACTTAGCCAAAGCGCCGTTGTTTCCTATTGTCGGCAACATAGCAAACCACAACGCTGGCCCAGTTCTGTGTCATTTTCTCAGGCCTGACTAGCAGTATATCCTTATTAACTGCCGAGTTACATGTCTCTTGGTGATGGTTCTGCTTTTAGACCAATAAGAACATCATGATCCCATTTTTCCTCATCAAGGAACAATTAGTTAGTCTCTATACAATAGGAATCCAATAACTGAACAGTCTCAAAGGTTTCCGAAAGGGTATGACTTATATTTCAATCAAATTTAAATGAGTTTATAATTCTAAAATCCATTAACCTGGGGTGCCCTAAGGCTTGATGGTCCTCTTGGGTATCTCCCCCCTGACATAGAAGAAGTATCACAATTGCTTTAGTTCTTTTAGCCCACATGTTAAAATTGTCATTAACACACGGGATGCTTCTCCAGATTACGGGAGACACCTGAATTATAGCGCCACTCTCTGGCGAAAGAAGAAATTAATTAGTCATTTTTCCAATGCTAGTATTGTGGTTCCCTTATATCTAAACAGGCTTCCAAAATGTTCATTGTGTCCCTTGGAAAGGGATTATCTTTCACTTCTTGCTGTTTGGGATCAGTAGGCGCCAGTGTAAACCTTAATCCAATGATGAAATTTCCTCTCATTGGTAAAATTGTCAAACTGGCTACATCTAGCATTGTGCTCAGTGCCCAGGGGCGGACTGAACATTTGGGCTCTCGTGCACCGCCTGAGGGCCCCATGCCACTAAGGGGCCCCATCAGGGTTGCCAGCCTCAGTAAAACCAGGGACCGTATGTGAAAATGTGTGTTTTACAAAAAGATCCCAAGATTATAGCTTCCCCGCCTCTCCAGTACCTTTTCAGTGTGTGTGTGTATACTGTGTATGTGTATACTGTATGTGTGTGTATACTGTGTGGCCCCATAATCTATTGCCTGGGGGTCCCATAATCTCTTGCCTGGGGGTCCCATAATCTCTTGCCTGGGGGTCCCATAATCTCCTATTGCCCGGGGGCCCCATAATATCCTATTGCCCGGGGGCCCCCAAAATGTTCTCCTATTGCCCGGGGGCCCCATGAGTTGTCAGTCCACCCATATCAGTGCCCAATATTAACCCCATCATAACCACGGCATTCTTTGCTATTCAGCACTGAGCTGCTTTAACTGGTAATTGCGCGGTCATGCAACGCTGTACCCAAATTACATTTATATATATTTTTTCACACAAATAGAGCTTTCATTTGGTGGATTTTGTTCGCCACGTTTTGTTTTTTTAATTATTATTATGCACTTGCCACCAGTATAATGAAGTTATCCGGCGGCAAGGTGGCACTGCTGCGCTGGTTCACGTACTAGGTATGTGATCCAACACTTCCGGATCTGGGGCCGCCGGCGACCCACTGTAATTAGACACAGCAGGAGCTGATCTGCGTGTACCGCAGGCTCGATGTCCACCTGTCCCACCGATCATTTGGCAGAGAGCCAGAAGATCTGTAAACAAGGCAGATCTCCGTTCTGTCAGTACAGAAGGAAAGGATCCTGTGTTCCTGCAAAGCGCCGAACCACAAAGCAAGATACGCCCGACGTAACTTTCCTACACAGGCGTAGAGTGGGCGCATATTTACGCTGGACGCATGTGCCATTTATTTTCGATGCAGATGTGCAAATGAGGGAGATACGCCGATTCACGAACGTACTTGCGCCCGGCGCATAATATACGCGGTTTGCGTAAGTCGTACGTCCGGCGTAAAGTTATTCCCCATATTGGAGGCGCAACTTATGCAAAGGTATGGACCAGGGAACGAACGCCGTAAAATTTTACGTAGTTTACGTTGTACGTGAATAGGGCTGGGCGTAGGTTACGTTCACGTCGTAGGCAGTGATTAGACGTATCTTAGGCAGTTGTTTCGACGTGAATGTGAGCATGCGCACTGGGATGCGTCCAAGGCACGACGCATGCGCAGTTCGTTTTAAGTACTTGTCTGACACTCGGCCCATCATTTGCATGGGGTCCCGCTTCATTTAAATGTATCACGCCCACTTCCATCTACTTCCACCTACTCCCACTTATGCCTACGACTATATGCTACACCGGCGCAACTTTGGGAGCATTTGCTTTGTGAATTCCATGCTTGTCTCTCCGCGCTGCGCTGGCGTAGCGTAAAAGACATACGCTACGGCGGCATATATATGCGCCGACGTATGTGAATCCGGGCCAGTAGCTGTAATTTAAATTGGATTGTGTGAAAGTTATAGCATCTACAAATTATGGTATATATACTGGAATTTACACAGCTATAGGCACTATACCGGGACACACAAACCCCCATGCTCCTGCTTGTGCACGCGATCGCACGTGGACGGCAGCGATCGTGCTCGGCGGCTAAGCGCATTGGGTTCCCTGCGTCCAGGGGGGCGCATGCACGTTCCTCCAGTGGCGCTCGCGCGCCCTCTGGTGGCTCTCCTTGGCAAAGCCGTATATATACGAGATTTTGCCTAGGAGAGCCATTTTTCCGCAGTATATCTGCGGGATCTGGTTAGGAAAAGCTGTGCCAAGGAGGAGACCCAAGGGAAGCCCCTTGCTGGAGAGAGCCAGAAAGTAGGCTGGTCACTCAAAACTCCCGAGTTTTTTTTCCCATGGGGCAGATCTGTTGACATTGCAGGTCCCTCGTCTACTCCAGTGGCTGATTTTTACTTTGGCACTAAATGGAGCCCACTTAATCATTTTCTAATCCTAGATTGTCACAAAGGCCTCTCGATTTTCCATAATCTTTCTGGTACATCAAATTCACTTCTAATAAAAGAAATATATATATATATAATTTTCAACTTATTTTTAGAAATATTTAGAAATATTTTCAAACTATGCTCATTTCACTTCATATCTGTTTTTTTTAGGGTGTTCTGTGATGGAATGCAAAAAGGTCCCCACAAATAGCCACTGAAGAAGAGAAAAGGTGAGCCACATGTTGTCATTAAAGTGGGGCTCGTTCCAAAGTGTTTCTTGAGTTTTAGCTTTGGATGGGGTGGAGAAGGGTTGGAATTGAAAAAAAAATTCTCATGCTGTCTGATGATTCCCCCCCTCTGTCTACCCCAGACACACAGCAGCAAGGAAGATGATATTTGTCCAAAAAAAATTAGAGATAGCCTTTTGGGTGTTTACATTTTATTTTTATTTTTTTCATTTATAATGGTATCGTTTTCTGTGAATACACCCAGTCCATATAATGGATGGCATCTCCATTTATATTCACAGAAAACTGTAATATTATAAATAAAAATGTAAACACTCAAAGGCTATCTATATAATTGTTTTACCTATATCCTTCCCCTAAAAGCGATAATTAATAAAAACATTTTTTTAAGAGATAGCCTAGGGTAAGACGCTTACACCGACTTGTTCATTCCCCGACTTAGTTGGGGTAGGCGGTACACTTTGGTGGGCCAGCCACGCCCTGTGACCTTTGACCTCTGGGAACCCGCCTTCTGACCTTTGGGGGAGGTCCCTGTTCCAATTCCTGAGTCCTAGCCGTATTCTTCAAGGGGAAACACTAACCCTAACCCCTTAACCATTGGGTGTTTAACCCCTTCCTTACGGCGTCATTGTGAAATGACGGCGGCAGGAACCCCTCTTCGATCCGGGTGGACATCATATGACGTCCTTTGTTCCCGGCGATCTAGGGTGCGCGCGCACACCCGCGGCACCACCCGCGACCCTGCGCGTGTGCCCAACGGCCGCGATGGCCACCGGGCACCCGCGATCACCGGCGATCACGGCAGGAGTGTGGATCTGTGTGTGTAAACACACAGATCCACCTCCTGTCAGCGGTGAGGAGACCGATGTGTGTTCCCAGCACAGAGGAACACACATCGGTCTCCTCCCCCTGTGAGTCCCCCTCCCCCTACAGTTAGAACACACTTTAGGGAACATTTTAACTAGGGCTGTGCAAATTAACTTTTAATCGATCGATTAATCTTTAATTTTTTTGATCGATCAAAATCTTTTTGATCGATTAAAAAATTCTTATGACTGGTACTCGCCTCTCTGCCGGCTTCTGGGCCTTCAGGGAGTTCTGTCAGAGATCCGGTGACATCATGGACACCGGCGGGGCTTGCCGTGTCCATCTGAAGGGCTCCTTTGCTGTGCCTTCATATCTGCATGCCGGCGGGACCTTACTATCTGCCACACGCAAGCCAGGGCCGTTTTAATAGCATCTTGGGCCCCTGGGCAAAGAAATGCTCTGGGGCCCCTACAATAATGACAGTGCAGGTAAACAGACATCAAGTAGGTAGAAGGCAGAATGCCTCCCCTGTGTATCTATCACTCTCAGTGCCATCATGGGGCCCCCAATTTCGGGGCAGCGTAGCCTCAAGGACCAGCTGCTTTGGGCAAATGCAGCTGGGGCCCCTGGGCAGTGCCCAGGTGTGCCCTCTCATTAAGACAGCCCTGACGCAAGCGCTGTTACACTTCCCTCTATTACTTCCCTCTGTCAACCTGGGATTCTACAGCCATCCACTGGGAGTTGTGATAGTTCCCTTCATGGGACATCTACATGCCGATGGACTGATGTTAACTCCTCCTCATCTGGATTCAGCAGTGGCATCGTTGTACACATTTTTATACCAGTGCCATACTTAGCTACAGGTTTTTATGACTGCTTTTGGTACCATTTGGTATTACTCGCACCATTTTTACAGTTTATGTAGCTACATCGATTTTATCTCCAGTGCAATATTTATTTTGTTACCTACTTGAAGACTATAAAAATTGTAATGCTCTTCCCATCGAGCGCTGCCTTTGTGTGTTTTTTGTATCCTGCTATCCATTTTTCCAGTGGTTGGTAGCTGCACTGGCAATCAGCCTGTGAGGAGATCAGCTAAAAGTAGTTGGATCTGTATGTGCGTTATAATTAATCGAAATTAGTCGATTAATCGATAAAAAAAAAAAACGATTAATCGAACACAAAAATTTTGATCATTCACAGCCCTAATTTTAACCCCTTCAGCGCCCTCTAGTGTTAACCCCTTCCCTGCCAGTCACATTTACACAGTAATCAGTGCAGTTTTATAGCACTAATCGCTGTGTAAATGTGAATGGTCCCAAAAATGTGTCAAAAGTGTCCGATGTGTGCGCCGCAATGTCACGGTCACAATAAAAAAAAAAAACGCAGATCGCCGTCATTACTAGTAAAATAAAAAAAAAAATGCCATAAATCTCACCTATTTTGTAGACGCTAGAACTTTTTGGGCAAACCAATTAATATACGATTATTGCGTTTTTTTTTTTCTTACCAAAAATAGGTAGAAGAATACGTATCGGTCTAAACTGAGGAAAAAAACTTTTTTTTTTTTTTTTTCAAATTGTGATATTTATTAAATAAAAAGGTAAAAAAATATTGTGTTTTTTTTTTTTAAATTGTCGCTATTCTTTTGTTTATAGCGCAAAAAATAAAAACCGCAGAGATGATCAAATACCACCAAAAGAAAGCTCTATTTGTGTGGGGAAAAAAACATAAAGATTTAATTTGGGTACAGTGTTGCATGACCGCGCAATTGTCATTCAAAGTGCAACAGCGCTGAAAACTAAAAATTGGTCTCGGCAGGAAGGGGGTGAAAATGCCCTGTATGGAAGGGGTTAAATTAAAAAAAAATTGCTTTTATATTGGTATCGTTTTCTTTGAATACACCCAGTCCTTATAATGGATGGCATCTCCATTTATATTCACAGAAAACTGTACTATTATAAATAAAATATGTAAACACCCATGGCTATCTCCTAAAAAAAATGAATTTATTAATTATCACTTTAAGGGGGAGTGTGTAGGTATGCAGGTGGGGAACCCACATACCTGCACCCTCCCCCTAAAAGCGATAATTACTATATTCATTTTTTACCTACACCCTCCCGCTAAAAGCGATAATTAATAAATATCTTTTTTAAGAGATAGCCTTTGGGTGCTTAATTTTTTTACTTATTTTTGTTGCATTTATAATGGCATTGTGAATATACCCAGCCCTTATAGTGGAATATAGTCACAGAAAACTTTACCATTATATATAAAAAATAAAATAAAAATGTAATAAATTATTTTTTTACCTACACCCTCACCCTAAAAGCGATAATTAATAAATAATTTTTTTAAAGAGATAGCCTTTGGGTGTTTACATTTTATTCATTTTTTTGCATTTATAATGGTATAGTTTTCTGTGAAACATATAAACTATACCATTATAAATAAAAAATGTAAATAACAAATGTAAACACCCATAGGTTATCTCTTAAAAAAATGTATTTATTAATATCGCTTTTAGGGGGAATGTGTAGGTATGCGGGTGGGGAATATTCCCAAACCTCACACCTGCACCCTCCCCCTAAAAAAGATAATTAACCACTTGCCGACCGCGCTATAGCAAAAATACTGCTACAGCGCAGTCGAGTTGTTTTGACACGACGTCCCTGGGACGTCCTCGTGCACTTCCTCATTTGCGCGTCCCCTGCAATACCCCAACACTCTGCAATACCCCAATACCCTGCGCGATACTCTGCAATACCCCAATACTCTGCAATACCCCAATACTCCGCAATACCCCAATACTCTGCAATACCCCAATACTCCGCAATACCCCAATACTCTGCAATACCCCAATACTCCGCAATACCCCAATACTCTGCAATACGTCCCCCCCTCCTGCCACTCTCCTGTGCTTTTACAGACTCACCGCTACGATCGAAGCCAGGATATATTTTTTTCAGTCTTCCTAGCCTAGAGGTGAGATGTGGGGTCTTTTTGACCCCATATCTCACTGTAAAGAGAACCTGTCATGTTATATTCCTATTACAAGGGATGTTTACATTCCTTTTAATAGGAATAAAAGTGATAAAAAAATGTATTTTTGGGGGAAAAAGTGTCAAAATCAAGTAAATAAAGTAAAATGAACAACAATTTTTATTCATTTTTTTTTAAAGCACCCCTGCAGCGTTTTGTACCGCGATTTGCCGCGACAAAATGCGTCGTTTTTAACCTTGTTTTTTTTTACATTTCATTGTCAGCTATGCCGAATGCCGAAGCCGTCTGAAAAAAAGGGTCCGGGACTTGTTTTGAGCTTCAGGCGTACGGCGTTTCGGCGTTCGGCGTGGAGATGTGAACCATCTCCATAGAGAACAATGTTAAATCACCCCTCCAGCGTATTTTAGGCTGCAATAGCGCCGGGCTTCAGGCGACAAAACGCCTAGGTGTGAATGGAGCCTAAAAGCGATGATTAATAAATACAATTTTTACCTACACCCTCTCCCTAAAAGCGATGATTAATAAAAAATAAAAAAACTACACCCTCCCCAAAAAGGGATAATTAATAAATATATATTTTTTTAAGAGATAGCTTTTGGGTGCTTACATTTTTTTTTTGCATTTATTGGTGTAGTTTTCTGTGAATACGCCCAGCCCTTATAGTGGATGGCATCTCCATTTATATTCACAGAAAACTATACCATTATAAAAAACAAAATTAAAAATAATATTCACCACCCGCATGCCTACACCCTCCCCTAAAAGCAATACTTAGTAAGTACATTTTTTACCTACACCCTCTCGCTACAAGTTATGATTAGTAAATTCATTTTTTACCTACACCCTCCCCCTAAAAGCGATAGTTAATAAATACATTTTTTTAAGTGATAGCCTTTGGGTGTTTACTAGTGTTGCTCACGAATATTCGCATTGCGAATATTCGCTACGAATATTGCATATTCGAGTATTCGCGAATAACTCGAATATCGCTGCGAATATTCGCTATTTCGAATATTCGTATTTTTCAAATTTCGCAATCAATTTCGCAATCAATTTCGCATTCGCACTAGCGAAATTTCGCATTCGCAATTTTTTTTTTTTTTATAAAATATAGCGAATATTCGTAAATATCGAATATTCGCTATATTTTATCCAAAAAAAAAAATTGCGAAATTTCGCAATCATTTTCGCTTTCGCATATGCGAAATTTCGCTATTTTTTTTTTATAAAATATAGCGAATATTCGTAAATATCGAATATTCGTGATATTTTATATAAAAAAAAAAAATAGCGAAATTTCGCAATTTTTTTTTTTTAATTAAAAAATCACGAATATTCGATATTAACGAATATTCGCGAAATCGAATATGGCGTATTCCGCTCATCACTAGTGTTTACATTTAATTTTTTTTTTATATATATTTTTATATATATATATATATATATATATATATATATATATATATATATATATATAATTTTTTTTTTTTGCATTTATAATGGTATAGTTTTCTGTGAATATCCCCAGCCCTTATAGTGGGTGGAATCTCCATTTAGCTCACCATTGATCAGGTTCCCAGGACCTTTGGGTCCTTTTTGCAAAGATATGGAATGCCAGGGTGAGGGCACCACATCCAATCAATCATAGGCCAAAAATACATATAAAAAAGTTTATGGTGCCCCGAAGAATACACATTTACAATAGATTATAAAATAATTGTTTTCGGTCTGTCAGCGAGGACATAGAAAGAAATGAAACCTGATTAAGGTTATAACTCTTCCCTAATTTATCCAAAAATAGAGAAAAGGTCTTCCTGGGTGCTGCTTAAAAATCAAAAATAAAATGTCATTATTTTATTCATTAAATTTTTTGTTTTCTTTTAGGTACATTAAAGTACTACAGACTTTATACCTTTCTACGAGCAGTGCTAACTACAAAACATTGTTGTTATTTTTTTATTTTTTTTTTACTTTTTCACTCCCAACTTCACAGAAGGTTAAAAATAACTTCCCATCAACCTTGCCAATTCGCAATCAAAAACTTGTAGCGGATTTTGGAGTTCTGTCAGATATTGTTTGTTGGAGTTAATGACCCTACAAGGTGGTGTCAGTGATAAGATTGATTTTAGAGTTGTTATGTTTCGAAAAAAAAAAAAAAAAAAAATGCCAACCTGGACTTCTTCTGCAGCACAGGCAATACAAAAAAATAAATAAAAATCAGAAGACAAATTGAATGCAATTAAAAAAATATAGGAATCTTGAAATTAATTTTAATACTATTGAATTGTTTATAGTGTTTTAATAGTTATGTTACTTAGCCTTTGTTGGGAAAGGAAGTCCTAAAAGTCGCACATCAATGAGGTGTATGGCAGCCTCAGCTTACAAACATGTTATACTTGCCTGTTCTGTGTAATGGTTTTGTACAGAACAGTCCCGATCCTCCTCTTCTCAAATCCCTCTTCGCTGCTCCAGGCCCCTCCCCCCTGTTTAGTGCCCCCACAGTAAGCTGTCTGCTATGGGGGGCACCCGAGCCAAGTCACAGCTTTCCATGTTCATTCAGACCTGGAACCGCAGCCTGGTCCCGCCCCCTTTCTCTTCTCATTGGATGTCTGACTTAGACTGCAGCAGGAGCCAATGGCGCCACGCTGCTATCTCAGCCAATGAGGAGGGGAGTCCTGGGCAGCCAAGACATTGCTGCAATACCACTGGATCTAGATGGGGCTCAGGTAAGTATTCTGGGGGGGGGGGGGGGGCTGCTGCACACAGAAGTTTTTTTTTCGAATGCATATTATTATACAGGATTTATACAGCGCCAACAGTTTGCGCAGAGCTTTACAATGTAAAGGGAGAGAATACACCAACAGTACAAGGCAGGGGCGGACTGACAACTCATGGGATCCCTGGGCAATAGAAGATTATGGGGCCCCCGGCCTTACAGATGGCCACCATACCAGGAGGCAGTGCAGAGGCGGGGCAGCTAACATCTCAGGATTTTCACATCAAAAGCATGTCGGTTTCAGAAATATCAGGGACAGATGTAAAAAAAAACCACAGATTTTTACATACTGTCCCTGGTTTTACTGAGCCTGGCAACCCTGATGGGGCCCCCTAGTGGCATGGGGCCCTCTGGCAGTGCCCGAGTGACTCAATGGTCAGTCCGCCCCTGGTTAGAGGAGCCCTGCTCCTGTGAACGTACAATATAAGAGGGAGGGGCTAGTGAAACAAAAAGATGGGGACTATGTGGCATGAACTGATAAGGGGAGTAGAAGATTTGGTTGTTAGCTGGGCGTATTTCGGAGACGTTTCAGGGGTAAAGTGTGCAAGATTTGGACAGTGATTAGATTTGGGCCTGAAAAGACAGGTCAGAGTCTAGGATTATACATAGTACCTTGGCATGAGGGGAGGGACTGATGGTTGTATTATTGATCTTGATGGAGAAGTCGGCCAGGGGGGTGAACGAGTTTGCGGTGGAGGAACTTGACTGGCCTGCACAGAGACCTGACCTCAACCCGATAGAACACCTTTAAGATAAATTAGAGCAGAAACTGAGCAGGACCGCGTAGAAAGTAGGCTTGATCTGGACAAAAACACCCAGGAAGTAGTCTTGATCTGGACAAAAACACCCAGGAAGTAGTCTTGATCTGGACAAAAATACCCAGAAAGTAGTCTTGATCTGGACAAAAACACCCAGGAAGTAGTCTTGATCTGGACAAAAATACCCAGAAAGTAGTCTTGATCTGGACAAAAACACCCAGAAAGTAGGCTTGATCTCGGCAAGACCACCCAGAAAGTAGGCTTCATCTGGACAAGACCAGCCAGAAAGAACAGTGACCTGACCTCAACCCGATAGAACACCATTGAGATAAATTACAGCGGAAACTGCGTAGAAAGTAGGCTTGATCTGGACAAGACCACCCGAAAAGTAGGCTTGATCTGGACAAGACCACCTGGAAAGTAGGCTTGATCTGGACAAGACCACCTGGAAAGTAGGCTTGATCTGGACAAGACCACCTGGAAAGTAGGCTTGATCTGGACAAGACCACCTGGAAAGTAGGCTTGATCTGGACAAGACCACCCGAAAAGTAGGCTTGATCTGGACAAGACCACCTGGAAAGTAGGCTTGATCTGGACAAGACCACCTGGAAAGTAGGCTTGATCTGGACAAGACCACCTGGAAAGTAGGCTTGATCTGGACAAGACCACCTGGAAAGTAGGCTTGATCTGGACAAGACCACCCGAAAAGTAGGCTTGATCTGGACAAGACCACCTGGAAAGTAGGCTTGATCTGGACAAGACCACCTGGAAAGTAGGCTTGATCTGGACAAGACCACCCGAAAAGTAGGCTTGATCTGAATAAAAACACCCAGAAAGTAGGCTTGATCTGGATAAGTCCAGCTAGAAAGTAGGCTTGATCTGGGCAGGATCACCCGGAAAGTAGGCTTGAACTGGGTAGGATCACCTGGAAGGTAGGTTTCACCTGGGCAGGACTACATAGAAAGTAGGCTTGATCTGGACAAGACCACCTGGAAAGTAGGTTTGATCTGGGCAGGATGACCCGGAAAGTAGGGGGAAATATGTGTAGGTCATGGGTGTAAGTTACACTTTCCCAGCGACTGGGACGAAAAGTTAACAAGTATGGCCCTGCAGAGGAAGAACTGCGAGGCAGGGCTTCTCGTCCAACATCAGTGCCCGACCTCACAAATGCACATTTGGAAGAATGGTCAAACATTCCCATAGACACACTCCTAAACCTTGTGGTCGGCCTTCCCAGAAGAGTTGAAGCTGTTATAGCTGCAAAGGATGGGCCAACTCATTATTGAACCCTACGGACTAAGATTGGGATGCTATTAAAGTTCATGTGTGTGTTAAAGGCAGGTGTCCCAATACTTTTGACAATGTAGTGTATTTAACAGACCCAAAGGGGAGCAAATAAAGAAATGTATTGGTAGAGAAAAAAAAAATGAAAGAATATTATCTCCAGTGAAATTTTCTGACTTCCGTCGTCCTTTAGGAAGAAGAAGGTTTGCTGCTCTTTCACCTTCATTGTTTTCCTCCTAAAAGCGTCTCTCCATTGTGAGCAAATCTCAGGAGACCTCAATCTGCATAATCCGTCACATAATCTGATCCGCACAAATATGGAAAAAGATATTTATCAAGATGATTGCAGACCTGACCCAGTAAGAGCGCATTGAGAGCCGACCCCCCGCGTGACCTTGGTGGCAGAATGTAAACTATCTCAAGGGTACAGAGGAGAGCGGTATTTATGGAGATCGCGGCTAATGCTCATGTCCCGAGCTTTGCGCCAACTAATCTCACTAAGGCCGTATTCTGTCAATATTAACCTAGGTCAGGACTGACTCTGAGAGCTTGTATCAGGCAATTGTCCTTCAGAACACCTAATGCATGAAGGGACAACGCCAATTCAATTATTGTGAAATACTTTGGCAATTTTATAGTTATGTGACTGCGTTTTTTGTGAGAAAGCACAAAACTGACACAAAATGCAATAAAAAAGCGAGTACAGTGCAACCTCGGTTTAAGAGTAACTTGGTTTGAGAGCGTTTTGATTTGCCAGCAACGTTTTTTTTAACCACTTAAGACCCGGACCATTATGCAGGTTAAGGACCTTGCCCCTTTTTGCGATTCTGCACTGCGGCGCTTTAACTGGCAATTGCGCGGTCGTGCGACCTGGCTCCCAAACAAAATCGGTGTCCTTTTTCGCCCACAAATAGAGCTTTCTTTTGGTGGTATTTGATCACCTCTGCGGTTTTTATTTTTTGCGCTATAAACAAAAATAGAGCGACAATTTTGAAAAAAATGCAATGGCCCAGATTCACAGTTGGGCGCACATTACGCCGACCTATCGCAAATGCCGTACACTATGCCGGCGCAGCGCAGGGAGGCAAGCTATTGCTCTCAACGCTGCGTCGACGTGGCGTATTTTTCGAAGGCGCAGGCCGGCGTAGGTGGAAGTGGGCGTGACCCTATGCAAATGATAGTCCAAGCAGGGTGCAGTGTTTTACGCCCGGCGTATCACGAACTGCGCATGCGCCGTGACGTAGCCATGACGTGGACGCATTAAACGGCACCCTTATGCGCATGCTTACAACCACGCCGGCACAACTGCCTAAGCTACGCCGGATCACCACGTACGCCCAATACGCTGTCCTGTGTTCTCTGGGGCAGACCTTTGCATGTCTGTTGCCTGGTTGCGCCTCCTTTATGGGGAATAACTTTACGCCAGACGTACAATTTACATGCACCTTGTGCAGCATGCGTCGGGCGCACGTACGTTCGTGAATCGCCGTATTTCCCTCATTTGCATGTTTGAATGCCTAATCAATGGGAGCAGCAACATGCGTCCAGACGAAAAGTGCGCCCACGCTACGCCGGCCTATGTAAGCTACGTCGGCGTATGCTGGCCAGCTTTTAGGCGTATGTTGGTTTGTGGGTCCGGTGCACAGATACGCCGGCGCAAATTTGCACTTACGGGCGCACATTTGCACTTATGTCGGCGTAAGTGCTTTGTGAATCTGGGCCAATATTTTTTACTTTTTGCTATAATAAATATCCCCCAAAAATATATAAAAAAAGTTTTTAGGCCGATACGTATTCTTCTACCTAATGTATAGCATCTACAAAATAGGGGATAGTTTTATTGCATTTTTATTAATAATTTTTTTTTTTACTACAAATGCCGGCGATCAGCGATTTTTTCATGACTGCGACATTATGGCGGACATATTGGACAATTTTGACACATTTTTGGCACCATTGTCATTTTCACAGCGAAAAGTGCTAAAAAAATGCACTGCTTACTGTGAAAATGACAATTGCAGTTTAGGAGTTAACCACTAGGGGGCTCTGTAGGGGTTAGATTTGACCTCCTATGTGTTTCTAACTGTAGGGGGGCGGGGCTGGTCATGTGACGTCATTGATCGTCTTTCCGTATATCAGGAAACACACAATCAATGACACTGCCACTGTGAAGAACGGGGAAGCTGTGTTTACACTCACCTCTCCCAGTTCTTCAGCTGAACGATAGAGGGACACCGGCGGAGATCGGGTCCGCTGTTCCCGCAGGCGTGGTCACGGAGCTTCGGACCGGTTCGCTAGCATGCCGGCGGCGGCGTGTTCGCGACACCATGGCTGGGCTTAAAGACAGGTACAGGTACGTGATTGTGCCCAGCCATGCCATTCTGCCAAGGTATATCGTCAGTAGGGGGTCCTTAAGTGGTTAAATTCTAACTTGGTTTGTGAGTGTTGACTCGCAAGATGAGCAGGATTCAAGCTAAATAGCTCTGCAGTACCTCATTTGGCCTGAGGTATGGGGGTGCAGAAGCCGAGCAGAGCCAAAAATATTCCTGCAGTGCCTCATTTGGCCTGAGTTACGGGGGCGCAGGAAACAAGCCGAAATGTCCTCGGCCTTTTTTGGCGCTCTCTGGCGCCCCCCACATCTGGCTGCATTTGGTATTACATCCCATTGAAGTCAATGCAGACAAATTATTTTCGTTTTCATTGACTTCAATGGGAAAACTTGCTTTGATATGCGAGTACTTTGGATTACAAGCATTCTCCTGGAACAGTCTATGCTCGTAATCCAAGGTTCCACTGTATACAAAAAAGTACATCAAAAAATAAGGACCCTGGCCCTGAACACCCAGGGCGCAAGGCTCCTGATGGGGACTGAGGTATTCGTGATCTACCCAGCCAAAACTTGGATGACCCCATTTTTCAGGGGACCTGTCCAGGTAGGGTCCACCTAGGTAGGGCTCCCCTGAAGGGGGCTCCTATGGGAGATGGAGAGCCTAACCATTAGACCATGTGCCCTCCCCTCTAATGTGTTCAGTGCAAGTCCATGGAACAAGAGATACAATGTGACAATTCTAAAGATCACTAGTGAGAATTAGCATATACATGTATCGGTAAGTATTAGTTACATGTACAGTATGTGCTAATTCTTTTGTAGCATTCTTTGGAATTGTTACATTGTATCTCGTGTTTAGCCACTTAAGCCCCGGACCATTATGCAGGTTAAGGACCTTGCCCATTTTTTGTGATTCCGCACTGCGTCGCTTTAACTGACAATTGCGCGGTCGTGCGACGTGGCTTCCAAACAAAATTTGGCGTCCTTTTTTCCCTACAAATAGAGATTTCTTTTGGTGGTATTTGATCACCTCAGCGGTTTTTATTTTTTGCACTATAAACAAAAATAGAGCGACAATTTTTTTTAAAATTCTATATTTTTTACTTTTTGCTATAATAAATATCCCCAAAAAAAACATAAAAAACGTTTTTTTCCCCTCAGTTTAGGCCGATACTTATTCTTCTACCTATTTTTGGTAAAAAAAAAAAAATCGCAATAAGCGTTTACTGATTGGTTTGCGCAAAAGTTATAGCGTTTACAAAATAGGGGATAGTTTTATGGAATTTTTATTGTATATTTTTTTTTTTACTAGTAATGACGGCATTCAGCGATTTTCTTTCGTGACTGCGACATTATGGCGGGCACATCGGACACTTTTGACACATTTTTGGGACCATTGTCATTTTCACAGCAAAAGGTGCTATAAAAATGCACTGATTACTGTGAAAATGACAGTGGCAGTAAATGGGTTAACCACTAGGTGGCGCTAAGGGGTTAAGTGTGTCCTAAGGAAGTGATTCTTACTGTGCGTGGCTTTAGGCGTGACGTCACTGATCGTCGTTCCCTATATCAGGGAACAGACGATCAGTGTCGCTGCCACAGAGAAGAACGGGGAAGGTGTGTTTACACTGTGTTTACACTCACCTCTCCCCGTTCTTCAGCTCCTGTGACCCCGGCGCCGATCAGGTCCGTGGCTCCCCCATGGCTGGGCTCTTAAAGGCAACGTACAGGTACGTGCCTGTGCCCAGCCGTGCCATTCTGCTGACGTAAATCGGCGTTAGGCGGTCATTAAGTGGTTAAAGACATTTGTATTTTCTATGCTTCTCAGCTCCATCTAGTGGCCATATTTCGATATTATAATGAAAACATTTGTTTAGAACAGTGTTTATCAAACCTTTTTCAGTCATGGCACCCTTTAAAATTATGGAAAGTCTCAGGACAACCTATTTTACATACTGCAGCAACATCCACATGTAGGACACCCAATGTTAGAGGTGATTTGTTCTTCCAAAGCAAATACAGTGGAACCTCGGATTATAAGCATGATCCGTTCCAGGAGAATCCTCCTAATCCAAAGAACTCGCATATCAAAGCGCTTTTCCCCATTGATGTCAATAGCAACAAAAATTATTTGTTCTGCATTGACTTCAATGCCATGCAATACCGCCTGAGACGGGGGGGGGGGGCACTAGAGAGCCTTCGAAAACATCCGGAAAGGCCTGGGGACAGTTCGGCTGATATTGGCAAACCTTGGAAAGACTCCGTTCCCGAGCCTTTCCGAGGTTTGTCGAGGTCAGCCAAGCTGTCCTCGGTTCTTTCAATGCACGACCACCCCAGAAAGTAGGCTTGATCAGGGCAGGATAACGTGCAAAGTAGTTTTGAATTGTGTAAGACCACCTGGAAAGTAGGCTAGATCTGGACAGAACCACCCAAAAAGTATTCTTGGTCTGGACCAGTCCACCCAGAAAGTAGTTTTGATCTTGAGCAGGGCCACCCCAGAAAGTAGGCTTGATCTGGGCAGGACCACCCCAGAAAGCAGGCTTGATCTGGGCAGGACCACCCCAGAAAGTAGGCTTGATCAGGGCAGGACCACCCAGAAAGTAGGCTTGATCGGGGCAGGATAACGTGCAAAGTAGGTTTGAACTGTGTAAGACCACCTGCAAAGTAGGCTTTATCTGGACAAGACCACCCAAAAAGTAGGCTTGATCTGGACCAGTCCACTCAAAAAGAAGGCTTGATCTGGACCAGTCCACCCAAAAAGTAGGCTTGATCTGGACCAGTCCACCCACAAAGTAGGCTTGATCTGGACCAGTCCACCCAAAAAGTAGGCTTGATCTGGACCAGTCCACCCAAAAAGTAGGCTTGATCTGGACCAGTCCACCCACAAAGTAGGCTTGATCTGGACCAGTCCACCCAAAAAGTAGGCTTGATCTGGACCAGTCCACCCACAAAGTAGGCTTGATCTGGACCAGTCCACCCACAAAGTAGGCTTGATCTGGACCAGTCCACCCAAAAAGTAGGCTTGATCTGGACCAGTCCACCCAAAAAAAGGCTTGATCTGGACCAGTCCACCCAAAAAGTAGGCTTCATCTGGACACGTCCACCCACAAAGTAGGCTTCATCTGGACCAGTCCACCCACAAAGTAGGCTTGATCTCGACCAGTCCACCTACAAAGTAGGCTTGATCTGGACCAGTCCACCCACAAAGTAGGCTTGAACTGGACCAGTCCAACCACAAAGTAGGCTTGATCTGGACCAGTCCACCCACAAAGTAGGCTTGATCTGCACCAGTCCACCCACAAAGTAGGCTTGATCTGGACCAGTCCACCTACAAAGTAGGCTTGATCTGGACCAGTCCACCCACAAAGTAGGCTTGAACTGGACCAGTCCAACCACAAAGTATGCTTGATCTGGACCAGTCCACCCACAAAGTAGGCTTGATCTGCACCAGTCCACCCACAAAGTAGGCTTGATCTGGACCAGTCCACCCACAAAGTAGTTTTTATCTGCCCAGGACCACCCCAAAAAGTAGGCTTGATCTGGACCAGTCCACCCAGAAAGTAGTTTTGATCTGGGCAGGGCCACCCTAGAAAGTAGGCTTGATCTGGGCAGGACCACCCGGAAAGTAGTGGGAAATATGTGTAGGCCATAGGTGGGGGTTACAGTGTCCCAGCGACTGGGACGAGATGTTGACAAGTATGGCCCTGCAGAGGAAGAACAAAATACTTTGGGGAAGTTTTCCATTTGAGTCTTCAAGAGATAAAAGCTGAGAGATGATTCGACCCACTGGTGCCCATAAAAAACAGAAAGACCAGCTCTTGGTAGACTTGGCTTTTAGGCTAGCCATATGATAAAAGCGTCTGATTATCCCAGAGATCGATACGCCCAATATGGATGTTGTTTGGGCTGTGCCTTTTAGGTAAGATCCTCATAGAATAGTATGTGTAGCATTTGCTTACCTTAGTTGTTTGTGCAGAGATTATTCAGCATGCCGAACTGACATCCCAGCCTTTAGTATACATATGTCATTCTTTTTTCTTTAAACAATAAGCAGTGGCTTGAATTATGCGTTCAGGACACTGTTGAGGCATTGGCCTCTGTTGTCGGAAAAGCAAAGTGCTAGGGTTTTGCTCTATCGTGTTTCAGCCATCAATATTAATCATCCCAAGGTTCAGCATGTCTAAGTTTAGCTTCTGGGCAGACTACAACTTTTACCCAATGTGATATGCGGTGTGTTTTCATTCAAGGCGTGGTGCTCAAGTTAAAGTGCTTGTTGGACCTGCTGCACTGGCCCTCATCCTGGCCTCTAGCAGGCAGAGGCGGCTCTAGGCTTTGTGAGGCCCTAGGCAAAACTTCACATGGAGCCCCACAATCGCCCAGAATGGGAAAAAAAATTCCAGGACAAGAGCCTCTTCCCCACAACCCTGGCCAGTGGTTGTGGGGGTCTGCAGGAAGAGGGGTTATCGGAATCTGGAAGCCCCCTTTAACAAGGTGGCCCCCAGATCCTGCTCTTCAATAACTAAGAGGTGATGTCACCTGGTGAACCCGCCCCCTTGTGACGTCATTGACTGAGGGCATGCTGGGTCATTGACGTCACAAGGTGTGGTGTCACCGATATTTACTTGTTGTTAGAGACGCTGGCAGCCCCGCTCCTGGGTCAGGGCTTTTAACGCTGCCTGAGCACAGCAGCGTAAGGCTCCTTACACACGGAGCGGTCCGTTCCGTGTGTCCGTCAGCTCAGCGGGGGGGTCTCCGCTCAGCTGTCGGCGGACGGGGCGGTCCCCGCACACTGTGCAGGGACCGCCCTGTCTCTCCTCCGCTCTCCCCTATGGGAGTCGGATGGAAACGGACCGTCTGTCCGATTGCATCCGATCCGTTTGGCCGGACGGAAGAAAAATAGGACATTTTTCCGTCCGCAAAAACGGATGCGGATCTGGCGGACGTTAGCGAATGCATCATCCGCTAACGGATCCGCTCCCATAGGGGCCCATTACAAGTCCGTAAACGGACTTGTAATGAGCGGACGAACGGTCCGCTAGTGTGAAAGGACCCTTAAGGTCCCCTGTCGCTCAAAACTGGGGTATTGCATTGTATCCACAAAACAAGATACGCCGGAATTACACTAAGATACGACTGACGTAAGTCTCTTACGCCGTCGTATCTTAGTTGCATATTTACGCTGGACGCTAGGGGCGCTTCCGTTGTTTTTCCACGTAAAATATGCAAATGAGGTAGATACGCCGATCCAGGAACGTACGTACGCCCGGCGCAGTGTTTTTACGTCGTTTGCGTAAGCGTATTTCCGGCGTAAAGTTACCCCTGCTGTATAGAGGCGTACTCAATGTTAAGTATGGACGTCGGGCCAGCGTCAAATTTTCCGTCGTTTGCGTAAACCGTTCACTAATAGGGATTTGCGTAAGTTACGTTCACGCCGTTTTCATTGACGTTTTGCGGCGTGATTTGGAGCATGCGCACTGGGATACGTCCCCGGCCGGCGCATGCGCAGTTAAAAAAAAAACGCAAAAACGTGGGGTCACGATTCTTTTACATAAATCACGCCTACCTAATCCACATTTGAATTGCATGGGCTTACGCCGGCCCATTTACGCTACGCCGCCGTAACTTAGGACGCAAGTCCTTTGTGGATATGGAACTTGCCTTCCTAGCGTACGGCGGCGTAGCGTAAATAGGATACACTACGCCCCGCTGACATTTACGCCAGGAAACGAGAATCTGGCCCTTAGTGTATCTTACTTAATAGCACGCTGTTTTGGCCAGTAATCTTTCCATTCCGTAAATGCAGAAATCTACACAACCGACGGCGTTTTACTTCATTGCATTTCCATCACTTAACATTTCAGCCAACAGGGCAGCATCTGTGGTTTTCCCGGGTCCTTTTCATCACTGGTACTGGAAACCCAATTATGACTTCCTTTCCATCTGTTTTCTGGCACATTTTTGATCCGCGTCTTTCTTTCAAGTGCTAATTCTGAATTATTGATGAGGCTTCTTTCAGTCAACAAACCATTTGCATCCTTATTTCCCAAAACAGCGTCTGTGATGTCCGGTGACCGGGAATTCTGCTTCTTCAGCCTGGAGATTTTCCTGGATGAATGATTAAAAAGCTGCTAATAGATTTTTCTTTATTTTTTATTTTTTTATATCTGGCTTATGTTACTTATTTGCGTTTCTTTATTTGTTTTAGTGATTTGATTTGATATATTAGAATTAATCATACTTGAGTTCTATTAATTGTATTAATACAGTAAATTATATATAATAACATCACAGACTGTGCAGAACTGGCCAACGTGTAGCGTGGAAACCATAACCTCACCAAACTGCCATTTTTTAACCACTTCAGCCCCGGAGGATTTGGCTGCCCAATGACCGGTAGGCATGTGCATTTCGTTTCGTTCCGAATCGAAATTCGGACGAATTTTCCATTATTCGGACATTCGGATGCATACGAATTCCCGAATTGCTATATTGGCGAAATATTTCGACCGTTTTCGGAATTCGTTCGTTTTAGACCGAATTTTGAAAAAAAAATGGTCGAAATCGAATTTTTTTTTTTTTTTCGAATTCCGAATCGAATACCCGCGGACTAAATTCGATCGGAATTCGAAAAAAAAAAAATATTTTCGGATTTAATTCGAAAAAAATTCTATTCGAAAAGAGACTATTTGTTTTCTAATCTGGTTGAAATATTTTCGATTTCGACTGTTTTTTTTTTCGAAATTCGGTCGAAAACGAACGAATTCCGAAAACGAATTCAACACATGTAACAAACCTAACTTAACGAAATGTATTAAATGACGAATTGAAACGAAACGAAACAAATTTTTCACTTTTGCACATGCCTAATGACCGGGCCACTTTTTTTGTGATTCTGCACTGCGTCGCTTTAACAGACAATTGCGCGATCGTGCGCCGTGGCTCTCAAACAATATTGCCATCCTTTTTTCCCCACAAATAGAGCTTTCTTTTGGTGGTATTTCATCACCTCTGCGTTTTTTTTTTGCGCTTTAACCACTTGCTTACTGGGCACTTATACCCCCTTCCTGACCAGGTGAAATTTCAGCTTCCAGCACTGCGTCGCTTCAACTGACAATTGCGCGGTTGTGCGACGTGGCTCCCAAACAAAATTGACATCCTTTTTTCCCCACAAGTAGAGCTTTCTTTTGGTGGTATTTGATCGCCTGTGCGGTTTTTATTTTTTTGCGCTATAAACAAAAAAGAGCGACAATTTTGAAAAAAAAATACAAAGGGCCAGATTCACAGAGCGGTAACTCCTGTGTAACTGGTGTTAGACTGGAGTAATTTCAAATTACGCGCGTTTTTTAGCTAGTCGAAAACCTCAAACCATGAAAAGACGGCTGCGGGCTTCAATCCGACTGGATTACATGTTTGAACGCCTTCGGATCTACGCTGCAATAAAATTGCGGCCACTGGGTGGACTTCCCGTCGTTTTCCGCGTCGGGGTATGCTAATGAGCTTTTGCCGGCGATCCCAGAAATTACGATCTTCAATCGCAATCTCTTACGGCACCTTTAGTCATCTTTTTTGTACGTAACACTATACCAGCTTTTTGCTGGTCTAATATTAGACAGCCCATGTTAAGTATGGCCGTCGTTCCCGCGTCGAATTTCTACGTTTTCCGAAGTTTTTTATTATTTTTTACGTAAGTCGTCCGGAAATAGGATGTTCGTAAACGACGCTACTCAAACAACGAATGACGTAACGACGTGATTTCGCGCAATGCACGGCGGGAAATTTCTGAACGGAGCATGCGCAGTTCGATCGCCGCGGGGACGCGCTTAATTTAAATGCTTCACGCCCCCCAATCGCGTATCTCGATTACGCGGCGAGAAATAGACTACGCCGCCGTAACGTACGGGCAAAAATCTGCCAGGATTCGGTGTAGAGCCTGGTGAAATACGGCAGCGTAGACTATTTCGATTACGCAGCGCAATATTAAGTGTATTTGAATCTGGCCCAATATTTTTTACTTGTTGCTATAATAAATAGCCCAATTTTAAAAAACATATTTTTTTTCAGTCTAGGCCGATACGTATTCTTCTACATATTTTTGGTAAAAAAAAATCGCAATAAGCGACTGGTTTGCACAAAAGTTATAGCGCCTACAAAATAGGGGACAGAATTATTATTTTTTATAATTTTTTTTTTACTAGAAATGGAGGCGATCTGTGATCTGATTTTTATTGGGACTGCGACATTATGGCGGACACACCGGACACATTTGACGCTATTTTGGGACCATTGTCATTTATACAGCGATCAGTGCTATAAAAATGCACTGATTACTGTGTAAATGACACTGGCAGGGAAGGCGTTAACCACTAGGGGGCGAGGAAGGGGTTAACCACTAGGTGGCGCTAAGGGGTTAAGTGTTCCCTAGGGAGTGATTCTAACAGTTGTGGGGGCATGGCTACAATTGACACGACAGTGATCACCGCTCCCGATGACAGGGTGCAGACGATCAGTGTCCTGTCAATAGGCAGAATAGACATCCCCCTGTTCTGCCGCTCCGTGACATGATCACGGGACACTGGCGGGCATCGAGTCCTCCAGTCTACTGTCATTGGGAGCAGTGATCAGTGACGTGTCACTTGTAGCCCATCCCCCTCAAAGTAAGAATCACTCCCTAGGACACACTTAACCACTTCCTCGCCACCCCTAGTGTTTAACCCTTTCCCTGCCAGTGTCATTTACACAATAATCAGTGGATTTTTATAGCACTGATCGCTGTATAAATAACAATGGTCCCAAAATAGTGTCAAAAGTGTCCGATGTGTCCGCCATAATGTCGCAGTCACAATAAAAATCGCTGATCGCCGCCATTACTAGTAAAAAAAATATTAATAAAAATGCCATAAAACTATCCCCTATTTTGTAAACGCTATAACTTTTGCGCAAACCAATCAATCAAACGCTTATTGCGATTTTTTTAATAAAAATATGTAGAAGAATACGTATCGGCCTAAACTGAGGGAAAAAATGTTTTTTTTTATATATATTTTTGGGGATATTTATTATAGCAAAAAGTAAAACATATTGAATTTTTTTTTTAAATTGTCGCTCCTATTTTGTTTATAGCGCAAGAAATAAAAACCGCAGAGGTGATCAAATACCACCAAAAGAAAGCTCTATTTGTGGGGAAAAAAGGACATCAATTTTGTTTGGGTACAACGTCGCACGACCGCGCAATTGTCAGTTAAAGAGACGCAGCGCCGAATCGCAAAACGTGCTCCGGTCAGGAAGCTAAAGTGGTTAGGGTCTCTGCTAAAAAAAAATGTTTGGGGGGCAGGGCCGCCATCAGGAATTATGGGGCCCCTTACACAGCTTCAGGCATGGGCTCCCTGGAGAAGAGAACCGGGGGTAGGGGGGGGGGCTGCCACTGAAAATTAACCCTGAAAACAACTTTGTGCCATTAGATCCAGCATACTGCTGACACCTGCAGTATGCTGTTTTTTTTTTTTGTAATTACCGTCTTATCAGGCTTCTTATCCGGCTCCGAGCGGGGATTCCTGCGGGGAATAGGCCTTCCTAAGACAGGTCATACATAATTCCTAAAATAGACGAAGTGGAACTCGGCAATTTACAGCGCTATACGGCGCCTGCGGCTGCCGTGTAGAGCCGACTGCGCAGGCGCCGTAAAAAGCCGAGTCCCACGTTGTTGTTTTTTTCCGAAGGCGTGACGCGCCTTCCCGCACGTCAATCATGTATGACCTGTCTTAGGAACGCCTACCCCCCGGGGGATCGAGAACCCGGATTCTGGGTGAAACCAGCTGTACAACTGTAAGTACAGCAGCAAAAAAAAAAATCCAGCATACTGTCGATGTTAGCAGTATGCTGGATCTAACCGTATATAAATGTTTTAGGGTGAACCCCCGCTTTAAGAAGTGGAGGGGGGCTGCTGTGAATTGAGAAGCGGGGGGTGCCACGAATTGAGAAGCGGGTGGTGCTGCCGCTGCGAATTGAGGTCTGGGGGCTTTGGGTGCTGACGAGCAAAAAAGGGGGGGGGGAGTTGCCCTGGGGACCTCTGGAAATAAAAAATATATATAAAAAAAGGGGGGTTGCCACCCAGGGCCCTGGGGACCTCTGGGCCCTTTAATAATAAAAAAAAATTTTTAAAACAATAAAAATATAAAAAAAGGGGGTTTTTTAATAAAAAAAATATATATGTATAAAAAAGGGGGGTTGCCATCCGGGGCCTCTGGGCCCTTTAATAATAATAATAATAATAATAATAAAAAATATATATTAAAAAATATAAAAACCATAAAAACGAAAAAAAATTTAAAACAAAAAAATATATAAAAAAAAGGGGGGTTGCCATCGGGGGGGCCTTTATTAAAAAAAAAAAAAAAAAAAAATATATATATATATATATATGTATATATATAAAAAGGGGGGGGTTGCCCTCCAGGGACCTTTAATAATAATAATAAAAAAATATATAAAAAAATATTTTTTTTTATTAAAAAAAAGGGGGGGTTGCCATCTGGGGCCCTGGGACCTCTGGGCCCTTTAATTAAAGAATTAAATAATAATAATATATATATATATATATATATATATATATATATATATATATATATATATAAATATATATATATATATATATATATATATATATATATATATATATATATATAAAAGGGGGGTTGCCATCCGGGGGCCCTGGGGACCTCTGTGTCTCTTGCAAAAAAAAAGGGGGGCGTCCCTGTAGTTTTGTAGCAAAAAAAAGTCGATTTTTACTTGTAAAAAATAAGTGGCAGAGAACGCCGGGTCGGCATTGGTTAAGCCATCTAGCAGGCTTGTAGCACATTGTCCCTGGGGAATTTTGGAGCCCAGGGTAAAGAGACAGAGATTTTTTGGGCCGGGGGGGGGGGGGGGCGGTGTGCAGGATCAGTGCATTCTTTGCGTTGTCTGGCAATTTGTTTTGAAATTAGAAAAAAAATGGTTATTATGTAAACCACAATTGGCACAGCGAATGGAAATCTGTACGGGTCCCAGCCGGGACATGCCTGTGGTTCACTTTGTTACAGTGCAAAGACAGAAAACAAATAACAACAACAAAAAAAAAATGCGTTTGTCGGAATAAACACAAAGATATTATGTGACTTCTGGGTGAAGGTCCCGTCACTCCGTCACATCAATGACTTCCTCCCGCATTGACTTTGGGGCAAACCTGTTCTCAAAGTTCTGTTATCTCCATCGGCCTTTCTCAACTTTTTTTAACCACTTAAGCCCCGGACCATTATGCAGGTTAAGGACCTTGCCCCTTTTTTGTGATTCGGCACTGCGTCGCTTTAACTGACAATTGCGCGGTCGTGCGACCTGGCTCCCAAAAAAAATTGATGTCCTTTTTTTCCCCACAAATAGAGCTTTCTTTTGGTGCTATTTGATCACCTCTGAGGTTTTTATTTTTTTGCGCTATAAACAAAAATAGAGCGACAATTTAAAAAAAAAAATAACAATATTTTTTACTTGTTGCTATAAAAAATATATTAAAAAAAAAAAAATTTCGATTTTGATGCCAGGGTTTTTTGTTGAAAAATTCCGACCGTTTGTACGCTCCATCGGACAATTGTGGGAATTTCCTGCGCATGCTCTCAAATTTTCCGACAACAAATGTGTTTTGTCGGATTATGCGATCGTGTGTACGAGCCCAAAGAAATGAGCCGAAGTGTCCTCTGCCCTTTTTGGCTGTTTTCGGCGCCCCCTCCCCCCCCCCACCTCTGGCCGCATTCGGTATTGCATCCCATTGAAGTCAATGTGGAACTGATTATTTTAATTTCCATTGACTTCAATGGGGAAACTCGCTTTGATATGCGAGTACTTTGGATTACAAGCTTTCTCTTGGACCGGATTATGCTCGTAATTCGAGGTTCCACTGTATAGGGCATTGTTCACTCCCACTGGTGCCAGGACATTTTCTACTTCCACTGGCTACAGTCTGGCCCTCTCTAAAGTCTTAAAGGCAGTAGATTGGCCCTTTATTTAGGAGGTTTGGAGACCCCTGCTCTACGCCACTGCAGCAATGTAACCTTCTGTATTCAGCAGAGTAACTTTAGAGTAGGCTTTTGTTAGTTTTATTGTTAAGTGCCGAAGATTTAAATCATCTACACCTTAAAAACTATATAAATAACCAATAAAAGGTTAAAGGTCCGCTCCATACCTGTTCTAGGCCCGCTCCATACCTGTTCTAGGCCCGCTCCATACCTGTTCTAGGCCCGCTCCATAACTGTTCTAGGCCCGCTCCATACCTGTTCTAGGTCCGCTCCATACCTGTTCTAGGTCCGCTCCATACCTGTTCTAGGTCCGCTCCATACCTGTTCTAGGTCCGCTCCATACCTGTTCTAGGCCCGCTCCATACCTGTTCTAGGCCCGCTCCATACCTGTTCTAGGCCCACTCCATACCTGTTCTAGGCCCGCTCCATACCTGTTCTAGGCCCGCTCCATACCTGTTCTAGGTCCGCTCCATACCTGTTCTAGGCCCGCTCCATACCTGTTCTAGGCCCGCTCCATACCGGTTCTAGGCCCGCTCCATACCTGTTCTAGGTCCGCTCCATACCTGTTCTAGGCCCGCTCCATACCTGTTCTAGGCCCGCTCCATACCGGTTCTAGGCCCGCTCCATACCTGTTCTAGGTCCACTCCATACCTGTTCTAGGTCCGCTCCATACATCCTGTTCTAGGCCCGCTCCATACCTGTTCTGGGTCCATACCCACTCCATACCTGTTCTAGTTCCGCTCCATACCTGTTCTAGGCCCAATCCATACCTGTTCTGGGCCCGCTCCATACCTGTTCTAGGCCCGCTCCATACCTGTTCTAGGCCCGCTCCATACCGGTTCTAGGCCCGCTCCATACCTGTTCTAGGTCCACTCCATACCTGTTCTAGGTCCGCTCCATACATCCTGTTCTAGGCCCGCTCCATACCTGTTCTGGGTCCATACCCACTCCATACCTGTTCTAGTTCCGCTCCATACCTGTTCTAGGCCCAATCCATACCTGTTCTGGGCCCGCTCCATACTTGTTCTAGGCCCTCTCCATACCTGTTCTAGGTCATTGGTTTAGAAAGTGTCGCAGCGAAAAGCCAAGCAATGTCTCCTTCTGGAAATGATATTTCCAGAAGGAGACGTCGGCAATGACAGCCTCAATATTTCTCACAGAACAGATTTCCTATAACGAGTGTTTTTAGATCATTTTCACAATGTGTTTTGGCAACATTGAATGTTGGTACATTGCTGTAATTAATTGGATTATATGATTTCTGAATGGAATCATTTAACAGCTTTGTGTTTTTTTAATATTTTCATGGGAAGACTCTGTAATATAAAAACAATTGGATAAATTAAGCCAGCATGGGGAGGGGCAGCTACAATATTTGCAGGATGACCACATACAGTAGTGCATAGGGGCAAACGTTGGGGACACCCGGCCATCACACCACATGTATGAGCTTGTTGGAAACCCTCTTTGAAAACCATGGTCATTTATATGAAGTTAGCCTGACTTATATCTGCTATAACAGTCTCCACTTTTCTAGAGAGACTTTTTACCAGATTGGAAGCATTTGGTATTTGTGCATATTTGTGAGGTCAGGTACTGATGTTGGATGAGAAGATCTGGCTGACAACTGCCATTCTAGTTAATACCAAAGGTGTTCAGTAGGGTGGAGGTCAGGGCTCTGCGTGAGCCACTTTAGTTCCTCCACTCCCAAGCTGGCCAAACCATGTCTTTATGGAGGTGGCTTTGTACACAGGGGCACAGTCTTCCTGGAACAGAAAATGTTTTTCTCCAAACTGGTATCACAATTGACTGATATGTCTTTGCATGCCGTAGAATTAACCGTACCCTTCCCTGGAAACACATTAACTCAATCATGTGAAGGGGTGTCAACCAGGGGTCGAGTCCTGGGGAAAAAAGTGTGAGAACTCCCTTACGCTGAAAAAACATTGTGGGGGTCCCCCCAAATCCATGCCAGACCCTTATCCGAGCATGCAGCCCGGATGGTCATAAAAAAGGGGTTGGGGACGAGTGAGTGCCCCCCCTGAACCGCACCAGGCCGCATGCCCTCAACATGGGGGGTGGGTGCGTTGGGGACAGGAAGGGCCTCTTACCGACAACCCTGGCCGTTAGTTGTCGGGGTCTGCGGGCGGGGGGCTTTTTGGAATTTGCGAGCCCACTTTAATAAGGGGGCCCCCAGATCCTGGCCCCCACCCTATGCGAATGAGTATGGGGTACATCATACCCCTAACCATTCACCTGCAAAAAAAAGTGTCAAAAATAAAACATATTACACAGGGTTTTAAAGTAATTTATTAGGCAGCTCCGGGAGTCTCTTCCGACTTCTCCGCTCTCTCCGGCCTTTTCTCCCACTGTTCGTTGTCTTCTGCCAGGTCTCCTCCGCTTTTTTCTGCTCTTTTGCCCTCTCTTTTGCTAGCTCTTGCCCGGTCTTCTCCGTCGTCTTCTTCCCTCTGCTCTTCTTCAGATGTTGATGCGACACTCTCTCCCGCGGTAATGCCATGTGCGCGGTGTGCAAAGACTTATATTGGCATGGGGCGGGGTCACCGGGTGATGCCATCCAGTGACCCCACCCCTTATGACGTCACTACCCAAGGCATGATCAGACAGCTCCCAAAGGGAAACATTGATTTTCACACGTCATGCGACATGATCTCCCAATGTCGGAGCGTTTGTCCTACCAGTTGGAACCCAGCCTCAGGAACATATTGCTTTACACCAACCTTTCCCACCACAGAGGACTCCTTGAAATATTTTTCGGTCTAGGGAACCCCTGCTAAATATTACTATATCTACAGCTCATGAAACATTGATGTGATGGCCAATGCGAAGAATTTTCCTTACACTTGTGGTCAGTGGGAGGAATTTCCTCCCTTACAGTTGGCTTAAAAAGATCATTGGTGATTACTTATCTAGGAATCAGAAATGGCTCATTGCTCAAGGAACCCCAGCAATCTCTGGAGGAACCCTGGTTGAGAAAGGCTGGTGCTGTCTGGGTATAGCCATGTGGCTATGTTAGGTCAATGATGTCACCACAGTTGATTGGGTGGCACTGACATCTTCCTTTCTGGGTTAGCAGTGGCCATAACCCAACGTAGGAGTCCGGTTGAAAGGCCTCGCTCCCCTAGATTAAAGAAGGAATCTCATATTCGGAACCCTTGTGGTGCTAGAAATAATCAGTCATGAGCATTTGATTCATTATCCAGGCATTAGAGCCCAGAGATCTTAGAATCTTAGGAACTCAGCCAAAGCCTCAACGGGTTGGAAAGCTGCCACTTCAATTCATTTTAAATCCCCCAAAATCCCTACATACTGATGGCATACCTCCCAACTTTTCCACGGGGGGACGCCATGGATCGGAGTTGTTGAGCGGGGGGGTTTCCGCGGATCAAAGTTGTTGAGCGGGGGGGGGGGGGGTCCAGATGATTTACCGCGGAATCCGGGGCGATTGGGAGGTATGTGATGGACCTGCTATCCTCCACAACCTCCATGGGTAAACATGTGACCTTTGCAGCAAATCCTGCATCACAATCAGGGGTCAAGTCTGAGTTGTTGAGCAGGGGGGGTTCCGCGAATTGGAGTTGTTGAGCGGGGGGGGGCTTCGCGGATCTGAGTTGTTGAGCGTGGGGGGGGGGGTTCCGCGGATTGGAGTTGTTGAGGGGGGGGGGTTCCACAGATCAAAGTTGTTGAGTTGAGCGGGGGGGGGGGTTCCTTCCACGGGATCTGAGTTGTTGAGCGGGGGGGTTCCGCGGATTGGAGTTGTTGAGCGGGGGGGTTCTGGGGAATCGGAGTTGTTGAGCGGGGGGTCCCGCAGGTCAAAGTTGTTGTACGGGGGGGGGGGGGGTTTCGTGGATCGGAGTTGTTGAGCGGGGGGGGGGGTCCGCGGATCTGAGTTGTTGAGGGGGGGTTTCGCAGATCAAAGTTGTTGAGCGGGGGCGTAGGATTTATCGCGAATCGTGGGACATTCCCGTGAAATCCGGGACGGTTGGGAGGTATGTGATTAGCCTCAATTGATATGCAGAGATGAAACAATTCCTCCTACCTAAGTTGTACAGTGGAACCTCGGTTTACGAGCTTTTTGAAAGATGAGCAACTTTTTTAAAAGAATTCTGACTTGGTTTGCGAGTGTCGTCTCGCAAAACGAGCAAAATTCAAGCTAATGGGGCCTGCAGTACTGCATTTGGCCTGAGGTAGGGGTGCGCCGGTGCCGAGCAGAGCTGAACGTTGCCGATCGGAGCTGTTCGGAAATGCACAGAAAGGCCCAAGGACGGCAAATCTTGAGAACAAAGTCTTTCCAAGGTTTTCCGAGATCAGCCGAAGTGTCCTCGGGCCTTTTCGGCCATTTCCGAGGCTCTCTGGCGCCCCCTGCCTCTGGCCGCAAGCGGTATTGCATGCCATTGAAGTCAAATTATTTTTGTTTCCATTGACTTCAATGGGGAAACTCGTTTTGATATGCGAGTACTTTGGATTACGAGCATTCTCCTGGAACGGATTATGCTCGTAATCCGAGGTTCCACTGTACCAGTTTTTTTGCAACCCTCTCTCCTCTACATCTCCTAAAATTCCAGACTTTAAACATCATTTTTGAGCTTCAGAAGGCAAAGGGGTGGGGATCTGATCTCACACACTTCACAGCATAGCTGAGTTTAATCTGAGACCTGAGTGGAGGGAATGGACAAACTCCCCCCTTCTACACAGTCTCATAGGGAAACATACACAGCTGAGGCTTTCAATCACCACCCCCACGATTGCTTGGTGTTGACATAACTTGTCAGAAGTGACTCATGCAGATGGCACAGGGAGGCATGATCCAGAAATCAAACTAGGTGCTTAGGACTGAGGCAAATACACACTATGAAAGGATATGCTTTGTTCATTTTTCATGTTCAGACGTTTACAACCACTTTAATGTCCGCTCATTGCGCATTTTTGCAACTAGTGCCCACGAGTCAAAAGGTACTCATGAATTCAAGTAGTGCGTGGATTAAAGGAAATCTATGGGGGTTTGGTATATCTTGTATTGAAGAGCCCTTCAATCGGCTCTTCTATCAAATGGCATAAATTAGGCTAATCAATTCTCCAATATTTCCAAAGTCATCTCCACAAAGGATTTATTAATCCAGTAATTCAGTCCATGAATCGCCTTATTAAAGGGAAAGCAGGCACGGAGCAGGATCCTTTAGGTACCGACGTAAGTGCAAATGTGCGCCGGCGTATCTGTGCGCCGGACCCACAAACCAACATACGCCTAAAAACTGGCCACCCTACTCCGACGTAGCTTACATACCCCGGCGTAGCGTGGGCGCACTTTTCGTCTGGACGCATGTTGCTGCTCCCATTGATTAGGCATTCAGACATGCAAATAAGGGAGATACGGCGATTCACGAACGTACGTGCGCCCGACGCATACTACGCGAGGTGTGCGTAAATTGTACGTCTGAAGTAAAGTTATTCACCATAGATGAGGTGCAACCCGGCAACAGACATGCAAAGGTCTGCATCAGAGAACACAGGCCGGCGTATTGGGCGTACATTACGTTCACGGCATACGTGGTGATCCGGCGTAGCTTAGGCAGTTGTGCCGGTGTGGTTGTGAGCATGCGCATAAGGGTGCAGTTTCATGCGTCCACGTCACGGCAACGTCACGGCACATGCGCAGTTTGTGATACGCCCGGGCGTAAAACACTGTACCATGTTCGGACTCAGGGCCAATCCTAGGCAGGGTGCACAGGGTGCATTGCACACAGGCGCCTGCAGAGGTGGGGGCGCAAAACATCTAACAGACTCTCTAACAGAAGTCCTCTCTGCGTCCATCACAGAGGCCCCCCTCCAGGTCCCAATAAAGTACTCTGCTCCTCTTCCTGTATTTTGTTTATTGTTAAGAGATCATGTAAGGATCCCAGGATAATGAAGACTTTGTGGGGGATGCGGTTGAGTCATTGCCATAGAAACATTTGTAAAGGGGAGGAGTTGGTAAAATGACAACACCCATGTGGGGGCGCCAGAAATATCTCTGCACTCAGGCGCCTGTGACCCTAGGATCGACCCTGCTCGGACTATCATTTGCATGGGGTCACGCCCACTTCCACCTATGCCGGCCTGTGCCTTAGAAAAATACGCCACGCTGACGCAACGTTGGGAGCAAAAGCTTGCTGAATACAGTGCTTTCCTCTCCGCGCTGCGTCGGCATGGCGTACGGCGTTTGCGCTACGGCGGCGTAATCTGCGCCCAACTCTCTGTGAATCTGGGCTTTATTCTCCAAGCTGCTTCTGCCGGTTTGCACTTTAATAAGGAGCTACAGTATGTGGACTGAATGACTGGATTTATAAATTCTTTGTGCAGATGACTTTAAAATTCTATGATAAGGTAAGTTATTTTATTTTTAAAGTAGACCTATAGGCAAAATTTTTTTTTCCACAACATCCCGCCCCCTCCCCCCCCACACAGCACACAGGAACAGAGCTGAGGTGATCAATCCGCTGGCGCTCCCTCCTCTGTCACCAATTTTCTCTTGGTGTCAGGAAAACTTGTGAGGCCGCGTACACACGACCGAGAACCTTGTCGGGCTAAACTCATCGTTCTGCCGACAAGGTTCTCGGCCGTCTGTCGAGTTCGTCGACCAGGCTGTCGAAAAAGGCGTCGAGCCATTAGTCCCGATGGCCTGTCGAGGAAATAGAGAACCTGCTCTCTATTTTGGCTCGACGCCTCGCTCGACAGTTTGCTCGGCGAAAACGTACACACGATCGAGCTTCTCGGCAGAATATGGATCCCAGCGAGCTTCTCGCTGGATTCTGCCGAGAAGCTTGGTCGTGTGTACGCGGCCTCAGATGTGATTCATGCTGATAGCAGAGGAATAAGGCAGCAGAAAGAAATGACACTTAGGGCCAGATTCAGATACTGTGACGAGACCCTTGCTCGCCCAGGTCCTGCTCTCCCACTCCTCTGCTTCTACCGGATCAGATTGCAGATTGCAACATCTGATGGTCCAGTCATCCAAGGTTCCGGGATCCGATCTACAGCTATGTGCCGATCGCGATCCATTTGAAGAACACACACCAGACGAGCTGTATGTATGTTCAACCAGAACTCAACTTTATTGAAACACTCTGCTGGTTATATACAGGTTACAAGCTTGTCATCAATCAAAGAACAATGAAATCTCCACCCCCTTTTCACACACTGGGGCTTCCATACAGATAGACATTTCGGCACCGATGTATTTAGCATGACTTTACTACCTCAGAGAGAATGACATTCCTGTAGATAATGACATCAGTGAAGTTATCAGAATCCGTTATCTAGCGAGCTTGTCTCCGCATAGAGAGGAGGTCATTAATACATCTGAGGCCTCGTACACACGATCAAATCTGTCCGCTGGACCGTTTCAGCAGACATTCGATCGTGTGTACGGCCGAGCCGACGGATTTGGCCACCCGACAGATTTCAAAGCATGCTTTGAAATCTATCGGGTGGGAATCCGTCCGCCCGACATGTCTGCTGGTTAGTACACTTACCAGCAGACATGTCGTCCCGCACCGCCGCCGCACCGCCGCCGAATGGATTCGGCGCATGCGCGGAAGTGTTTTACTTCCTGGTGCGGTGACGTGGCGGCGTCAACGTCACCGCCACGTCACCGACACGTCAGCGCTCTCTGCTGGCGGGGATTTTGGTTTGCTCGTGTGTACACGCGAGCAAACCAAAATCCCAGCAGACAGATTTGTTCAAATCTGTCGGACGGACAGATTTGAACAAATCTGTCTGCTCGTATGTACGAGGCCTGAGAGATCACACTCCTTTAGATAATGACATGCTAATCCAATACTCCTGATAATCAAAAGGCTCAAAACAGTGTTATCACACAATAGAAAGGTCTAAGAGCCGACCTGAATTAACACCTCTACACACTGGACAATAAAATGTCTCTCACAAGCCCGGCTTCACTTAGCATTTCACTAGTTGGAGCCAAGCATTGAAGTGTCATTGTCCTAGTGACCTAGTCACGACAAATTAAGCCACTTCCAGTATCTCTTGCAATATGTACTCCACAATGTCTCATCTTCTGCAATACATGAATTAGGATTTCACGTAGAAACACTTCAGTATTTCACGGTCCATTACAGATACATTTACGTATCTTTAGGCTGGTGTAGCGTATCTTCTTTACGCTACGCCGCCGCAACTTAGAGAGGCAAGTGCAGTATTCACAAAGCACTTCCTCTGTAAGTTGCGGCGGCGTAGCGTAAAGCTGTGTAGCGTAAATTGGCCGGCGTAAGCCCGCCTAATTCAAAGTAGGAAGGAGGTGGGCGGCATCTATTTAAATTAAGCATGACCACATGCTAATGAATGGCCGGTCGAACTGGGCATGCGCGCGCATGCTCAGAATCACGTCGCATATACTCCCTAAGAGACGTCGGCGCAATGCCTACGACGTGGACGTAACTTACGCCTAGCCCTATTCACGTAGTACTACGTAAACGGCGTAAGCAACGTAAAATTTGACGGCGTCGTTCCCTGGCCCATACCTTTGCATTAGCTGCGCCTCATATAGCAGGGGTAACTTTACGTCGGACGTAAGCCTTACGCAAATCGCGTATATGAAGCGGCCGGGCGCATCTACGTTCGTGAATCGGCGTATATCTTACTCATTTGCATATTTATAATGGTAATGCTGAATGCGTCCAGCGTAACTATGCGCCCATGATATATACGCCGGCATAGGCAAGTTACGTCGGACGGCTGAAGCCATGTTTTTCGGCGTATCTCGCTTCGTGAATAGGCGCAAAGATGCGACGGCGCACATTTGAAATTACGGCGGAGATACGCCGGCGTAGATCGTTTTTGAATCTGGCCCTTAGTGCTCTGGATTGAGATAAGTACACACTATAAGGGGATAGGCTTTGTTCATATTTCATGAGGTTTACAACCACTTTAACAAAGAACAAAACGGTGCCGAAAAGTGACCTTTTCACTGCTTTCAGTAGAAGATTTGAAATGTCAAACGGAAAGTGAGATTTCTCTTATAACAAAGCCATCTATTCCTGGGCGAGGGAGCCCTTTCCAGTGAAGGTGGCAATGCCCTGTGTAATGTTCTCCATGTGTATGTCGTGTCTCTCTCGTGATCTCTCTATCCAGCGCTTCATCTCGGGAGCCGTGAGATGGTTAAGGAAGAAAGCGGCTTTGTCTGTGACAAGGAGCCTGGAAATCCTTCTGATCAGGAACAATGCATGGCAGCCACAGCTTAGGGAAGGCATACATTACCCGTGGAAGAGCGAGATGACAGAAGAGATGAGTCATTGTAGAATGTTCCGTGTGTGTTGTGTCTTAAAGAAGCAGCGAGTCTCAAATAGGCAACGGGCCCATTAAGAGAGGAGAGCAGGCCCGTCGCTACAGGACAGGCAAAACAAACAATTGTTGGGGCCCCAAGCTGGCCTGTGGCCCCCAACTTCCCCTTCCCAGGCTGTAGCGTGGCCGAGCTCCGCTTCCTTCCTCTTGGAATCCTGTCAGTCCAGCCAGGTACTGCGTGTGGTACAGGAAATTAAATTTCCTGTTCCCGGCCGGATTTACAGGAAGTGCACACTGAGTGCTCACTTCCTGTCAGTCCGGCCGGGAACACAGAAAACTGAATCTTCTGTAGCGCGCGGTACCCGGCCCGGCCTGGGCACTATCTTATAGGGGACTAGGGACCCATAATGATAGAACACCGGACTGACAGGAAGAAGAGGAGCTTGGACACGCTACAGCGGCAGCATACAGGGAAGAAGGGAGGTGAGAATAGAAAAACATAGGCACTAGGGAGGGGGGGAGGAGTAAGAACATGGGTGTAAAAAATTTGTGTAGCACTAACGTAGGTTTTGCGTGCAGGGGGGTGCTTGGGGGCCCCCATTTTGCTTGGGGCCCCCAAAATCCTTCAAATGGCCCTGGAAGAGAGCCATACGTTTCACTCAAGGGTGTTTAACCACTTAAGCCACGGACCATTATGCAGGTAAAGGACCTGGACCATTTTTGCGTTTCGGCACTGCGTCGCTTTAACTGACAATTGCGCCGTGGCTCCCAAACAAAATTGGCGTCCTTTTTTTCCCCACAGATAGAGCTTTATTTTGGTGGTATTTGATCACCTCTGCGGTTTTTATATTTTGCGCTATAAAAAAAAATAGAGCGACAATTTTGAAAAAAATGCAATATTTCTTACTTTTTGCTATCATAAATATCCCCCAAAAATGATATAATTTTTTTTTTTTCTCAGTTTAGGTCGATACGTATTTTTCTACATATATTTGGTAAAAAAAAATTGCAATAAGCATTTATTGATTGGTTTGTACAAAATTTATAGCGTTTACAAAATAGGGGATAGTTTTATGGCATTTTTATTAATATTCTTCTTTTTACTAGTAATGGCGGCGATCAGCATTTTTTTCCGTGACTGCGACATTATGGCGGTCAGAGTGCTGGGGGGGGGGAAATCTGGGGTGTAGAGGGATCAGAGTGCTGGGGGGATATCTGGGGATTAGAGGGGTCAGAGTGCTGGGGGGATATCTGAGGTGTAGAGGGGTCAGAGACTGGGGGGATATCTGGGGTGTAGAGGGGTCAGAGTGCTGGGGGGATATCTGGGGTGTAGAGGGATCAGAGTGCTGGGGGGATATCTGGGGTGTAGAAGGGTCAGAGTGCTGGGGAAATATATGGGGTATAGGGGGGTCAGAGTGCTGGGGGGATATCTGGGGTGTAGAGGGATCAGAGTGCTGGGGGGATATCTGGGGTGTATAGGGGTCAGAGTGCTTGGGGGATATCTGGGGTGTAGAGGGGTCAGAGTGCTGCGGGGATATATGGGGTGTAGAGGAGTCAGAGTGCTGGGGGGATATCAGGGGTGTAGAGGGATCAGAGTCCTGGGGGGATATCTGGGGTGTAGAGGGATCAGAGTGCTGGGGGGACATCTGGGGTGTAGAGGGGTCAGAGTGCTGGGGGCAGATATATCAGGTGTAAAGGGGTCAGAGTGCTGGGGGGATATCTGGGGTGTAGAGGGGTCAGAGTGCTGCTGGGGATATCTGGGGTGTAGAGAGATCAGAGTGCTTGGGGGGACATCTAGGGTGTAGAGGGGTCAGAGTGCTGGGGGCAGATATATCGGGTGTAGAGGGGTCAGAGTGCTAGGGGGATATCTGGGGTGTAGAGGGGTCAGAGTGCTGGGGGGATATCTGGGGTGTAGAGGGGTCAGAGTGCTGGGGGGACATCTGGGGTGTAGAGGGGTCAGAGTGCTGGGGGCAGATATATCGGGTGTAGAGGGGTCAGAGTGCTAGGGGGATATCTGGGGTGTAGAGGGGTCAGAGTGCTGGGGGGATATCTGGGGTGTAGAGGGGTCAGAGTGCTGGGGGATATCTGGGGTGTAGAGGGGTCAGAGTGCTGGGGGGGATATCTGGGGTGTAGAGGGGTCAGAGTGCTGAGGGATATCTGGGGTGTAGAGGGGTCAGAGTGCTGGGGGGGATATCTGGGGTGTAGAGGGGTCAGAGTGCTGGGGGGGATATCTGGGGTGTAGAGGGGTCAGAGTGCTGAGGGATATCTGGGGTGTAGTGGGGTCAGAGTGCTGGGGGATATCTGGGGTGTAGAGGGGTCAGAGTGCTTGGGGGATATCTGGGGTGTAGAGGGGTCAGAGTGCTGGGGGGATATCTGGGGTGTAGAGGGGTCAGAGTGCTGGGGGGATATCTGGGGTGTAGAGGGATCAGAGTGCTGGGGGGACATCTGGGGTGTAGAGGGGTCAGAGTGCTGGGGGCAGCTATATCGGGTGTAGAGGGGTCAGAGTGCTGGGGGGATATCTGGGGTGTAGAGGGGTCAGAGTGCTGGGGGATATCTGGGGTGTAGAAAGATCAGAGTGCTGGGGGGACATCTAGGGTGTAGAGGGGTCAGAGTGCTGGGGGCAGATATATCGGGTGTAGAGGGGTCAGACTGCTAGGGGGATATCTGGGGTGTAGAGGGGTCAGAGTGCTGGGGGGATATCTGGGGTGTAGAGGGGTCAGAGTGCTGGGGGGATATCTGGGGTGTAGAGGGGTCAGAGTGCTGGGGGATATCTGGGGTGTAGAGGGATCAGAGTGCTGGGGGGACATCTGGGGTGTAGAGGGGTCAGAGTGCTGGGGCAGATATATCGGGTGTAGAGGGGTCAGAGTGCTGGGGGGATATCTGGGGTGTAGAGGGGTTAGAGTGCTGGGGGGATATCTGGGGTGTAAAGGGGTCAGAGTGCTGGGGGCTATCTGGGGTGTAGAGGGGTCAGAGTGCTGGGGGATATCTGGGGTGTAGAGGGGTCAGAGTGCTGGGGGGATATCTGGGGTGTAGAAGGGTCAGAGTTCTGGGGGGATATCTGGGGTGTAGAGGGGTCAGAGTGCTGGGGGATATCTGGGGTGTAGAGGGGTCAGAGTGCTTGGGGGATATCTGGGGTGTAGAGGGGTCAGAGTGCTGGGGGGATATCTGGGGTGTAGAGGAGCCAGAGTGCTGGGGCAGATATATCGGGTGTAAAGGGGTCAGAGTGCTGGGGGGACATCTAGGGTGTAGAGGGGTCAGAGTTCTGGGGGCAGATATCTGGGGTGTAGAGGGGTCAGACTGCTAGGGGGATATCTGGGGTGTAGAGGGGTCAGAGTGCTGGGGGGATATCTGGGGTGTAGAGGGGTTAGAGTGCTGGGGGGATATCTGGGGTGTAAAGGGGTCAGAGTGCTGGGGGATATCTGGGGTGTAGAGGGGTCAGAGTGCTGGGGGATATCTGGGGTGTAGAGGGGTCAGAGTGCTGGGGGGATATCTGGGGTGTAGAAGGGTCAGAGTTCTGGGGGGATATCTGGGGTGTAGAGGGGTCAGAGTGCTGGGGGATATCTGGGGTGTAGAGGGGTCAGAGTGCTTGGGGGATATCTGGGGTGTAGAGGGGTCAGAGTGCTGGGGGGATATCTGGGGTGTAGAGGAGCCAGAGTGCTGGGGCAGATATATCGGGTGTAAAGGGGTCAGAGTGCTGGGGGGACATCTAGGGTGTAGAGGGGTCAGAGTGCTGGGGGCAGATATCTGGGGTGTAGAGGGGTCAGACTGCTAGGGGGATATCTGGGGTGTAGAGGGGTCAGAGTGCTGGGGGGATATCTGGGGTGTAGAGGGGTCAGAGTGATGGGGGGATATCTGGGGTGTAGAGGGGTCAGAGTGCTGGGGGGATATCTGGGGTGTAGAGGGGTCAGAGTGCTGGGGGATATCTGGGGTGTAGAGGGGTCAGAGTGCTGGGGGGATATCTGGGATGTAGAGGGGTCAGAGTGCTGGGATGATATCTGGGGTGTAGAGGGGTCAGAGTGCTGGGGGGATATCTGGGATGTAGAGGGGTCAGAGTGCTGGGATGATATCTGGGGTGTAGAGGGGTCAGAGTGCTGGGGGGATATCTGGGGTGTAGAGGGGTCAGAGTGCTGGGGGGATATCTGGGGTGTAGAGGGGTCAGAGTGCTGGGGGGATATCTGGGATGTAGAGGGGTCAGAGTGCTGGGATGATATCTGGGGTGTAGAGGGGTCAGAGTGCTGGGGGGATATCTGGGATGTAGAGGGGTCAGAGTGCTGGGATGATATCTGGGGTGTAGAGGGGTCAGAGTGCTGGGGGGATATCTGGGATGTAGAGGGGTCAGAGTGCTGGGATGATATCTGGGGTGTAGAGGGGTCAGAGTGCTGGGGGGATATCTGAGGTGTAGAGAGGTCAGAGGGTTTACTTCTTCTTTAACCCTTTCACCCCCTGGAGAAGCCCCTGAAATAGCAAAGCCTGAGCACATAACGAGCAAATCTGTCTCTTGCAGGATTTGTATCTAATTATAGAATATATGAGGTTTTTTAGACGTAATGTGTGCTATTTATAGTAAGCACTTTTACATTTTTAGCTTAAAGAAAGGACCATCTTTTGCCTTTTATAGTCAGATCTGACATGGAGGTCCCCCATCTGAGACCCGTCTCTCCCGCCGTTCTATCGCTTCCTGTAATTACGCAGAACAGGACTTTAATTCAGCGTCGATCGATCTCTGTGTGAAGCCGGGGGGATTCGTCGCGCCTCTCTTCACAATCCCATCCGCTGATCTCCCCGGCTTCTCCTCCTGCGTCTCCAATTCCTCTAAAATTGCCTTCATGCTGGGCGCCGCGATCCGGGGATTTTCTGACGCTGGCAGAGTGTGTGTGTGGCTTTTTTTACTAGAATCCGGCTTAAATATTTTTAGATCACGGTTTATACTTTCCTTTCTGAAGATATATAGGGGCAAGCGGGGAGCGATCTTTACTCAAACTATTACCGGCACCGTCGCGCTCCTTAGGGCCGTATTGTGACGCCGAAAATTATTTTATGATTTTTCTGTTGGTGTTTATTTCTAGAAGTGCTTGTGGTGACCCCCTATGGAGAGTTTGGAAGGGATTTTGTATCAGTGGTGGTCAACTTATGAGCTAAAGGTCCTCTTTTGCAGTGGTCCCTAAACTGTGGCCCTGGGGCCAGAAATGGCCCTTTGCTTGCTTTTATTCGGCCCCTGGCGCTTTTTTTTCAGCAGGAACGTGACTGTAACGGTATGGCCCGCGGGACCCAGAGGCTCTTGAAGGATGCAGGGTACTCCTGTTTCAGCTTCACTAATGACTCTTGGGTCTAGAGTCATCCTATGTCCACTATGGGCATAGGATGACTTAGAAATGATATCATGGATTACATGAGATGGGACAGTAATGATAATTCACAATGTATTGCAGGATATCTTGAAATATTACAGGTTGTTAATTCATAGTAAAAATAGTGTGATTCATTCAATGTGGGGGACACATACTGTTAAGGTGTTAATTAAGTCTGGCTCCTAAGATGTTTCATTGTGTGATGCTAATTAACACTGTATTGTGTGAACGTTCTATTGATGCTAATATGTGTAAAGGTCAGACGTCTTGAAATATTACAGGTGGTTAATTCTGAACCCAACAGGTCAATAATAGTGTGATTCATTCAATGTTGGGGGTCACATACTGTTAAGGTGTTAATTAAGTCTGGCTCCTAAGATATTTCATTGTGTGATGCTATTTAACTCTGTAATGTGTGAAAGTTCTGTTGATGCTAATATGTGTTGTGAGTTAACACGCTCTAAAGGTCAGACGTCTGACTTATGTTTACTAAAGGAATGTGTATTGTGTAGCAGGTGAGAATAGCTTATCGCGGAGTCAGAATGTCTGTCTAAGATGTGGATTGAGGGGGACTCGTTAGTTCCCATTGTATGATGTTGTGGGTGGAGTGTGTCATCGTCCCTTCGATGACTGCAGAATGCTTTTTGGTTGCTAACTGTATAAAAAAGCCTGAGTTTTACCATTAAAAGGTCTATCTGTTTGGAACCAGAGAACACAGCTGTGTCTCGGTTTTCTGGGGGAAATCCAATGGGTCCTGTCTGCTGGATTGTGGAGTGTCGATATGCTGTCTTGGGTTGGTGGAATGGAATATCGTAACCGCTTTATCCCCTGACCATTACAGTGACAGAACGCAGTTCCGGCACCTCCAGAACTGATTGGCAAGGGGTTCTGGGGTGTGCTGGAGCGTCTATTGATGCTGGGATCTATTTTTGCAGAAGAAGGGGTCTATTATTGCTGGGGAGATCTTCTGTTGCTTATGGGGAATCCATTGTTGGTGAGGGGTTGGTTTTAAGTTGCTGGGAGGTCAATCGTTGCTGGGAGGGAGGGGTCTTTGTTGCTGGTTGCTGGGGGGTCAATTGATGCTGGCTGCTGGGGAATCTATTGTTGCTAGAGGGGATCTATTTTTGCAGGGGGATCTATTGTTGCTGGGGAAGTCTACTGTTGCTGGTGGGGATTTATTTTTCCTGGGTTTGTGGGTCTTATGTTGCAAGGAGTCAATTGTAGGTCTACTGATGCTGGCTGTTGGGAGTCCATTGTTGCTGGGGTGTATCTATTGTTGCTAGATCTATTTTACTACTTTTCTTGTTATTAACAAATTTCATACAAGATACTTAGCACCACAAAATAATACTTGGTTCTGTATTCTCTAAAAAGGGGTGGTACTGGGAGGTAGGTGAGGGGTAGAACCAAGGAACGGTGCTCAGAGGTGGGTGAGGGGTGGAACCAAGGAACGGTGCTCAGAGGTGGGTGAGGGGTGGAACCAAGGAACGGTGCTCAGAGGTGGGTGAAGGGTGGAACCAAGGAACGGTGCTCAGAGGTGGGTAAGGGGTGGAACCAAGGAACGGTGCTCAGAGGTGGGTGAGGGGTTGGAACCAAGGAAAGGTACTCAGAGGTGGGTAAGGGGTGGAACCAGGGAGCAGTGCTCAGAGGTGGGTAAGGGGTGGAACCAGGGAGCGGTGCTCAGAGGTGGGTAAGGGGTGGAACCAGGGAGAGTCAGGACGCCCACTAATACACATCTCCTTTCTCTATCTGCAACGTAGAGAGCGTCCTGACTCTCCTGTAGTCCAAGGGAGGGGGCGAGCACAACACTCCACACCAGGGAGAAAGCCTCCCATTACTGTGTGGACTTACTGACAGAAGAACAGGAAGTGAGGATTTCTCAAAAGAAATAAGGACATTTAAAAGCAAAATGGAAGGATGAGGTAAGTAAACGAGGACTGCACTGAGGTAGAGGAAGCTATTTAGGAAAATAAATTGTATCTTTACAACCCCTTTAACCGGTGATTGCGTTTTGTTTGTTTTTTGTTTGTTTGTTTTTTACATTTCAGCTGTCAGTGGGGAAATCCCACTGACAGATGAAATCACCGAGCCTGAAAGTATCGGAGCATTTGCACAAGTACCGATATTCGTGCAAATCCTTAGTATCAACACTTTTCCAGCTATGAGTAAACACTGAAGTTAGTGTGAAACGCGTCAACTGTCCTAGGTTCCTTGCTGTGACTTGTAGTGCCTGTTTCCAGTTTTTTACAAATAAAGTTACGTTGGATTGGAGTACGGCTGTCCTGATCATCTTTTGTTCTTATCAGCACTTATCACATGAATCGTAGAAATGCTGGATTAAGATCGTGTGGGGGAGTTGAATCGAGATTGTGGGCTGTGTTGTCAATGGTGTGCAGTGGCGGGCTCAAACAATAGGGAGGTGGTGTTAGTGTGGGTTCGCAGGCTGGCAAGCTGGAGTGACAGGGGGGGGGTCTGTGGTCAGGTCTGTCTGCCGAATCTCCCCCCCATCCCTCGACCGATGGAGCACCAGCCGCCACTGGTTGTGCGTAAAAATCTCAGTAGATCAGCGGTTTTTTAAATACTCCGACCAGCCCGTCTGGCATCAACAACCATGCCACGTTCAAAGTCAATTAAATCCCCTTATTTCCCCATTCTGATGCTCACTTCAGCAAGTCATCTTCACCACGCCTAAATGCATTGAGTTGCTGCCATGTGATTGACTGATTGGCAATTGCTAAGCAAGTGAGCAGGTGAACCTAATAAAGTGGCCGGTGAGTGTAGATTGGAGGGCAAATAAGTAGTGGAGTGTAGGCAGGGCCGTTTGAAGGAATTAGGCGGCCCCGAGCAAAATGAACATGGAGCCCCCCCCCCACCCGCAGAAACCCCCCTCAATGCAAACCCCCCCAGTGCAAAGACACCCCTGCACCTCTAGACCCCTTTACACTAGACAGCACCCTGCACCTCTGGGCCCCTTTACATTACACTGCACCACACCTCTGGGTCCCTTTACATTACACAGCACCCCATAGCTCTGGACCCTCTGCATGTTACACAGACTCTTTTCAGTGCAGACCCCCCTTCAATTCACACCCCCCCCCCTCAGTGCAGAGACCCCCTTCAGTGCAAACCCCCTCAGTGCAGAGACCCTCCTCAGTGCAAAGACCCGCTTCAGTGCAAACCCCCCCATTGCAGAGACCCCTTCAGTGAACCCCCCCCCCCAGTGCAGAGACCCCCCTCAGTGCAAAGACCTGCTTCAGTGCAAACCCCCCATTGCAGAGACCCCTTCAGTGCAACCCCCCCCCCCCAGTGCAGAGACCCCCCAGTGCAGAGACATCCCCCCAGTGCAGAGACATCCCCCCAGTGCAGAGACCCCCATAGTGCAGAGACCCCCCACAGTGCAGAGACACCCCCCCAGTGCAGAGACCCCCCCAGTGCAGAGACCCCCCAGTGCAGAGACCCCCTCCCCAATTCAGTACCTCAGGCTCAGATGCTGACTGGGACGCTCAGACAGCCGGCGGCCGTGAGAGGAATCACAATAGCTGCCTCGAGTCTCCCTGCAGCTGCTTCAGTCACGGAGATGGGGGGGGGGCCCCGACCTGACAACCCCCAGTTTGTGGCCCGCCCCCCCCCCCCCTTGGTACGACACTTCCTGTCAGTTCGGTCGGGAACTGGACACTGAATCTCCTGTATCGCGGGGTACTCGGCCGGACTGACAGGAGGACCTCGGCCACGCTACAGCATGGGAAGGGGAAGTTGGGGGCCCCCGGCCAGCTCGGGGCCCCAAGCAATTGTTTGCCTTGCCTGTCTTGTAGCGACGGGCCTGAGTGTAGGGATTATTCTTGAAAATTTGGTGTAGACGATGCCACGTTTTTGCCATGACATGGAAGGTATATCCCCTCCCCCCGGCCCATTTCCCAGCAGACATCGGCTCATATCAGGTTGATTTCAGATCTGAACGAAATAACTTTTTCCAATGTTTTCATGCAGACGGATCTTCGCCCAATCAGTGTGAATTATTCAGCATCAGCACTTTGCCATTGCAATGAATTATAGAAGAAATATCGGCACCTCTTGTTTAATTTTTATAAACCTGTATTAGTGTTCTTCTCCGACCGGGAAGACAAATTAATATTTTATTTATTTTTTGCTTTATTTTACATATGAAATAATCCGTATTCTTTTTTTTTTTCCAATTAATGGAGCGCTCATTAATATTCATGAGGTTGCTCTTTGCCCGCTACCGGCTAGCAGAAGATCTTCTATAATGTGTTTGATGGTCATCACTGGCTGGTATATATTTAAACATATTCAAAAAATATACCCTATTCTAAAATACACCAAACAGGTACTGTGCCATCTGAGAAGCCACGCCCCCCCTGAAATGAATGGAGAGGGGAGCATATACTAATAAAGGGTTTTAGATGCATCCCATTACACCAGTGGTGGTCACCATTAAAATATTAAAGGGCCTTGTAACGGAAGCTCCCCAATGCCTCTTATGTGTAGATCACCCTGTGTCTCTAATAGGGGCACAGGGTGAATGAGAACCCCACTAGGGTCTGGGCTAGTCAGATTTAATTGTATATATACTGGCCCGGATGCACAAAGCACTTACGCCGACCTATCTCGAGATGCGCCGCGTAAGTGTAAATATGCGCCGTCGTATCTGTGCGCCGTGCCCACAGAACTAAGATACGCCTAAAAACGTATATTCGGGTCGGCTTATATTCAGGTATATACGGAAGTAAAGTCTTTGCAGGATCCAGACTGGAGAACAGTAACACAGAGGAGTTGGTCTATGTATAATTTTTCATGCTTTATGTGTAGGCCGTGCATTCCTTTGGTGGCTCTATAAACAAAGGCAGATATATGCAGAATAATAGTAGAGAGGGTTACATGGTTGAGATAAGTCGATGAATATATGTGTTGTAGAGCGTGTATTTCGTCATGCTGGCATGTTTATTCATCGGAAAACACATAGAAAGGAACCTGTTTCTACGTAATCACAATGTCCCTGCTGAGTAAAGGAGTCATCAAGGTCCAGAAGATGACAGAAGTCCATTATTATTATTATTATACATGAGTTAGAGTCGGTTCACACTATAGCGGCACGACTCCGGGGGCAGCTCTGCAAGTCGTCCTGAGGACGACTCCAGAGGCGATTTGCAAGACGACTTCTGCATAGAAGTCAATGCAAGTCGCCCCGAGCCACCCCCAAAGTCGTACAGGGAGTCGCTCCGATTAGAACGCTCCCATTGCACTGCATGGGAAGCGACTCGTCAGTCGCTTCCCATGTGAACCGAGTCTTACAGTATTAAGGGACAAAAGTTTGCAAGTCACTTTACATTATAAAGGGAGATGCAGTTACATAACAAATCAATACAAGAGGGTTAGAGGGGCCTCGTACACACGAGGCAATCTATTTGTTCAAATCGGTCGGACCGACCGATTTGAACAAATCTGTCTGATAGGATTTTGGTTTGCTCGCGTGTACACACGAGCAAACCAAAATCCCCGCCAGCAGACGGCGCGCTGACGTGTCGGTGACGTGTCGGTGACGTTGACGCCGCCACGTCACCGCACCAGGAAGTAAAACACTTCCGCGCATGCGCCGAATCCATTCGGCGGCGGTGCGGGACGACATGTCTGCTGGTAAGTGTACTAACCAGCAGACATGTCGGGCGGACGGGTTCCCACCCGATAGATTTCAAAGCATGCTTTGAAATCTGTCGGGTGGCCAAATCCGTCGGCTCGGCCGTACACACGATCGAATCTGTCTGCTGGGACGGTCTAGCAGACCGTTTCCAGCAAACAGATTTGATCGTGTGTACGAGGCCGAAGAGATGAGTTTTCATTGATCACCTAAAAGCCGACAGTCGGATTGTCTGATAAAACCCATCCGTTGGACCGCTGTTGTCCAAAAGTCAGATCGTGTGTATGGGCCTTAAGAGGGTTAGAGGGGCCTCGCTATTGAAAGTTTACAATTAAAAAGGGAGGGACAGTTGATACAAAAAGTCATAACTGTGTGGGAATGAAATGAAAAAAATTCATGTTAGTTGGTGTCAGGATAGGCTTCCTTGAATAGATGAATTTTCATTGGTCACCTAAAGGTAGACAGAAAAGGTGGGCATCTAATGCAGGATGCAGTACCCAAAGCGACTTTACAGGCTGGCCCCATGTCTTCTCCAGAGGGGTCCAGGTACAATCCTCAAAGCTCTAGCCATTAGGCACCATTCCAGAAGCTCTGTTGGTGCAGTGAAGGAAATCTGATCTTAGAGACAAGTATGTAGAACTAATAAAAATCTCCCTCTCAGTTTAGAGCAGACATCCAACACCTAAAGATACTAGCATAGAACTGAGGCTTGCTGGGGGCTGAAGGTCCTTGCAGTTTACTTTTGCCAAAATCACCTATATGTACCTGCCCATAACTCTGTAATCTCTGGATCTGCCAGTACTGTATGAACGAGAAAGTTGGATGGCTTATCCCGACATTTGGTCCGTGTGTACATCAGGGACAGAAGTTGGATGGCTCAGAGTTGTGGAACAGAATTTGGATAGTTCAGAATCGAGGGACAGAAGTTGGATGTCCCAAAGTTGAGGTACAGAAGTTGGGTGGCTCAGAGTTGAGGGACAGAAGTTGGGTGGCTCAGAGTTGAGGGACAGAAGTTGGGTGGCTCAGAGTTGAGGGACAGAAGTTGGGTGGCTCAGAGTCAAGGGACAGAAGTTGGATGTCCCAAAGTTGAGGGACAGAAGTTGGGTGGCCCAGAGTTGACTGACAGAAGTTGGATGGCCCAGAGTTGAGGGACAGAAGTCGGGTGGCTCAAAATTGAGGGGCAGAAGTTGGATGTCCCAGAGTTGAGGGACAGAAGTTGGGTGGCCCAGAGTTGACTGACAGAAGTTGGGTGGCTCAGAGTTGAGGGACAGAAGTTGGATGGCTCAGAGTTGATGGACAGAAGTTGGATGTCCCAAAGTTGAGGGACAGAAGTTGGGTGGCCCAGAGTTGACTGACAGAAGTTGGGTGGCTCAGAGTTGAGGGACAGAAGTTGGATGGCTCAGAGTTGAGGGACAGAAGTTGAATGTCCCAAAGTTGAGGGACAGAAGTTGGGTGGCCCAGAGTTGACTGACAGAAGTTGGGTGGCCCAGAGTTGAGGGACAGAAGTTGGGTGGCCCAGAGTTGAGGGACAGAAGTTGGGTGGCCCAGAGTTGAGGGACAGAAGTTGGGTGGCCCAGAGTTGAGGGACAGAAGTTGGGTGACCCAGAGTTGAGGGACAGACGTTGGGTGGCTCAGAGTTGAGGGACAGAAGTTGGATGGCTCAGGACAGAAGGTGAATGGCCAAGGTAACACTCGTACACACGTTCCGATTATCATACGACGCATCACTTGCATTTTTTTGTATAAAACGAATATTAAATACAACAGTGCAAAATGTGCTTTACTAAAAGTCTGATATTTGTCGTAAGTTTCTGGAAAAACCTTTACGGTGTGCGTAGCTATGTATCTAAAATTTTGTCAAATACGTGAGACCCCTGTGTCCTTTTGGTTTATTTTTGTGCTTCCAATCATGGGTCGTGTTTGTCTCTCTTTTTAGCGGACGCATACTGTATTGATTAAACGATCGTCGTATGATGAGCTGTCGTCCGAGCAAAATGTTTGTGTTTGTTGCTTTGGATTTGTTGGATGGACTGTCGTGATCTGCTGTCGAAAGCTGTGTACTAATGATCAGATTAGACTATCGAATGATCAATCCGAAAACAATTTTTTATCATCCGATACGAGGCATTGGAGTTGAGGGACAGGAGTTGGATGGCTCAGAGATGTGGGACAGAATTTGGGTGGCTCTGAGTTGAGGGACAGAAGTTGGATGGTTCAGAATTGAGGGACAGAAGTTGGATGGCTCAGAACTGAGGGAAAAAGTTAAGGGGCAGAGGTTGGGTGTCTGAGAGTTGAGGGACAAAAGTTGGATGGCTCAAAGTTGAGGGACAGAAGTTGGATGTCTCAGGACAGAAGGTGGATGGCTCAAAGTTGAGGGACAGAAGTTGGATAGCTCAGAATTGAGGGACAGAAGATGGATGGCTTAGAACTGAGGGACATAGTTTAGGGGCAGAGGTTGGGTGTCTGAGAGTTAAGGGACAACATTTGGATGGCTTAAAGTTGAGGGACAGAAGTTGGATGTCTCAGGACAGAAGTTGGATGTCTCAGGACAGAAGTTGGATGCCTTAAAGTTGAGGGACAGAAGTTGGATGGCTCAAAGTTGAGGGACAGAAGTTGGATGTCTCAAAGTTGAGGACAGAAGTTGGATGGCTCACTTTCTGCAATTCTATAGCCTTTATCAGCCGTTCTCAATCAGGGGTTCTATGGAGTTGTATTCATTCTTAAAAGCATTCAAAAATAAGGCAACCAAAATTATTTCTGAGCTGAGCAAATGTTTTAGGACAGAAGGTGGATGGCTCCAATTTGAGGGACAGAAGTTGGATGGCTCAGGACTAAGGGACAGAAGTTGGATAGCTCAAAGTTGAGGGACAGAAGTTGGATGGCTCAAAGTTGAGGGACAGAAGTTGGATGGCTCAGAGTTGAGGGACAGAAGTTGGATGGCTCAAAGTTGAGGGACAGAAGTTGGATGGCTCAAAGTTGAGGGATAGAAGTTGGATGGCTCAAAGTTGAGGGACAGAAGTTGGATGGCTCAAAGTTGAGGGATAGAAGTCGGATGGTTTACAGTTGAGGGACAGAAGTTGGATGGCTCAAAGTTGAGGGATAGAAGTTGGATGGCTTAAAGTTGAGGGACAGAAGTTGGATGGCTCAGAGTTGAGGGACAGAAGTTGGATGGCTCAAAGTTGAGGGACAGAAGTTGGATGGCTCAAAGTTGAGGGATAGAAGTTGGATGGCTCAAAGTTGAGGGACAGAAGTTGGATGGCTCAAAGTTGAGGGATAGAAGTTGGATGGCTCAAAGTTGAGGGACAGAAGTTGGATGGCTCAAAGTTGAGGGATAGAAGTTGGATGGCTCAAAGTTGAGGGACAGAAGTTGGATGGCTCAAAGTTGAGGGACAGAAGTTGGATGGCTCAAAGTTGAGGGATAGAAGTTGGATGGCTCAAAGTTGAGGGACAGAAGTTGGATGGCTCAAAGTTGAGGGACAGAAGTTGGATGGCTCAAAGTTGAGGGATAGAAGTCGGATGGTTTACAGTTGAGGGACAGAAGTTGGATGGCTCACTTTCTGCAGTTGTATAGCCTTTCTCAGCCATTATCAATCAGGGGTTATATGGAATTGTATTGTATTCATTCTTAAAAGCATTAAAAAATAAGACAACCAAAACGATTTCTGAGCTGAGCAAATCCATGTACAAGTAGATTGCAGGCAGAGAATAGTCATTTTTAGACCTGCTGATGATTGGCCCGTGTATGGGCTGCTGCCAATTTTCATGGGAGATATCGGCTCTATTCTCATCAGCCTATAGGGAGCGGATAAAATACCGAGCAGGCAAAGATCAGGACTCATTTGGGGTGTTAGTGAGAGGAATTACAGCTGCTGGTAATGACCTTTCAGCGTTTTCTCTCATCGGCTCCGTAGTGTTCATGCGCCCATGTAGGGCATCCAGGAATCATTCTATGTGCTGCCAATTCCCTGAACTTAATCTAATGAGATAAAACAGAGGGACTTGCACTAATCACAAGTCAAAAAGCTTCATCTCACTTTAGACAATCGTACTGGCTGCAAGCTCGGAGCTTGGTATCTGATGTCCTGATTGTGCCCAGTCCTTTCACCACACCATACCTACTGCATGCCCACAGCTAGGGGTGGCACGGGATTAAAGTGCGCTGCTTTTCTACTAAAATGTTAGTAGTTCTTCTCAAAATTTTAATTTCCCAACTTCATGACATATTTTGAACTCATAGGGCCAGATTCAGGAACAGTTATCCGCCAGCCTAACTGTGACTTTGAGCCGGCGTTTCTGTTTTCTGTAACCAGAAAACAAGAAACGCCGGGTTGAAGCTCCGATGCGAGCAGCGTAACTGAGTTTCGCCATCGCATCGTTACTTCAACTTAAAAATGGCGCCGATTTACGCTCAAAAAATATGTTAATGAGCGGAAATCGGCAATTCACGATCGAATTCCGGCGCGACGCAATGACGGTACGACGTTTCCGGACGGGATACGCGGCGCATAGATATACCTACATGGGGTTGGAGTATCCTATGTTAGGTATAGGCGTCGTCATCGCGTCGGGAAAAAAAAAATCACGTCGCTTGCGTAAAAAGTTCATGAATGGGAATGTGACGTCATTGACGTTCATTCACAGAATTTGGAGCATGCGCACGGGGATGTTTGGACACTCGACGCATGCGCAGTACGTTGGCGGCGGGATCGCGCTTAGTTAGAATACTACACGCCCCGTACCCGCCCAATTTGAATTCCGCCGGCTCATTTGCGATGCGCTGCCGCAACTTTAGGAGCAAGTGCTTCCTGAATAACAGCACTTGCTCCTAAAATTTCAGCAGCGTAACGCAAATGAGATGCGTTACTCCAGAGCAAAGATGCTCCCATCTACCTGAATCTGGCCCATAAAGTACTCAGTGGAGTTCTTCATTAACCCCTTCAGTACGGGGCTTTTATACCCACCTCCATACTGGGCCTATTCTGGCACTTCTCTCCTACATGTACAAATCATCATTCTTTTGCTAGAAAATTACTCAGAACCCCCAAACATTATATATGTTTTTTAGCAGACACCCTAGGAAATAAAATGTCGGTCATTGCAACGTTTTAGCCTGCACAGTATTTGCGCAATCATTTTTCAATCATTTTAGAAAAAAATGGTTTCATGCATTAAAAAAATAACAAAACAGTAAAGTTAGCCCAATTTTTTTTGTAAAATATGAAAGATTAGGTTACACCGAGTAAATAGATACCTAACATGTCACGCTTTAAAATTGCACACACTCATGGAATGGCGCCAAACTTCGGTACTTTAAAATTTCCATAGGCGACGCTTTGAAAATGTTTACAGGTTACCAGTTTAGATTTACAGAGGAGGTCTAGTACGAGAATTGTTGCTGGCACTCTAATGCACGCGGCGATACCTCACATATGTGGTTTGAACGGCGTTTACATATGTGGGCGGGACTTACGTGTGCGTTCGCTTCTGCGCGCGAGCTACCGGGGACAGGGGCGTTTTATTTATTTTAATTATTATTATTTATTTTTCACTTTTTTTATCACTTTTATTCCTATTACAAGGAATGTAAACATCCATTGTAATAGGAAATGTGTGTGACAGGTCCTCTTTATGGAGAGATGTGGGGTCAATAAGACCTCACATCTCTCCTCCAGGCTGGAAAGCATGAGATCGGTGAAAAATCTCCTGATCGCGGCTTTGTTTACTTCCGGGTACCCAGGACGTGACGTCATCGCGCTCGGGCATTCGACGGTCATAGAGATGACTGGTGACCATGTGGTCACCAGTCATCTCTAAGCTTCCAATCCGGGGGCCGGACAATTCTTTCTCAGGGCCCCCGATGGCACGCCAGAGCCCGGAGAAGCACCAGATGGAGGTGGGAGGGGGGGTGTCCCCTCCCGCCGCCCATAAGAACGATCAAGCGGCGGAACTCCTGCTATGATCGTTCCTATATCACCGCACAAAGCCCTGGATGTCATATGATATCCACCCAGGATGTGAGATCCCCTCTGTGGACGTCATATGACTATAGGCCAGTAGTGAAGTGGTTAAAGTGGCCTTGACAGGCTTTTTATATGTTAAAAATTAAAGTTTAAATAAACTATATTCATCAATAGCCTAAAAAATATATAAATCCACTTTGTGTGCACCAAACATATTTGTAAACCCAGATATTACTTTTCAATAGTAGAGGTGACATCATCACTGTGCTGTTCATAGGCTGTGCAGAGGGCGGGGCTGTGGGAGGAGCCCAAATGGCTCCATCTTTCATAAAACAAGAGCCCAAGAATCTTCAACCAGAAGAGGAAAAAGCCAAGAAATATAGCCTAACAATATTCAACCAAGAAATAGACAAAAACAGTAGGTGGAGAACATTCAACCAGAAGAAAAAAAAAGCCAAAAGCCTAACAATAATCAACCCAAAAAATGCCCCAAAACAATAGGTTAAGAACATTCAACTGGAAATTACCTAAAAGAATAACCCAAGAATATTTAACCAGAAGAGAAAAAAAAGCCCAAAACAAAAAGAGAAAATACCTCAAATTAAAAACCAAAGAACATAACAACCTGAAGAGAAAATATCTCAAATTAAAAACCTAAAGACATTCAACCAAAAGAGAAAATATCTCAAATTAAAAACCAAAGAACATTTAACCAGAAGAGAAAATATCTCAAATCTAAAACCAAAAAACATTCAACCAGAAGAGAAAATATCTCAAATTTAAAACCAAAGAACATCCGACTAGAAGAGAAAATAACCTAAAACTATAGCCTAATTACATTTGACAAAAACACCCTTAAACCATAAGAGAAAATATCTCAAATTAAAAACCAAAGAACATTCAGCCAGAAGAGAAAATATCTCAAATTAAAATCCAAAAAAAAAAAATTCAACCAGAAGAGAATATATCTGAAATTAAAAACCAAAGAACATTCGACCAGAAGGGAAAATATCTCACATTTAAAAAACAAAAAACATTCAACCAGAAGAGAAAATACCTCAAATTAAAAACAAAAAAAACATTCAACCAGAAGAGGAAATACCTCAAATTAAAAACCAAAAAAACATTCAACCAAAAGAGAAAATATCTCAAATTAAAAACCAAAGAACATTCAACCAGAAGAGAAAATTTCTCAAATTAAAAACCAAAGAACATTCAGCCAGAAGAGAAAATACCTCAAATTAAAAACCAAAAAAACATTCAACCAAAAGAGAAAATAATTCAAATTGAAAAACCAAAGAACATTCAACCAGAAGAGAAAATTTCTCAAATTTAAAAAACAAAAAAACATTCAACCAGAAGAGAAAATACCTCAAATTAAAAACCAAAAAACATTCAACCACAAGAGAAAATATCTGAAATTGAAAAACCAAAGAACATTCAACCAGAAGAGAAAATATCTCAAATTAAAACCAAAAGAACATTCAACCAGAAGAGAAAATATCTCAAATTAAAAACCAAAGAACATTTAACCAGAAGAGAACATATCCCAAATTAAAAATCAAAGAACATTTAACCAGAAGAGAACATATCTCAAATTAAAAATCAAAGAACATTCAACCAGAAGAGAACATATCTCAAATTAAAAACCAAAGAACATTCAACCAGAAGAGAAAATATCTAAAATTAAAACCAAAAGAACATTCAACCAGAAGAGAAAATAACCTAAAACTATAGCATAATTACATTTGACAAAAACACCCTAAAACTATAATTTGAGAACATTCAACCAGAAGAGAAAAATATCTTAAATTAAAAACCAAAGAATATTCAACCAGAAGAGAAAATATCTCAAATTAAAAACCAAAGAACATTCGACCAGAAGAGAAAATAACCTAAAACTTTAAAACCAAAAAACATTCAACCAAAAGAGAAAATTTGAAACATTCAAAAAAACATTCAACCAGAAGAGAAAATACCTCAAATTAAAAACCAAAGAACATTCAACCAGAAGAGAAAATATCTCAAATTGAAAAACCAAAGAACATTCAACCAGAAGAGAAAATATAAAGCTCAACTTTGACAAAAAACCTAAAAGAGAACATTCAAACAGAAGAGAAAATATCTCAAATTAAAAACCAAAGAACATTTAACCAGAAGAGAACATATCTCAAATTAAAAATCAAAGAACATTCAACCAGAAGAGAACATATCTCAAATTAAAAACCAAAGAACATTCAACCAGAAGAGAAAATATCTGAAATTAAAACCAAAAGAACATTCAACCAGAAGAGAAAATAACCTAAAACTATAGCCTAATTACATTTGACAAAAACACCCTAAAACTATAATTTGAGAACATTCAACCAGAAGAGAAAATATCCTAAATTAAAAACCAAAGAACATTCAACCAGAAGAGAAAATATCTCAAATTAAAAACCAAAGAACATTCGACCAGAAGAGAAAATTAAAAACCAAAGAACATTCAACCAGAAGAGAAAATATCCTAAATTAAAAACCAAAGAACATTCAACCAGAAGAGAAAATATCTCAAATTAAAAACCAAAGAACATTCGACCAGAAGAGAAAATATCTGAAATTTAAAACCGAAGAACATTCAACCAGAAGAGAAAATTTCTCAAATTTAAAAAACAAAAAAACATTCAACCAGAAGAGAAAATACCTCAAATTAAAAAAACAAAAAAAACATTAAACCACAAGAGAAAATATCTGAAATTGAAAAACCAAAGAACATCCGACCAGAAGAGAAAATAACCTAAAGCTATAGCCTAATTACATTTGACAAAAACACCCTAAAACCATCATTTGAGAACATTCAAACAGAAGAGAAAATACCTTAAGATCATAAAATGTTGCCCCTTTCACACAACAGCCACAGCTTTGTGTGGGAAATCCCTAATGAGCGAATGCTTGGTAATTTGTAGACCCGTACATGTATTGTACTTTTCCTCGCTATATATTTGTATTTATTTTTATGAATAGACCCTCAGGGTAATAATGGCTTCCTGCATTCCCATAGCACTAAAGCCGTCCTCTTTGTAGAAGAGGGAGTGAAGCTGAGCTGTAAACATTGGCGCAGAACGCAATCGTATATTTTAAACAATATTCCCGTCTACTTCTGCCGGGGAAGAGATTTAATGGTGATTTATTTTCCTCATCCTTTTTCCCGGCAGAGTTAATGTTCTTGGAAGGTTGTAATCGCTGTCTGCAGAGGAAGTGTTCTCTTTACAGATCTGGAAATCCTTCACCAAACATTCCCTGCAGGTCAGATGTTCACTATAGATTTACCACCTGAGAATATTTGGTGAGAGTCGCGTTCTCTCCGCGTTTATAAATACGCCCATAGAAGTCTCCGGCTACGAGATGAGAACAAAACCGGCGTCTCCGTTTTTGTGTTCTGCGGGAATCGGGTTGTGATTGGTTGATATTCTCATGCCGATTAAAATCTGAAACGTTCCGCACTTGGTTAGTCATTGACGCCGAGTCTTTGGCGTTCGAGGGTAATAGATGGCGAGGAGGTATCTACACATTACCACGGGAGTGTGCCTAAACGTGCCTAGCACCAATCCGCGTTTAGAATGCATTAATGTGGGATCGCGCCTAGCGTTTTTGCACGTTTAGGCAGTTTGGTGCGTTTCTTTTTTTAACGCTCCAAAGCTCCTCCCCTCAACGCACAAGTGACCCCTTTTTTTAACCGTTTCAGCCCCCGGAGGACTTGGCTGCCAAATGACCAGAGCACTCTTTTGCGATCCGCCCACTCGCTTTAACCGACCATTGCGCGGTCGTGCGACGTGGCTCCCAAACAAAATAAACGCCCTTTCTTCCCCACAAATAGAACTTTCTTTTGGCGTAATTTGCGGGTTTTTTTTTGCGCTGTAAACAAAAATAGAGCGACAATTTTGAAAAAAAAAAATGCAATATTTTTTACTTTTTGCTATAATAAATATCCCCCCAAGAAAATACATAAAAAAATAAATTTCTTCCTCAGTTTAGGGCGATACGTATTCTTCTACTTATATCGCAATAAGCGTTTATTGATTTGTTTGCGCAAAAGTTATAGGGCTAGATTCAGGATGGAGCGCGTATCTTTGTGCGGGCGTAGCGTATCCGATTTACGCTACGCCTCCGCAACTTAGACAGGCAAGTGCTGTATTCACAAAGCACTCCGTAAGTTGCGGCGGCGTAGCGTAAAGGGGCCGGCGTATCCCCGCGTAATTCAAATAAGGCAGGTAGGGGGCGTGTTGTATTTATATTAACACTGACCCCACGTAAATGAGGCACCGAACGAACTGCGCATGCGCCGGCCGTGAAGGTATCCTAGTGCGCATGCTCCAAATCATGTCGCAAATAGTCAATGAAAACGACGTAAACGTAACTTACGCCCAGCCCCATTCTGAATCGACTTACCTAAACGACGTACAATACGACGCTGTCCCGACGTCCATACTTAACATCGGCTGCGCCTCATTATAGCAGGGGTTACTTTACGCCGGGCGTAAGCCTAACGTAAACGACGCAAAAAGATACACCAATAGCAATCGTGAATCGGCGTATCTACCTAATTAGCATATTCGACGCGTAAATCGACGGAAGCGCCACCTAGCGTCCAGCGTAAATATGCAACTAAGATACGACGGCCTAAGAGACTTACGCCGCTCGTATCTTAGCTAAATTCCGGCGTATCTTGTTTTCTGAATACAGAAAAAAAGATACGCCGGCGCATCCGAGAATTTACGCGCCGTATCAACAGATACGTCGCGTAAATTGTTACTGAATCTAGCCCATAGCGTTGACAAAATAGGGGATAGTTTTATGGCATTTTTATTAATAATTTTATATTTTTACTAGTAATGGCGGCGATCAGCGTTTTTTTTTTTATCGTGACTGCGGCGGACATTATGGCGGACACTTTTGGCGCTATTTTGGGACCATTCACATTTATACAGCGATCAGTGCTATAACCACTTCAGCCCCGGACCATTATGCAGGTTAAGCACCGGGCCCCTTTTTGCGATTCGGCACTGTGTCGCTTTAACTGACAATTGCGCGGTTGTGCGACGTGGCTCTCAAACAAAATCGGCGCCTCTTTTTTCCCACAAATAGAGCTTTCTTTTGGTGGCATATGCATTTTGTTTGTTTTTTTGCGCTATAACCAAAAAATAGAGCGACAATTTTAAAAAAATAACTATATTTTTTACTTTTTGCTATAATAAATATCCCCAAAAATATATAAAAAAAAGTGCAGCGGTCGGCAAGTGGTTAAAATGCAAATCAGTTTATACCTTGTTTGAAATTGCGTTTTTCTGGATATTTTTGTTGTCAGAGTCCGCACAGAGGCCCCCCCTTACATCAGAGTCCGCACAGAAGCCCCCCTTACATTAGAGTCCGCACAGAGGCCCCCCCTTACATCAGAGTCCGCACAGAGGCCCCCCCTTACATCAGAGTCCGCACAGAGGCCCCCCCTTACATCAGAGTCCGCACAGAGGCCCCCCCTTACATCAGAGTCCGCACAGAAGCCCCCCTTACATCAGAGTCCGCACAGAGGCCCCCCCTTACATCGGAGTCCGCACAGAGGCCCCCCCTTACATCAGAGTCCGCACAGAGGCCCCCCCTTACATCAGAGTCCGCACAGAGGTCCCCCTTACATCAGGGTCCGCACAGAGGCCCCCCTTACATCAGGGTCCGCACAGAGGCCCCCCTTACATCAGGGTCCGCACAGAGGCCCCCCTTACATCAGGGTCCGTACAGAGGCCCCCCTTACATCAGGGTCCGTACAGAGGCCCCCCTTACATCAGGGTCCGTACAGAGGCCCCCCTTACATCAGGGTCCGTACAGAGGCCCCCCTTACATCAGGGTCCGCACAGAGGCCCCCCTTACATCAGGGTCCGCACAGAGGCCCCCCTTACATCAGGGTCCGTACAGAGGCCCCCCTTACATCAGGGTCAGTACAGAGGCCCCCCTTACATCAGGGTCAGTACAGAGGCCCCCCTTACATCAGGGTCCGTACAGAGGCCCCCCTTACATCAGGGTCCGTACAGAGGCCCCCCTTACATCAGAGTCCGCACAGAGGCCCCCCTTACATGGTGCTTTTTTGGGTTCAAACTTCCTGTCCAGTGCTTACACATGCCCGGGGAGGGTGGGCAGGGCAGACTCAGAAGGAGGAGGAGCTGATGAGCTCTATCTCTCCTTGTGTCTGTGCAGAGAGAGAAGGGGATGTCAGTGCCGGTGTGCACTGAGGCTGAGCTATGTGTGAGACGGGACATAGCTCAGCTCTGCAGCCATCTACCTCGGAGCTGACACAGGCATGGCTGCACAGTGGGAGGTGAGGCATATTCCTGCTCTGCAAAAACAGCATTAAGTAGTGGCGGCCGGTAGCTGTGCATAGTGTCACCAGCCCGGGGGGAGATTTCCACCCTGCCCCCCTGCCAGCCCTCCCCTGCCCCAGTGTGAACCGGCTCTAAAGGTAGCAAACGTACAAAATCAGCAGGGGGTCAAATACTTTTTTTTTTTGCCTCACTGTATATAGTTGGTTTGGTGTTTCTGTACATTTTTTCTATGGCGGGTCTGTTCTTTTTTTCTTTTTTTGGTCCCGTCTTGTGAAGAGATCTCACATGTGTATGGATTTGCAGGCTGGTATTCCTTGTGTTCTCATTTCTGAGGCTGCGGCATCTGTCATGTGTAAACATTTGCTGCTCCATGTGCTTGCCAAGTTCCATTGATAATGTGCAGATAGACAGACAGACGTTCAGTCCCTATATACAGCCCGAGGCTCCCCGAGAACAATAAGGGAATAGATGTCCTTCTAATAATAGAACGCGGGACACCGGAGCTATTTGTGGATCTCATTGCCTCTTATTATTGTTATTATTATTATCATACAGGATTTATATGGTGCCAACGCTTTACGAAGAAAATGAAGGCAATATAATTACAATTTAAAGTGCAACTGAACTTTCTCATTCACCATTAACCACTTCCTGACTGGGCACATATACCCCCCTCCTGCCCAGGTGAAATTTCAGCTTCCGGCACTGCGTCGCTTTAACTGACAATTGCGCGGTCGTGCGACGTTGGCTCCCAAACAAAATTGACATCCTTTATTCCCCACAAGTAGAGCTTTCTTTTGGTGGTATTTGATCGCCTCTGCGGTTTTTATTTTTTGCGCTATAAACAAAAAAGTGCGACAATTTTGAAAAAAAAAATACAATGGGCCAGATTCAGATACAATTAGATTCGCGTAGAGTATCTGAAATACACTACGCCGCCGTATTTTACCTGGCTCTACGTGGAATCCCGGTAGATTTTGTCCAGTAAACGACGGCGGCGTAGTGTATTTCGCCCGGCACAAGCCATCTACGCGAGTAGGGGGCGTGAAGCATTTAAAATAGGCGCATTCCCGCGGCGATCGAACTGCGCATGCTCCGTTCAGAAATTTCCCGCCGTGCATTGCGCGAAATCACGTCGTTACGTCATTTTTTCTTGAGTAGCGTCGTTTACGGACATTCCTATTCCCGAACGAGTTACGTAAAAAAAATAAAAAAATTTAAAATTCGACGCGGGAACGACGGCCATACTTAACATGGGCTACGCACCGTTAGACCAGCAAAAAGCTGGTCTAACAGTACGTAGAAAAAAATAGACGAAAGCGATTGCGAAGACCGCTCGTTTCTTCGTGGATCGCCGTAAAAACTCATTTGCATATCCCGACGCATGAAAACGACGCAAACTCCTCCCAGCGGCCGCAAATATATCGCAGCGTAGATCCGAAGGCTTACGAAGACGTAAGCCTCTCGGATCGAAGCCCGAAGCCGCCGTATCATGGTTTGAGGATTCAAACTAGTGATACGGCGCGCAAAATTTGAAATTACTCCTGTCTAACACCAGTTAGACAGGCGTAATTGCTCTGTGAATCTGGGCCAATATTTTTTACTTGCTATAATAAATAGCTCAATTAAAAAAAAAACGTATTCTACATATTTTTGGTAAAAAAAAATCGCAATAAGCGACTGGTTTGCGCAAAAGTTATAGCGCCTACAAAATAGGGGACAGATTTTTTTTTATTATTATTATTTTTTACTAGTAATGGCGGCGATCTGCGATTTTTATTGGGACTGCGACATTATGGCGGACACATCGGACACTTTTGACACATTTTTGGGACCATTCACATTTATACTGCGATCAGCGCTATAAATATGCACTAATTACTGTATAAATGTGACTGGCATTGAAGGGGTTAACACTAGGGGGTGAGGAAGGGGTTAAATGTGTTCCCTGTATTGTGTTCTAACTGTGGGGGGAGGGGGGTGACCGATCTGTGTCCCTATGTACAAGGGACATAGATCAGTCTCCTCTCCAGAGACAGGACGCTGTCTCTGTGTGAGCCGGCAATGAGAGATGATCTCAAATGTTTACATATGAGATCATCTCTCATTGGCCGCACAGTTCGCATCGCAAACGGCCACTCTGATTGGCCGTTTGCCGGGATCTGTGATTAGCTGTGTCCAAGGGACACGGCCAGCTTTAAAATTCCCAGCTGCGCGCTCGGGAGCGCACGCGGGGAACGCCCAAAGGGGCGGACGTCAAAAGACGTCCTGTTGGAAATTCAGGTCCGCGCTGCAGCCGTCATTCGGAAGTTAAAGCCTTATTAATTACGGTGACCAGGCGTCCCCGGTTTCCGGGGACAGTCCCCGGATTGAGGACAATGCCCCTTGGCCAAGTACTATGCCCGGTTTTGTCCCCGGATTTGATTTGAACAGGGGCTGCATTGATCCTGCATTTCTGGGTATTGGAGCCAATCATCGGCTCCGGCAGACTCGATGTCCATCGGTACCCACTGATCGTTATGTACACATGTAAACAAGGCAGATTGCCGTTCTGTCATTATGCAAAGCAGGGACAGGGATCTCTGCCTTCCCTTAGTAAAAGCATCTCCCCCACTGTAAGAAAACACTTGTTGTTAGGCACACATTTAACCCTTTGATTGCCCTAGATGTTCCCAACCGGTATCGTTACTACAGTGACAGTGCATATTTTTAGCACTGCTCACTGTATTGGTGTCACTGGTTCCCACAAAGTGTCATGTCCCATTTGTCCGCCACAATATCGCAGTCCAGCTATGAGACGCTGATTGCCGCCATTACTAGTAAAAGAAAAAAATGTCCCCGGATAAAAATCTGGTCACCTTAGTATTAATCCCTTTCCGACCGCTGCACGAATATATACGTCAGCAGAATGGCACGGCTGGGCAGATCGACGTGTATATATATGTCGCCTTTAAGGCCTGCGGTTACCCCGCCGTAACTTTGAGAGGCAGGTGCCGTATTCAGAAAGAAGTTGCGCCCCAAGGCGTAGCGTAAATGGGCCGGCGTAAGAGCGCCTAATTCAAAATAAGCAGGTAGGGGGCGTGATCCATGTAAGTGAGTCGTGACCCTGCGCAATTGACACTTTTTCCGAACTGCGCATGCGCCGGCCGTGAACGTATCCCAGTGCGCATGCTCCAAATCACGCCGCAAATAGACAATGTAAACGACGTGAACATAACTTACGCCCAGCCCCATTCCCGAACGACTTACGTAAACGACGTACAATTCGACTGCTGTCCCGACGTCCATACTTAACATTGGCTGCGCCTCATATAGCAGGGGTAAATTTACGCCGGTCCGACGCCTTACGCAAACGATGCAAATAGATACGCCTGGCGCAACTACGCTCGTTAATCGGCGTATCTACCTAATTTACATATTCAACGCGAAAATCGACGGAAGCGCCACCTAATAGCCAGCGTTAATATGCAACTAAGATACGACGGCGTAAGAGACTTACGCCGCTCGTATCTTAGCTAAATTCCGGCGTATATGAATACAGAAAAAAGATACGCCGGCGATTCTTAGAAGTTATGCGGCGGATCTCTAGATACGTAACTACTTTCTGGATCTGGCCCACAGAATCTGTAGAATGACTTTTCCTGGTTCCCGTGTTCTTGCGTTTGTAGGAGTTTCTGCCTCTCCGGAGGCTGTTATGAGATACCTAAGAGCCGGTTCACACTGCGGCGGCACGACTCCGGGGGCGACTCTGCAAGTTGTCCTGAGGATGACTTCAGAGGCGACCAGCATAACAACTTCTGTATAGAAGTCAATGCAGGTCGCCCCGAGCCGCCCCCGAAGTCGTACAGGAACCTCTTTCTAAGTCGGAGGGACTTGCGTCGCTCCTATTAGAACGGTTCCATTGCACTGAATGGGACGCGACTCGTCAGGCGGCTAAGCCCCGGTGTGAACCGGCTCTAAAGGTAGCAAACAAAATAATCTCAGTTCTTCTGTCAGTGGTCACCTGTGGACTGAATGCTATAGAGCAGGGCCATCTTAATGCAAGGGCACTCCTGGGCACTGCCCAGGGGCCCCAGGTACAATAATGTTGCATTACATCACACTTGCCAACTGTCCCGGATTTGCTGGGGCAGTCATGCTTTTTACTAAACTGTCCCGATATGGTCATGTCCTGGGAAGCGTCCCGGGTTTTATACTGTGCCCTCCTGACTCCCCCCCCCCCCCCCCGTACTGTGCGCTTTGTGTTGACTAGTCTTTCATTTATGGAATGTTTTCCTTTTGTAAAATCGATTTTTATTGAAAGTACTAATGAATATGGCTCAGATTCACAGAAAGTTGGGCGCACATTACGCCGCCGTAGCGCAAACGCCGTACGCCACGCCGACGCAGCGCAGAGAGGCAAACACTGCATTCAGCAAGCTATTTGCTCCCAACGCTGCGGACCGTTTTCATCAGACGAACCGATCGTGTGTGGGCCCCATCCGTTTTTTAGACATGGGTGAAAAAACTAGGAACTTGTTTGATGGTTTAAAAACCTATAGAAAAAAACGACTTCATCGGATATCTGATGAAAAAATCCATCAGACCGTTTTCATCGGATGAACCGATCGTGTGTACAGGGCATAAGTGAAAATCCCCTTTGCCTTCAGTAAAAACCAAACTCTCCGTTCATAAAGCAAGCCCCCGGATGGCGGCGGTTCACTCGCTTCTTGCGCTCTTCTGATGTTGCCTTCTTCTTCCTGGAATAAATTGCCTGTCACTAAGAATTCGATATTTTAGTGTTTGAAATCTTCTTGCTTTTATAGCTGCAATAGATTTCTTCAATTTCTAGGTCACTCATAGAACATAACTGGAGGCCGAGGCGCCGGCGTCGCTAGAGCCAAGCGATTTATCCCGAGTACACAACATTCCTATTTACAGCTCATTACAGAGTTTATAATTCTGGGCGGATAAATCTCATACGTGGAGAGAGATTGGGCCAGATTCTCGTAGAGCGGGGTGGGGCGTAGCGTATCCTATTTACGCTACGCCGCCGCAACTTAGAGACGCAAGTCCTGTATTCTCAAAGCACTTACGTCCAGAGTTGCGGCGGCGTAGCGTAAATGGCCTGGCGTAAGCCCGGGTAATTCAAATGTGGATGAGGTGGGCGTGTTTCATGTAAATCAGTGGTCTCCAAACTGTGGCCCAAGGGCCAGATGTGGCCCTTTGCTAGCCTTTATGCGGCCCTCAGGGCTTTATTTCTTCCACTGATATGAGGCACTATTCTTCCCACTGACTCCAACAAAGGAGGCACTTTCTCTTCCACTGATACCAATAATGAGATACAATTACTTTTACTAATAGTGGCACTACTCCTTATCCTACTGATCGCAAAATATGAGGACATATTTATTCTCAACAATGCTGAGCCTGGGGCTTTTTCTACCCCCGCTGGCCACAATCCGGCCCTCCTAAAGGCTGAAGAACAATAAACTGGCCCTTTGTTTGAAAAGTTTGGAGACCCCCTGATGTAAATCAATCATGACCCCACGTTTTTGACTTTTTTTGAACTGCGTCCATGGACATATCCCAGTGCGCATGCTCCAAATTTCACCGCAAATACATTGGTTTCGACGCGAACGTAACTTACGCAAAGCCCTATTCGTGAACGAGTTACGCAAACAACGGAAAAAAACTACGCTGTTCCGACGTCCATACTTAACCTACGCAACGTTACCCCTCATATAGCAGGGGTAACCTTACGCTTGCGCAAACGACTTAAAATACGACGACCGGGCGCAATTACGTTCGGGAATAGGTGTATGTAGCTCATTTGCATATTCAATGCGGAAATTGTCAGAAACGCTGTGGCAAACCTAGCCACTTCTGGAACGCTGGACGTTACATGTCGGGGGGTTGTCTGTATTATAGGCTATGCATTCTGCTGGGTCTTATGTGGGCATAGTAATTGGTATGCTGGCAGCCGTAAGCCACTAGCATTCAAGTACTTTGTTTTATGTTGCCCAATCGGTGTTCGGCAGTTTTCAACCGGGCGGGGGTTATTGATGGGATGTAGGGTGAGATAAAGAAATATAGATAGACAGATAGATAAAAGGAAGAAATAAGATTAGTAGATAAATAATGGGAGGGAGAAAGATAAATAAAGGGGGGGGAGAGAGAAAGAAAGAAAGAAAGATAGGAAGACAGATAGATAGGAAGAAAGAGAGATAAAGAAAGAAAGATAGATAAAGATAGAGAGAAAGAAGGGAAGGAAGATATATAGATAGATAGATAAAGATGGATAGAGATAGATTGATAGATAGATAGACAGATAGATAAAAAAAAGATAGATACAGATAGAAATAGAAAGAAGGGAAGTAATGAAGATAGATAGATAGATAGATAGATAGATAGATAGATAGATAGATAGATAGATAGATAGATAGATAGATACTGTAGATAGATACTGTAGATAGATAGAAGTAGATAGATAGATAGATAGATAGATAGATAGATAGATAGATAGATAGATAGAAGTAGATAGATAGATAGATAGATAGATAGATAGATAGATAGATAGATAGATAGATAGATAGATAGATACTGTAGATAGATACTGTAGATAGATAGATAAAGAAATATAGATAGATAAAGATATATAGATAAAGATAGATAGATAGATAGGGAGAGAGAAATAAAGAAAGGTGAAGAGAGAGAGAGAAGGGAATGAAGGGCACCCATACATCAGTGTACAGTGTACTCACTCGGAGGCAGGAGGGACTGACTGGATGGATGGATATCAGACTCCATCTTTCCTTTCTGTTTGGCTTTAGTTTGAATATTCCTGCCCACATCCCTTAGGCAGCAGAACAATGTCTGTCTGGGAGAGTGGGCGGGGCAGACACAGGATGAGAAGAGGGAGAGGAGCAGCTCCTCTCCTCTCACTGGTTGTGCAGGCAGCAAGGGGAGGGGTGAAATGTCAGAGCTGATCTCAAGTTCAACTTTCTCTATCTGGCCCAGCTCATCTCTATCTGGCGCTGTCTTGGTGGCGGGTAAACTGGGCTATTAGGAAAACTGGAAGTCCCCTCTTGGCCTGCAATCCCTTGGTACACCCCTGGGGAGACATGACATGCGGACCATGCGCGAGCCGCCGTGGGCCGCCGCGGCCCACCGGGCATATGCCCGGTATGCCCTATGGTCAGCCCGGGCCTGATTGCCACCATATGTGAAAGTAAGTACCTGGTGCGTCACAGCCTCTAAAGCAATTCGGTGAGTATACGGGAGCAAATTTTGCTATTCTAGCCGGTACTAGGTAGGTACCATCGTGTCAAAACCTTATAATTTGTTTCTACTGCAAAGCAATTAGGAGAGGAGTTCTCAGTGGCTAAGCAGATGTTCGACCAGTCTTTAGCGGCTAATATTATGTTCACGTCTTGTGTCCATTAAGTCGCGTACAAAGGTAATGAATCGTTCGAGTTTTCATTTATTAGTCGGTACAGAATTGAAATTAGGCCTCTGACATGTGGGTTGCTGATGCAAATCCGTTCAAATTGAGAGAGTTGAGTGAGTGAAGAGCCTGTGTTGAGTAGTGGTTCATAGAAGTTTTTAATTTGTAAGTATCTGAATAATTCCGATCTAGGGAGCCCGAAGGATTCACATAGTACAGGAAAGGAGTGGATGTTAGAATTAGATACTAGGTTGTGTAGGCGAGACAGGTTAGTGGAGGACCAAGCTGAAAAGGATTTGGGGTATTTCCCAGCAGGATAGAAGGCAGGGTTACTAAATATCTTCCTTTACCCCAGTGCAGTCCTCCTTCACTTACCTCATCCTTCCATTTTGCTTTTAAATGTCCTTATTTCTTCTTAGAAATCCTCACTTCCTGTTCTTCTGTCTGTAACTCCACACAGTAATGCGAGGCTTTCTCCCTGGTGTGGAGTGTCGTGCTCGCTCCCTCCCTTGGACTACAGGAGAGTCAGGATGCTCACTACGTTGTAGATAGAGAAAGGAGCTGTGTGTTAGTGGGCGTCTTGACTCTCCTGTAGTCCAAGGGAAGGGGCGAGCACGACACTCCACACCAGGGAGAAAGCCTTGCATTATTGTGAGTGAGTGAGTAACTTGTATAGCGCAACAAATGCAAACTTAATCGTCTCAAGGCGCTTTGCATCCAGTGTTGTCCTGATCCTAGTGCCACGTACACACGATCACTTTTTGTGATGAAAAAAAAAACGATGTTTTCAAAAACGTCATTTATAATCACCGTGTGTGGGCAAAACGTTGTTTTATGTCTTCAAAAATACGACCAAAAAAAAAAATTCAAACATGCTTGAATTTTTTGTGTCGTTTTTCAAAACGTCGTTTTTTGTGTCATAAAAAGTGATGGTGTGTGGGCAAAACGATGTTGAAAACAATGTTTTTAAACCCGCGCATGCTCAGAAGCAAGTTATGAGACGGAGCTTCAATGGAACAGAGTGCCGTTGAACGTGTCTTACGTCACCGCGCTTTGCAAGAGCATTTTGGAAAAACGATGGTGTGTATGCAACGTCGTTTTGGAAAATAAAGTTTGAAAAACGTTGTTTTTTTCATCACAAAAAATGATCGTGTGTACGCGGCATTAGAAGAGGTGGGTCTTTAGTTTTTTCCTAAAAGCCTGATGGTTTTCTTCCAAGCGGATGGTCGTGAGTAGAGCATTCCAAAGCCGGGGGCCTTGGACTGCAAATCTACGTTCTCCCTTAGGCGGCGTACACACGATCGGATATATCCGATGAAAACGGTCCGCGGACCATTTCCATCGGATATGTCTGATCGGGAGTTTGATCCGATGGCGTGTACACACCATCGGATCAAATTCCCCGCCGCCGGACGGCGCGGTGACGTAGTGGTGACGCGGCGGTGACGTTGACGCCGCCGCGTCACCGCCACGTCACCACAACAGGAAGTAAAACACTTCCGCGCATGCGCCGAATCCATTCGGCAGCGGCGCGGCGGCGGTGGGGGCCGACATGTCTGCTGGTAAGTGTACTAACCAGCAGACATGTCGGGCGGACAGATTCCACCGGATAGATTTCAAAGCATGCTTTGAAATCTGTCGGGTGGAGAAATCTGTCCGCTAGCCCATACACACGAGCGGAGATGTCTGCTGAAACGGTCCATCGGACCGTTTTCAGCGGACATATCCCCTCGTGTGTACGCGGCCTTAGATTTGTGGCAGGATTTGGGGATTTGGAGAAGGTTTTGGTTAGTTGACCGGAGCACGCGATTGGTGACGTAAGGTTTTATTTTCTCACTTAAGTATTGAGTAGCGTTTACTTGTGTACATTTGTGGGTGAGGCAGAGGGTCTTAAAAAGTCACCCGGTCCTGTCTGGGCAGCCAATGGAGGGACCTCAAGACCGGGGAGATTGGTTCCCACGGTTTTTTTACCTGTTACCAGTCTAGCTGCCGTGTTCTGGACGACTTGAAGACGTGAAATCTGATATTTTGGTAGTCCTAAGTAGAGGGAGTTTTCGTAGTCGAGTTGTGAATTGATGATTGTTCCAACCACTACTGCTGTGTCCTCTTCCGGGATGAAGGGGATGAGTCTACGTAGCATGCGGAGAAGATGGTGAGCATCGCTGACTACTGCTCCTATTTGTGCGTCCATCGACATGTCTGAGTCAAAGATGACTTCGAGGCTTTTGACTTTGTTGCTTGTCGCGATAGTTTGTCCGAGGATGGTGGGTGGTGTCCATATCGTCCTAGATTTCTTATTTGTGTGAAGAATGAGGAGTTCAGTTTTGGATCGTTGAGTTTGAGGGAGCTTTCAGTCATCCGATTATCGATCATAGTGAGGCATTTTCCTAGATGATTTTGAGGGGTGGGTGGATGTAGATGTTGAAGAGTACAGGTGACAGGGGTGATCCTTGATGGACTCCGCATGTTATGGTCCATGTTTCTGACGTGAAGCCTCCAAGTTTCGCGGTCTGAGTGCGATTTTCTAGGAAAGATGGGAACCACGGTAGGGACGAGTCTGAGACTCCGGCTACTTCTTTGAGTCGCGTGAGCAGGGTGTTGTGGTCTACCATGTCGAAGGCTGCACTGAGGTCCAGCAGCACTAGGAGACAGGATTATCCGTCATCTGCTGCTTCGAGGGTGTCATCCCATATCTTGAGTAGAGCCGTTTCTGTCCCGTGGCCTGGGCGAAAACCTGATTGTAGTGGATCTAGGAGTTTGTGGTTGTCCAGATGGGGCTGTAGCTGTTGTGTTACTGCTTTCTCCATGATCTTGGAGATGGTGTTCAGGCTTGTTACCGGTCTGCAATGCTTTTGGTCTTTGGGGTGGAGTTTAACCCCTTACATTTACGTTGGCAGAATGGCACGTACAGGCACATTGGCGTTCCTGTACGTCCCTGCCTAGACTCCCCCCCCCGGTACTTGAAGCGGTTCCGTAGGCTGTAGGAGCGATCCAGGATGAGGGGGCGGCTGTTCGTTTTTGTCCGCCTCCTCCGGATCGCTCCCAGCCAATCCGCGTCCTCCCCCGCCCTCTTCCTGTTTAAGAAGGGGGAAGTGATGTAATCTCTCCTCTCGGCGGTATTTTCAACCGCCGATGAGGAGAGAAGACATCACAAGTGAGTCTGCACCAACACTACACATACACAGTAACACACAGGCACATTTAACCCCCCCGATTACCCCCCCCCCACCCCCTGTCACAGTGTCACTGAATGCAGTGATCATATATTTACTGATCACTGCATTTAGTGTCAGTGTGACAGTTACTGTGACAGGCAGTTAATGTTAGGTTCAGGGTAGCCCCCGTACCCCCCTAATAAAGTTTTAACCCCTTGATCATTGCCCTAGTTAACCCTTTCACCCCCTATTGCCAGTGTCACTAAGCAATCATTTTTCTGATCGCTGTATTAGTGTCACTGTTGCCGCTAGGTAGCTAATTTTTTTTTTTTTATTGTGATTTTTTTTGACTAAAGACATGTGGCTGAATACATTTTGGCCTAAATGTTTGACTAAAATTTTGTTTATTCGATTTTTCTTATAACAAAAAGTAAAAAATATAGTTTTTTTTCAAAAATGTCGCTCTATTTTTGTATATAGCGCAAAAAATTAAAATTGCAGAGGTGATCAAATACCACCAAAAGAAAGCTCTATTTGTGGGAAGAAAAGGACGCAAATTTTGTTTGGGAGCCACGTCGCACGATCGCGCAATTGTCTGTTAAAACGATGCAGTGCCGAATTGTAAAAACGCCTCTGGGCATTTAGCAGCATATTGGAGGTTCGCCCTCCAAAAAAATTTCTAGCATGCCATGGAGAACACCCACCCGACCGGCACCCTTACATACCATTTTGGAGGGTGAACCTCCACTTTAAGGGCCAGATTCTCAGAGGCGCTACGACGGAGTATCTCAGATACCCCGTCGTATCGCCGTTTTTTTTTTGCCGGGTATCTATGCGAGTGATTCCTTGAATCACTTTGGCATAGATACGGCTGAACATCCGACAAGTGTAATACCATTACACTTGCGGATCGTAGTTGTAATGACAACTCCGGCCACTAGGTGGCCTTTACGTTGTTTTCTCATTTGCCTATGCAAATGAGGCTACTACGCAGATTCCCGAACGCTTTTACGCCGCCCCGTCGTCGAGTACGTCGTTTTTGAACGCGTAAGGTTACCCCTGCTAATATGAGGGGTAACCTTACGCAGTACCGTCGGATGCCGTCAGGGCCGTCGGATGCCATGTTAAGTATGGCGTCGGGTCAGCGTCGGCTTTTTCCGTCGCTTACGTCGTTTTACTAACTCGTTTACGAATAGGGCATTGCGTAGTGACGATCGTTTTGACGTCGGTTTCAACGGCGCTTTTCCGACGTGAGCTGGAGCATGCGCACTGGCCTTTTTCCTCGGCCGGCGCATGCGCAGTTCGTTCGACGCGGGGCGCGCTTAATTTAAATACAAGCCGCCCCCTTTGAATTACGCGGCCTTATGCTGGGCCATTTACACTACACCTCCGCAAACTATGGAGCAAGTGCATGGAGAATACGGCACTTGCTCCGTTACGTTGCGGCGGCGTAGTGTAAATGGCTTACGCTACGCCAGCGAAATTCTATGAGAATCTGGCCCTAAGTGGTTAATTATGCCTTGTTTGAGGGTAGACAGAAGAACAGGAAGTGAGGATTTCTCAGAAGAAATAAGGACATTTAAAAGCAAAATGGAAGGATGAGGTAAGTGAAGGAGGACTGCACTACGGTAAAGGAAGATATTTAGGGAAAAAAACTTTACAACCCCTTTAAGTATATCTTAAACAACTGCCTTTTTTTATATATAAGAAAATAAAATACAACCCCTTTAAGTCCATGCTGGATCGGTCCATTTTTTTTTATCATTTATATTTTAGTGATTTTAGCAGTTCTCGGCTTTACAAGAATAGACGGATCTCTGTCGGGGCTGAATCCAGGACAAAAGAGGTATTCCGATCGTTATTTCTTGTAGTTCGGCCCACACCGCTTTTCCTTTTATCACCTTGTAGACGCCGCCATGGAAATGTCTGCCGCCGACGTTCCTTTTTTTTGGGAGACAGGAAGCTGAAATATTGTTAATGAATAAACCGTTTAATTTCTTTTAACACTTTTCCAACTCCCGGAGGACGCCCAGGGAATCGTTCAGCCTTCTCAAGCACCAGTTTATCTTGACTGCTTTATAACAGATGGCATGTGGCAAGATTAGCATGCCTGTCAGAGCCAAAGTTTCAAAAAACACGCCGTTTAATCCCGCCGGAATACAAACAGACTGTATGAATACTCATAATAAGAATTGGCGTGCCTTTGACTTCCAAATTAGATCAGTGTCGTTTAAAACCGTGTCAATTAAATACTTAGAGGGATGCACTGTGTCAGGTTTTCTTTTTCGCGAATTCAAAAGTGACGCCGCTTCACGGGCAAAAGCCGATGTCGTGCAATAATGTGCAGCAATTATTCGCTCGGAGGCTTTTGTAATGGAATTGTTAGGCTAAAATTTCTGCTGCGTTGTGCAAGTAAGGTTCAGCTCTGTAGGCCCTACAGACATCAGATGGTGGGCAGGCGTGCCGGTGCAATCTGAACACTCAACCATGTGATGGGGGCTTGTGGAGAAGAGACGGGGGGTACTGCTGGATATGTCGCGGCTGGCTTACCTTGGGAGGATAAAGATAATGGGCCAGATTCAGGTAGAGTTACTCTGGAGTATCAGTGATACTCCAGCCTAACTGTCACTTTAAGCCGGCGTTTCTGTTTTCTGTAACCAGAAAACAAGAAACGCCTAGTTGGAGTTCCGATGCGATCGGCGTAATTGAATTTCGCCATCGCATCGCAACTTTAATTTAAAAATGGCGTTCCCGCTGATTTACGCTGAAAAAATATGTTAATCAGCGGGAATCGGCAATTCACGATCGTATTCGGGCGCGACACAGTGACTTTCCGACATTTCCGTAAGCGATACGCGGCGTAAAGATAAAGCAGCCCCCTAGTGGAGTATCCTATGTTAAGTATAGCCGTCGTCATCGCGTAAAAAAAAAAACAAATCGCGTCGCTTGCGTAAAACGTCCATGAATGGGGTTTTGACGTCATTGACGTTCACTGACAGAATTTGGAGCATGCGCACTGGGATGCATTGACAGTCGACGCATGCGCAGTACGTTCGCCGCGGGATCGCGTTTAGTTTAAATAATACACGCCCCGTACCCGCCCAATTTGAATTCCGCCGGCTCATTTACGATACGCTGCCGCAACTTTAGGAGCAAGTGCTTCATGAATAACAGCACTTGCTCCTAAAATTTCGCCAGCGTAACGTAAATGAGAAGCGTTACTCCAGAGCAAAGATGCTCCCATCTACCTGAATCTGGCCCATAATCACAAACCCAGCCTATGGATTGCTCCCAAGGGATTGTTTGCCCATGGGATATCTGGGGTTCAGGGCCGCCATTAGAAATCATGGGGACCCATACAGCCTGTCTGCAGGGCCCTTTCCCACAGTGCCTTCCCATTCACCCCCTACCAGTGGCGGTGCGCCCAGAAAGGACACGCAAGCGCCGCCCCCTCTCTGCTGCCACCCCTCTATCACCATAGATAGATTCATGCATCGCATTAAGGATTGTGCATGTGGGATTGTATTATTATTATTATTATTTTTTAATTGCTTGAACTGGATGGATTTGTGTATTTTTTCAGCGTGACTAACTATGTAACTATGTAGAATTTGCATTGACTTTGAACTTTTTGTTCCGTCCATTCTCAAACCCTTCCGTGACTGATTGTGTTAAAAGTAATTTTATGTTGTTGCTAAATTGGGTTCTCCATTTCGTTTTAGGTCTAATCACTTGCCTGCTATAAAGTTCCCTGATTGCGAGCTTCTCCGGACCTATTTGGTGAGTAATCTAATTATCTTAAAATATATTTGCGCAGTAATTGCAGTGTTTATGAATTGTATACGTATGCATATAATATGGGCCAGATTCAGGTAGAGTTAGGCTGGAGTATCAGTGATTCACCAGCATAACTCTCACTTTGAGCCGGCGTTTCTGTTTTCTGTAGGCAGAAAACAAGAAACGCCGGGTTGGAGTTCCTATACGAGCGGTGTAATTGTATTTCGCCGTCGTATCGGAACTGCAATTTAAAAAATGGCGCTCGGGGCGTTCCCACTGATTAACGCCGAGAATATGTTAATCAGCGAGAATCGGCAATTCACGATCAAATGAGATGCGCTACGCCGGAATAAATATGCGCCAATCTACCTGAATCTACACCATAGTGTTTGATTTAGTGATCAGTTGGGAATAAATTGTTGAAATACGACCTTTGGCATGTGAATCTTCGAGACATATCCTTTCAAATTGGGTAATATTATTTAGATCATCACTAAGGCTGAGGGAAGGTCCATAAAAGTTCTTGATTGAAGATATCTGAAAATTTCTGTAGTGGGGAGGACGGATGCCTCACATAAGTCTGGAAAAGGGCTCTTCTTTCTTATATATTGAGTTGGCCCACCTATAACAGCTTCAACTCTTCTGGGAAGGCTGTCCACAAGGTTTAGGAGTGTGTCTATGGGAATGTTTGACCATTCTTCCAGAAGTACATTTGTGAGGTCAGGTACTGATGTTGGATGTAAATTCACATAGAATATATACAACACAAAATCAGATAAGAGCTTGATCATATTATCCTAAACAATGCAAACATTAAACAGCAATATTAGTACATCCAATGAACAGCTAACATAAACTGTAATCTAATTAAACAGTAAACTAATTACCAACTAATCTTCTAGACAGGCCTAGGTGACTCGGGTCAGTCCCCACCCAAACAGCTAAGCCCCAGTATTCAAGAAACCCAGGGCTGTCCAAATCTCTTTAACCAGTTGCCGACCACCCGCCGTCATATTACTGCGGGACGGTGGCACTGCTGGGCGAGAGCCCGTAGCTATACGTCCGCTTTAGCGGCCGCTCGCCCCCGAGTCCCGCGCGCATGCCCGGCGGGTACGATCGCCGTCGGGCACTTGCGCTCGTTCGTTACAGAGTGGGGAACGGGAGCTATGTGTGTAAACACACAGCTCTCGTTCCTGTCAGCAGGGGAAACGCTGACCTTCTGTTCATACAATGTATGAACAGAAGATCAGTGATTTCCCCTAGTGAGGTCACCCCCGCATACAGTTAGAACACACCCAGGAACACACTTAACCCCTTCTCTGCCCTCTAGTGTTAACCCCTTCACTGCCAATGGCATTTTTATGGTAATACAATGCATTTTTATAGCACTGATCGCTATAAAAATGCCAATGGCCCCAAAAATGTGTCAAAAGTGTCCGAAGTGCCCGCCATAATGTCGCAGTACTGAAAAAAATGCTGATCGCCCCCATTACTAGTAAAAAAAAAATATTAATAAAAATGCCATAAAACGACCCCCTATTTTGTAAACGCTATAACTTTTGCGCAAACCAATCAGTAAACGCTTTTTGCGATTTTTTTTTAACGAAAAATAGGTAGAAGAATACGTATCGGCCTAAATTGAGGAAAAAAATTTTTTTTTATATATTTTTGGGGGATATTTATTATAGCAAAATATTGCATTTTTTTCAAAATTGTCGCTCTATTTTTGTTTATAGCGTAAAAAATTAAAACCGCAGAGTTGATCAAATACCACCAAAAGAAAGCTTTATTTGTGGGAAAAAAGGACGTCAATTTTGTTTGGGAGCCACGTCGCACGACCGTGCCGAATCACAAAAAGTGCTCTGGTCATTGGACAGCAATATGGTCCGGGGCTAAAGTGGTTAACAAGCTTTCTTTTCACATCCATCTTCTCACTGCGTTTCAAGTTGGCCGAGACCATCATGGCTTCCTTGACTGATAAATGTGGTAATGTCATCTTGTATTATATAACAGGACATCTTCCTGAATGCTTGTAGCTCCCTCAAATGCCAGGACCCATAGTCAGTAGGCAAGAAGCTACCCTGCAGTCCCAAAAGCCCCTGTCCCGGTTGGGTCTGTCACAGGTACGAAGGCGCAATATATATTTTTGCCTTTTGGGTTTAATACTGATTTAAAGTTGAGCTAAACTGTGAAAAAAAAATACCAAGCACACAAGCTTCTTATTGGAGAAGAGAACTGTAATGTCTCTTGAGCAATAAAACCTGCCCATTGTAAGACTTCTTCAGAGTATAAACTGAGTTGCACGTGTGCAAGTTCAGTCTACATTCTTGGCAAATCTTAATGGTGGAGGAACCCTCGTGCACACATGGCAGGTAGATCATTGCAACCTAGCCAATCAAGGTGGATGAAGATCACTGGACCCAGAAGGCCAGGTGCAGATGCTGAACCCAGAAGAAGATGGCTTGAGATGCCAAACTCAGAAGAAGCTGTCTGGAGATCCCGGAACTAGAAGAAGACCAGGTGAAGATTCTGAACCCAGAAAGGGATGTCTGAAAATGTTGAACCCAGAAAAGGATGGCTGAAGATGCAGAATCCAGAAGAAGACCAGATGAAGTTGCTGAACCTGGGAAGAAGATGGCTAAAGATGCGGAACCCAAAAAAGACGGCTGATGATTCCAAACCCAGAAGAAGACTAGGTGAAGATGCCAAACCCAGAAAAATTTGTCTGAAAACGCTGAACCCAGAAGAAGATGGCTGAAGATGCCAAACTCAGAAGAAGATGGCTGAAGATGCCAAACTCAGAAGAAGATGGCTGGAGATTCGTAATTAGAACTAGAAGAAGACAAGATGAATATGCCGAACCCAGAAAGGGATGTCTGAAAATGCTGAACCCAGAATAAGATGGCTGACGATCCTGAATCCAGAAGAAAAACAGATGAAGATGCTGAACCCGAGAAGAAGATGGCTAAAGATGCAGAACCCAAAGAAGATGGCTGAAGATCCCGAACCCAGAAGAAGACTAGGTGAAGATGCCGAACTCAGAAGAAGATGGCTGAAGATGCTGAACCAAGAAGATGGCTGAAGATGTCAAACCCCGAAGAAGGTGGTTGAAGTTCCTGAACCCAGAAGACCAGGTGAAGATGCCAAACCCAGAAAAAGATGGCTGAAGTTGTCAAACTCAGAAGAAGATGGCTGAAGATCCTGAACCCAGAAGAACACCAGGTGAAGATGCCAAACCCGGAAGAAGATGGCTGAAGATCCTGAACTTAGAAGAAGACTAGGTGAAGATGCCGAACCCAGAAGAGGATGGCTTAAGGTCCCGAACTCGGGGAGGATATTGAACCCAGAAGAAGATGTCTATAAATGCCAAACCAAGAAAAAGATCTTTGAAAATGTCGAACCCAGAAGAAGATGGCCAAAGATCCCAAACCCAGAAGACCATGTAAAGCTGTCGGTGAGGGAGCGAAGGAGGCAAGTTTAGTTTTGGTTTAAATTTGATGTATATTACTGTAGTCCCTTTATTAAAAAAAAATTCTCTATCAGTAATTTGCATCGACCTTTCATGATTGCAAATAGGATGATAATGAAGAACTTTCAGGAGTTTTTTTATTTACGTTTCCTCTTCTAATACATCTTTCACCATTATAATGAAGAATTTATTACATAAACTCTACAGATAAAAGAGTCATACCGGGAACAACATGTATCTGTTTATCTCTTCTGTCTTCCCACCACTCATGGAGTCATCGGAACAGAATTTGTATGTGTTTTGTATAGTCAGCCACCATACATTAGAACATTCTGTGAATAGGTGTCTGGATACAAGGCGTTTTTATATAGAATCGAGTGGCAGTGTCTTTACTTGGTGTGTCGTATGTCTGTGAACCTGTTAATTAGAAGCTTAACACCCTTGAAAAAGAACACTGGCTGTTGTCTTGCTCTTTTCAAAGAACTTCTGTAGGATTGCGTCAAACTACGTCTGTTCACAAAGTCAAAAAAAGAGCTAAGGTTTATGTTCTTTGAAGTACACAGCCCAGAAAGAATCTTGACCGTAGGGTTATAGCGCCACCTTCAGAAGTAGGACACTAGACTAAAAAACAACACTCACCACAGGCAGCCTCCTAATAGTGACTAAACCAGGGATCCTCAAACTAAGGTCCTCCAGCTGTTGTAGAACCACACATCCCATGAGGCATTGTAACACACTGACATTCACAGACATGACTAGGCATGATGGGAATTGTAGTTCCTGAACAACTGGAGGGCTATAGTTTGAAGACCCCTGGGCTAAACTCTCCATCTGCTCATCTGCTATAGGAAGCTCAACAATAATAATACAGCATTTTGTGCCAGTGATTAATGTTATTTATTAACCAGTTCTGGACCGCCCTATAGCCCATTTACCGCTACAGGGCGGCCCTTCTGTGCAGGATCACGCAAACATGGAGATGCCGGTAATCGGCGCTCCTCGCCTCACACTGAAAGAGTGTGAGGAGAGGAGAGCTGATCAGTGGCATCTCCTCCCAGGGGGACACCTAGGTGTGTAATAGGGGCACTGATTACAATTAAGTGCCACCAGTGCCAGCAATGAGTGCCCACCACTGGCAGCAATTTAGTGACAACCAGTGCCCACAAGTGCCAGTTATCAGTGCCCACAGTTGGCAGCCATCAGTGGCCATAAGTGATGCCAGTCAGTGCTGGTTATCACTACTCCCCATCAATGCCAATCACTGCTGCCCATCATTGCAACCCAATAATGCCCATCAGTGTCGTCTATCCATGCCACCTATCAGTGCCTATCAGTATCACCCCTCAGTGCTGCCTATCAGTGCTCATTAGTGCCACCCATCAGTGCCACATATTCGTGCCTCCTCATCAGTGCCACCTAATTAGTGCCATAAGTGCCGCCTCTTCATTGCCCATAAGTGCTACCTCATCAGTGCAGCCTATCAGTGCCCATGAATGCCCATCAGTGAAGGAGAAAAATTACGTATTTACAAAATTTACCGATATAAACTAAGATAACCTTTTTTTTTTTTTTTTTTTTATTTACGTCTTTTTTTTATTTTTTATAAAAAATAAAAAACACAAGTGATTAAATACAACCAAAATAAAGCTATTTTTGTGTGAAGAAAATGATAAAAAAAACTCATATGGTCACAGTGCAGCATGACCGCGCAATTGTCGTTCAAAGTGTGACAGCGCTGAAAGCTGAATATCGGCTTGGGCAGGAATGGAGGTGAAAGTGCCCCCTGGTATTGAGATGGTATGACGTACATTCCCAGTTAGGCGCTCGGCGAGTAAAATGACTCACCAATCGAAAGCAAAGGGCCCTATGTAGACACTTGGTGCAAAGTGCCATCCGGATGTGGCGTTCATCGGGTGATCCGGTGATTACAATGAATCAGGGGGTCCCTTACTTTTTCAGGAAGGTAGAACATTTTTGGGTGTTTCGGGAAATATCAGATTTATGTTCTTTTCTGTTCAATAAAGAAAAGATTTAAACTGAAAAATCGACTTAAAAAAAAAAAAAAGCCTGCTAGTTTTTTCTTGAACTCGGGAAATTCATGTAAGAACTGTTCGCTTTCATTCATCCAGCAATGCTATTATTAGTGGAGGACATAATTAATTTAGCTACAATTTAAAGGTTATTACATTGGCGGTGACAGTGACGGTAATGAGAGGAGACACGGAGCAGTGTAGGTTATCCTCCATGTAGATGAATTCTCCTTCACCGACTGCTGATTATCCTGACTTGTGCAGCACTGTCCTCCAGCATGCTCTATGGGCCAGATTCAGGTAGATGGGCGCATCTTTGCTCTGGAGTAACGCTTCTCATTTACGTTACGCTGCCGAAATTTTAGGAGCAAGTGCTGTTATTCATGAAGCACTTGCTCCTAAAGTTGCGGCAGCGCATCGCAAATGAGCCGGCGGAATTCAAATTGGGCGGGTACGGGGCGTGTATTATTTAAACGAAGCGCGATCCCGCGGCGAACGTACTGCGCATGCGTCGAGTGTCAATGCATCCCAGTGCGCATGCTCCAAATTCTGTCAGTGAACGTCAATGACGTCACATCCCCATTCATGAAAGTTTTACGCAAGCGACGCGATTTGTTTTTTTCCGACGCGATGACGACGCCTATACCTAACATAGGATACTCCACTAGGGGGCTGCTTTATCTTTACGCCGCGTATCGTTTCCGGAAACGTCGGAAAGTCACTGCGTCGCGCCCGAATACGATCGTGAATTGCCGATTCCCGCTGATTAACATATTTTTTCAGCGTAAATCAGCGGGAATGCCCCCGGCGCCATTTTTAAATTTAAGTTGCGATGCGATGGCGAAATTCAATTGCGCCGATCGCATCGGAACACCAACCCGGCGTTTCTTGTTTTCTGGTTACAGAAAACAGAAACGCCGGCTTAAAGTGACAGTTAGGCTGGAGTATCACAGATACTCCAGCCTAACTCTACCTGAATCTGGCCCTATATCTATACCTCCCCCACAGTGGTGTCCCCTGCCCCCCTTCACATTACCTCCCCCACAGTGGTGTCCCCTGCCCCCCTTCACATTACCTCCCCCACAGCGGTGTCCCTTGCCCCCCATTACATTACCTCCCCCACAGTGGTGTCCCCTGCCCCCCTTCACATTACCTCCCCCGCAGTGGTGTCCCCTGCCCCCCTTCACATTACCCCCCCCCTCCCACAGTGGTGTCCCCTGCCCCCCTTCACATTACCTCCCCCACAGTGGTGTCCCCTGCCCCCCTTCACATTACCTCCCCCCACAGTGGTGTCCCCTGGCCCCTTCACATTACCTCCCCCACAGTGGTGTCCCCTGCCCCCCTTCACATTACCTCCCCCCACAGTGGTGTCCCCTGCCCCCTTCACATTACCTCCCCCACAGTGGTGTCCCCTGCCCCCCTTCACATTACCCCCCCCCACAGTGGTGTCCCCTGCCCCCCTTCACATTACCTCCCCCACAGTGGTATCCCCTGCCCCCCTTCACATTACCTCCCCCCACAGTGGTGTCCCCTGCCCCCCTTCACATTACCCCCCCCCCACCCACAGTGGAGTCCCCTGGCCCCTTCACATTACCTCCCCCACAGTGGTGTCCCCTGCCCCCCTTCACATTACCTCCCCCCACAGTGGTATCCCCTGCCCCCTTCACATTACCTCCCCCCCCACAGTGGTGTCCACTGCCCCTTCACATTACCTCCCCCCACAGTGGTGTCCATTGCCCCCCTTCACATTACCTCCCCCCACAGTGGTGTCCCCTGCCCCCTTCACTTTACCTCCCCCCACAGTGGTGTCCCCTGCCCCCTTCACATCACCCCCCCCCCCCCCAGTAGTGACCCCCGTCATACGACCCACCCAGTAGGGTCTCCTGCCCCCAACTTCACCCCCACAGCAATGTCCTCTGCCCCCACTCCCCCTCCCCTCAGCTCTGCTTCCCCTTTCACATTGCAGCGCCCCTCATCTCTGCACCCCCAATTCACATTGCAGCCCCCTCAGCTCTGCCCCCTATTTACATTGCAGCCCCCCTCAGCTCTGGCCCCATTCACATTACAGCCCTGCTCTCAGCTCTGCCCCCCATTCACATAGCAGCCCCCCTCAGCTCTGCATCCCCCATTTACATTGCAGCCCTCAGCTCTGCACCCCCCCCCCAATGCACATTACAGCCCCCCTAAGCTCTGCCTCCCATTCACATAGCAGCCCCCCACCCTCAGCTCTACATCCCCCATTTATATTGCAGCCTTCAGCTCTGCACTCCCCTATTTACATTGCAGCACCCCTCAGCTCTGCCCCAATCGCATTGCAGCCCCCCTAAGCTCTGCCCCCATTCACATTGCCGCCCCCCTAAGCTCTGCACTCCCAGCTCACATTAGAGCCCCCCCCCCCCCCAGCTCTGCAACCCTCATTCACTTTGCAGCGCCCCTCAGCTCTACCTCCTATTCAAATTACAGACCCCCACAGCTCTATCCCCCCATTCACAGTGCAGTCCCACTCAGCCTCTATAGCTCGGCCCTTAATTCACGACCGTGCAATTGTCAGTTAAAATGACGCAGTGCCGAATCGCAAAAAAGGGCAAGGTCCTTTACCTGCATATTGGTCCGGGTTTTAAGTGGTTAAATCAATATTTTCTTTCCTAGAAAATGACTTAGAACCCCCCTCCCCCTATATATATATATATATATTTATTTATTTATTTGCAGAGAATAAAATGCCGGTTGTTGCAATATTTTATATCACACTGTATTTGCGCAGCGGTTTTTCTAACGCAATTTATTTTCAAAAAAACACTTTAGTGAATAAAAATAAAACTAAACAGTAAAGTTAGCCCAATTTTGTTATGCCTGAGAATCGTGATCTTTATTCTAAGCAAAAAAATGGTGATTCTCATTTCAGCCAAAATTCCGCCAATGTTTATATATATATATTAAAGAGCACTCCGATGAATGTGTGTAAAAGGTGGTGGTGCAGTTTATAAATCTGCGGCAGCGTTGGGCTATACATCATCATATTTTTGTATCTAAGGAGATGTCACTTTGTTTGCATTTCTCTCCCGCTCTCATCTTGGCGTTTTCTTTGTTTCTGTTATATGATAATTTAACCGTCCTATAGAAGCCCCTTCTGCCTATGAAGGCGCAGAGGGAGGAAAAAGGTGAAGACCAAATCTTTTGGACTTTAAAGCAAAATATACCGTATATACTCGAGTATAAGCCGAGGCACCTAATTTTACCACAAAAAAATGGGAAAACGTATTGACTTAGCCTAGGGCGTCCATCTGCATGCCTCACTGTGCCCATGCCTCACTGTGCCCATGCCTCACTGTGCCCATGCCTCACTGTGCCCATGCCTCCCTGTGCCCATGCCTCCCTGTGCCCATGCCTCACTGTGTCCATGCCTCCCTGTGCCCATGCCTAACTGTGCCCATGCCTCACTGTGTCCATGCCTCACTGTTTCCATGTTGCACTGTGCCCATGCCTCACTGTGTCCATGCCTCACTGTGCTCATGCCTCACTGTGCCCATGCTTCACTGTTTTTTTGTGCCGCACTGTGCCCATGCCTCACTGTGCCCATGCCTCCCTGTGCCCATGCCTCACTGTGTCCATGCCTCACTGTGCCCATGCCTCACTGTGCCCATGCCTCGCTGTGTCCATGCCTCGCTGTGTCCATGCCTCGCTGTGTCCATGCCTCGCTGTGTCCATGCCTCGTTGTGTCCATGCCGCACTGTGCCCATGCCTCACTGTGTCCATGCCTCACTGTGTCCATGTCTCACTGTGTCCATGTCTCACTGTGTCCATGTCTCACTGTGCCCATGTCTCACTGTGCCCATGCCTCACAATTGCCCATGCCTCACTGTGCCCATGCCTTACTGTGTCCATGACTAGACTGACGTTTAACATGGGAGTCTATGGAAGGGGTGTCCGTCTTTGAAAAATCGGTGCTCCCCAGCTGTAGGTCCCCCAGACAAAAACCTGTGCACACTTGTTGAGAGGAAATGGGACTACATGTGTGCCAAGTTCCGGGTCCAGGGGACCTAAGACCGGCCAGGACCGGTTCCCCAAAGTCAATGGAGAAATTACAGTTTAACATTGGAGTCTATGGAAGGGGTGCCGTCTTTGAAAAATCGGTGCTCCCCGGCCGTAGGTCCCAGGGACAACAATCTCTGTACACTTGTAGAGGAACTTGCCAAACTTGGCGTGTGTGCCAAGTTCCTGGTCCAGGGGACCTACGGTTGGCCGGCACCGGGTCCCCAAAGTCACCGGAGAAATTACAGTTTAACATTGGAGTCTATGGAAGGGGTGCCGTCTTTGAAAAATCGGTGCTCCCCGGCCGTAGGTCCCAGGGACAACAATCTCTGTACACTTGTAGGGGAACTTGCCAAACTTGGCGTGTGTGCCAAGTTCCGGGTCCAGGGGACCTACGGCTGGCCGGTACCGGGTCTCCAAATTCTGGGAGATCAGGCGCTAAAAGCTGAATCAAAAATAAGGGGGGCATTTTCAGCACAAAAAAAGTGCTGAAAAACTTGGCTTATACTCGAGTATATACGGTATTGTATTTTCTTAGGATTTGCAGACAGGCTGCATTAGTAGGAGTTGTTGAAACAAGAACTGTCTGTGTTGCACACATCCATCTCCACCATCCTCCAATTACGGTAAGGATAGGACTATTGAATTGAGTGCATTGGGATACCCAGACAACTACAGTTTCCACCTCTCAGATCAATGCTTTGTAAAGTCTTCAGATTCTTTTTTTTATATGACGTTTTTACAATGGTTGGTAATTTGGTTGTTAATATCGGTATTATTACTTCCTCGTCAAGCAGAGTTTGACCCACAGGCAAAGCAATTTCTTTATTATTACCATTTTCAGCTTGTATGCCTTTGGATATATCGCACATTGCACTGATGGATTGCCTGCATTATTTATTTGGGTCAGCCGGGGTGCCGGCCTCGACTCTCTAGGACGTTGCTTGAGTTCCAAGCGGAGTGCGACTCCTCCTCACCAACTGCTGCTCTGATATGCGAAAACGCTGTAACGCGCTCTTCTCTCAGTAGAACCTTTTTGAGTTGGTTTTGCCCTTTAAAGCTACGTTTTGGGCATGCAGGATGTTTGACCCCTCTGTACACATGTAGCACCTTGCTCCAGTACTCCTTATTGGAAAATATTGTTTTAAATATCTTTATTTGTCCTGTGAATTTGCAGCCGCTGGACATCCTGGAGTTGCACCATAGTTACTGTAACAGAACATCCCACGCTCTGCTTGAGTGCTTCCGTCATATACCGCTTCCTCCCAGTCTACATATAGATATCAGATATTACAGCCGCTTGCAACCAAGAACTAGGCAGGACTCGTTTTGGCTGCTGAACTGGAACATGAACTGTTTATTTAAACAAAGGCACACAGATATACACTCAGAGCCGGTTCACACTGGGGCTCAGCCGCCTGACGAGTCGCGACCCATTGAATGCAATGGAACCGTTCTAATAGGAGCGACGCAAATCTCTCCGACTTAGAAGGAGGTTCCTGTACGACTTCGGGGGCGGCTCGGGGCGACCTGCATTGACTTCTATGCAGAAGTCGTTTTGCAGGTCGCCTCTGAAGTCGTCCTCAGGACAACTTGCAGAATCGCCCCCGGAGTCGTGCCGCGGAAGTGTGAACCGGCTCTTAGGGGACAATCCTTTGCATAATGAAACAGGGCGGGGTAGGTTTTATCTCCACCAATAGCATGACAGACAGGGCTGGTGCAAGGATTTTTGACACCCTAGGCGAAACCTCATTTTGCCACCCCCTTGGCTACACTACCTGACTCCACCCCATTTTCCCTGCCCATATAAACCTCACCTTTGTAATAAAGCGCCCATCAAATTCAGGCTCACCAGCGCCCATCAAATTCAGGCTCACCAGCACCCATCAAATTCAGGCTCACCAGCGCCCATCAATGCAGGCTCACCAGCGCCCATTAATGCAGGCTCATCAGCTCCCATCAAATGCAGGTTCACCAGTGCCCATCAAATGCAGCCTCACCAGCGCCCATCAATGTAGGCTCACCAGCGCCCATTAATGCAGGCTCACCAGCGCCCATCAAATTCAGGCTCACCAGCACCCATCAATGCAGGCTCATCAGCGCCCATCAAATGCAGGTTCACCAGCGCCCATCAAATTCAGGCTCACCAGCGACCATCAATGCAAGCTCACCAGCGACCATCAATGCAGGCTCACCAGCGCCATCAATGCAGGCTCATCAGCACCCATCAAATGCAGGTTCACAGTGCCCATCAAATGCAGCCTCACCAGCGCCCATTAATGCAGGCTCACCAGCGCCCATCCAATGCAGGCTCACCAGTGCCCATCCAATGCAGGCTCACCGCGCTCCCATCAAATGCAGGATCACCAGTACCCATCAATGCAGGCTCACCAGTGCCCATCAATACAGGCTCACCAGCGCCTATCAATGCAGGCTCACCAGTGCCCATGAATGCAGCCTCACCAGTGCCCATCAATGCAGTCTACCAGTGCCCATCAATGAATGTTTGCTTGCTTCCATTCATTCGGGAGTCGGGACATAGATGCAGTCCTCTGCCGCTGCTGTGCCTCTGACACTATTTGGGAATGGAGCGGCGGCTGTCTGCTGATGCCGAGACTTAGTTGCATGCTGCAGAGAGAAGAGAGTAGAAACATCAGTGGCCAGGCGCCCTAGGCAGCAGTGCACCCTAGGCGGCTGCCTAGTTTGCCTAGTGGTAGCACCAGCCCTGATGACACAGGTGTATTCAAACTTCTCATCAGTAGACTGTCTTTGGAAGGGGCTGCTGGAGAACCCCCCCTCCACTCCCACAGCTAATCCACAGAGACATAAATATCCCATAATAGGTTGCTCCCAAGGCAGACACAAACAATAGAACAAGGGGATACAGCCACATGATCTAGTAAAGAGTCTACAGCAGTATATATATATATATTCACACAATATTCTAGTGTGGTTGTACAGTGAGTCTGACTAGTGCAGATCAGGGTGACTTGCACATAGTATGGGTCGGGGGAGCTGGACAAGGAGATTCCAGTGCTCTCCAAGGTAAGCTGTTTTCCGCAAGCCCCCCGGCAAAAGTGACTCCCGTCACAGGTACCTTTACTAAACCTCTTACAGCACCACTCCAAGCCCTTCCGGTGCCAGCATCCAAACATCTCATCCTAGTGAACTTCACGGCATGTAGCAGTAGAGAATGGAACGACACACAGCAAAAACAGCCAAAACTATGAGTGAGTGAAAAGTGGCTTCAGCCTGGCTCCTCCCAGACCAGGCCATGCTACTGACGCATTATGCCCTATCCACAAGGCTTAGTCATAGAGGTGGAGCGCATCACCTTAAGGGCTGCAGATAATATGGGATCCCCCACCGAGCACAGCTAGGCTCCCTTGTGTGTGTAGCAAAAAGAACTTGGCAGTGTTGACCTGCTCTGGCTGTTCTCTCTCTTTGCTCCTGTGCCTCCAGGAAGGGCTTCCTCTGTGTGTTTTTGATAAGATCCTTCCAGCACCCAAGCCCCACCCGAGGTCACACCCCCCCCCCCCCCCACCAGACTAGGGGGCACCCTCAAGGATCACTGACAGCCTCCTTAGCACTCCATCTTCATCTTACACCCCACTGCTGGCATGACTCTTGCCTATTTATGAGGTTGCCTGCCTCCTACCAGCCATTTACTGGGGATTGGCTCATAAATATTTCAAGAAGCTCCTCCTAACCTCCACCCACTATGTCCAGAAAATTCTCCAATGTCCCAGAAAAAGGGGGGAGGCAATAGAGAGGCTGCTAGGATGAGTCATCCAGCCCTGAGTCACTAAACCCTGACCCAGATTTACAGCTCAAGCTTAAACTGAGCTAAAATAAATGTACCTACACTAACAATCTACACTAACAAACCTATACTACCACTAGAGGGTGCTACAGAGGTCACCATGGATAATTTGCACTGGCACTTGGGGAAGGACTAAGGCAGGGGAGCCCAACCTTTTGAAGAACGAGGGCCACTTAAGCAACTTGGTAATCAGTCGAGGGCCACAATGAGCGAAGCGGGTTAATGACAGATCACGACTACTCTATAGGTCCTCCGACCCGCCCAGATGAAAGGGGACAAATTCCCTTCTGTTTTCGGATTGGAGGTAGGCGGGCATAAACACACATCTGTCGCTCTATAGAGGTGAATTGAGGGTCCCATTTGGTCGGGCTGATCGTGTGAAAAGGGCCTAAGACTGCTTTCACACTTATGTGCTGCGGTTTACCCAGACTGTGGGTGCAGCGTAGTGCACCTGTGTCTATACTGCGGGTAAGCTGAACTTTGCCATAGAGTCCACCTGTGTCAAAAGCCGGCACTTTAGAGGAAGTATCGGCTTATGGGGCTCTGCTCCGCCTCTGCTTTCTTCCTCTACCACCAGCTTCATTCACAACACTGATGCTGTGGTATGGTGGGTCGGCAACCTGCGATCTGGGCTTGCCAACCCACCATTCCAGAGCAGGAGGTCGCGGCCACATCAGAGGGCTCCGCGGGCCACATGTGGCCCCCGGGCCACTGGTTGGCCACCCTTGGACTAAGGGCTTGTTTACAGTTGTCACCTTCACTGCTGGCCCTTTGAAAAGCGATCCATGGTTTCAGAGGCATTGCCAGGTGTCCTGGAGGCAATATGTCACCTCTTGGACACTTCTGTTAGCCTTTAAAAGCCCACAGCATCTTCATTACACACAGTTGCAGGGTGGTTCCAGCTCAGTCATGTTCACTTAAATATGCTTTGTTTGGCACTGTGGTATAATTTTTGCCCCACTGCGGCTATGGTTGTGTAACATGGCCATGGCCAGTGGCCTATGTGAAGGTGCTGCGCTCTGCCACCGTTTGAAAAGGGTTCTCATCCAGGCATGTTGAAGGATTCCAGGGTACTTGTCTCTTACCAAGGAAATTGGATTTTCATTTTCCTTAGAGGTTGGAAAAATCCAGTTTGCGTCCCGGAGTCTGAAGGCTTTGTAGAGACATGGAAGGGATGAAGCTCCAATCTTGCGTCCAGGACACTGATTGTCCAGGTGTGTGCAGGGCATTTATTAGGGAGGTGACTAGGGTTCAAAGCTCTTCTCTGGTGGACAGTGGAGGTCTCGGCCCAGGTGTCAGCCCAGGAGCTAGGTTTTTGCATAAAGCTTGTGTGCTGCGGCAGAAAGGCTGCCCTACACAACAAATGGGTGTAGTCAACAGTTAGATACAACATGCTTACTGCACCACCAAAAAAATCATTAGCAGCTCAGCTGATTCTAACGCAAGGATAGGCAACGTTGGCACTCCCGCTGTGGTGAAACTACAATTCCCATCATGCCTCTGTTAGTCATGCCTGTGGCTGTCAGAGCCCTTCAACTCCTGGGGCTTGTAGTTCTAAGTCATGCCTGTTCTAAGGTATAATGGCCCAGTTCAGTGGTTTAGTAGTAAAACCTAGCTTGGTACTTGGAGTCCGGAGACTCTGTAGAGACATGAGAGGGGTGAAGCCTCAAATCATGGGTCCAGGACACTGATAGTCAAGGTGTGTTGAGGTCATTTATTAGAGAGGCGACTAGGATTTAGGGACCTACTTTAGCAAAAAGCTGAGGTCTCAGCCCAGGAATCAGGAGAGCTCCATCTAGGAGTCATGCCTGTGATGGTCAGAGTCCTTCAGTGTCTCCTGGTAATTGTAGTTCCAGGACCATTGGAGTGTCGAGGTTGCCTACCCCTGTTCTAAGGTGTAGTGGCCCAGAGCAGCCAATCAGGTTCCAGCTGAGATTTTTCCACTGTGGGCTAGAAAATTAGGCAAGGCATCTGATTGGTTATTTGGGGCAATATCACGTACCTGGTGGGAGAGCCTGACGTGTGGAGGAAGGCTTGAGGCCCGCTGATGGTGAGACAGCTGGCAATGGAACACGGCGGGGTAAGAGTGCCTAGGATCATTCCTGAAGTCTGTGCGGGTAGTAGCCAGGAACTCAGAGGCAGGAAACCAGACTTGGCTGGTAGCAGGCAGGTGAGATGGCAGATAGGCTGGCAGACTTGACAGATGGCCGGCTGGGACGCACAGCAGGAAGCAGAGTCAGACGGGCCGGGTAGACAACAGACAGGCGGATCAGGTATAGCAGCAGGAGTGTAGTCAGGTCCACAGGCAGGCTTTTGGCAACAAACAGGCAGATCAGGTACAAAACAGCAGGCAGGAGCGTAGTCAGGGAGTAAGCCGGGAAGGTATCAGGAGTCACAGAGGTATCAAGACTTCAGGTAAAAGCTTAAATAGGCTGACTGGCGCCAGTTCTGGTGACATGTGCACGCAAGCGCGCGTGCTCACGCATGTGTACGCACAATTGCAGAATCGCCTGTGGCTGTTCTGAGCGTCCTTGGTTGGCGCCTGCGCACATGCATGCGCTGGGGGACAGCAGCTGTACTCTGCAGACGTCTTTTCTGACAGGCAACCTAGACTTTTTCGCTCTTCTTGGTTCCTCTACACATCAGCCCTGTCATTGGTCCCAAAATCAAATCTTCTCCAAGAGCAATAAAGGAGCCCATGGAAAATTGCCTTCTATTTTTATGCAACATAAACTTTAATTTACTTGCTTCATATTGCTTTTAATGTGCTAGTGTTTTCTTTTTTGAATGCCAGCTGTGAACTCTAATTAAATTTAGATTACAGAATCTTCTTTAACTATTTAAGGGATTATCTGGAAGTCGGAAATAATCTCTGGATTTCTCAGGCACCTAAAAGGTATTTACTTGGATTTCATTTTAATAAAACGCAATGAAACCCGAAGTGTATTGGCAGATTAGGCGGACGTTCTCTGTGCCGTATTCCGGGAGCAGGAATGACCTCGGCATGGGAAGTTTATAGAGAACTTCCATGTAGAGAGGGCCTAGCAGGATGAGTCCCTCCTATACTGACACAGTCCAGACCCCGGGACGAGGTATTCCTATTGTGTACATACATTTCTTCTCTTTACTTAACCTGTCAGTGATATGAACAGCCTGGGGTATACACCATTTATTATACATATAATATATGGTAAAATATGAGGGCTTTAGGGTATATACTGTAGATTATATGATATATATAATTTCTTATACAGTATCTCGCAATAGTTAGCACACCCCTCACATTTTTGTAAATCTTTTCTTGTATCTTTTCATGTGACAACACTGAAGAAATGACACTTTGCTACACTGTAAAGTAGTGAGTGTACAGTTTGTATAACAGTGTCCAAATTGGGCCCAATTACCGTATTTATCGGGGTATTGCGCGCTCCCGCGTATAGCGCGCACCCCTAAAGTTGATCCGAAATTCCTGTAAAAAAAAATGTTATAAAATTGTATTACTTACAGTTTTGGGGCCAGATTCTCAAAAGAATTACGACGGTGTATCTACAGATACACTGGCGTAATTCGAATTACCCGCCGGCGTATCATTGTTTTCTATCCTGAAAACATGATACGCCAGATTTACACTAAGATCCGACTGGCGTAACTAACTTACACCGTCGGATCTTAAATGTAATGTTACGCCGGCCGCTAGGTGGCGTTTACGTCGATTTCTCATTTGCCTATGCAAATGAGAAAGATACGCCGATTCCTGAACGTTTTTACGCCGCCTCGTCGTCGTTTCTGTAGGCGTAAACTTACCGGTAAGTTTACGAAGGTCCGTCGTATGCCATGTTAAGTATGGCGTCGGGACAGCGTCGTCTTTTTCCGTCATTTACGTCGTTTAACTAAGTCCTTCGCGAATAGGGCATTGCGTAAGTGACGATCACGTCATTTTCACGTCGGTTTCATCTACGTTTTCCGACGTGAGTTGGAGCATGCACACTGTTTTTTTTCCGATTTACGCGGCCTTACGTCAGGCCATTTACACTACAACGCCGCAAGTTACGGAGCAAGTGCGTTGAGAATACGGCACTTGCTCTAGTAAGTTGCAGTGGCGTAGTGTACATGGCTTACACTACGCTGCCACGGTTTCTACGAGAATCTGGCCCTTGGTGTCTTGCCCGGCGTCCATCGTCCGGTCCGGCGTCCGTCTGCGGCCTCGGTGGTGTCCTCCCGGCTTCTCCGGGGCTGTCTCGAGTCGAATCCCCGCTTTCCGCGCTCAGTTTGAACGCCTCCGCCGACATATACCGAGTGCAGTACACTCAGGTTTGAAGTGAGCCGTCGATATATACCGAGTGCAGTACACTCGGGTACATTCGGCTAGGATCGGCTTCGCTCGTGCTCATGCATAAACGTCACAGAGCGCGAGCACGAGCGAAGCTGAGCCTTGCCGAATGTACCCGAGTGTACTGCACTCGGTATATATCGGCGGCTCACTTCAAACTGAGCGCGGGAGGCAGGGATCAGCGTATATCGCGCACCCACGATTTCCCCCTTATTTTAAGGGGAAAAAAGTGCACGGTATATGCCGATAAATACGGTAGCCATTTTCCCTCCCCGGTGTGACTTGTTAGGCCCCGTACAAACGATCAGACATGTCCAAGGAAACATGTCCGATGGACCTTTTTCATCGAAAGTGGTCTGTTGGTCTGATGTGCGTACACACCATCGGACAAAAATCCCCTCGGACCAGAACGCGGTGACGTAAAACACAACGACGTGATGAAAAAACGAAGTTCAATGCTTCCAAGCATGCGTCGACTTGATTCTGAGCATGCGTGGGATTTTTGTCCGATGCTTTCGTGTACTAACCAGCGACAGGTTTCCAGCGGACAGGTTTCTAAGCATGTCTAGAAACTTTTGTCCGCTGGAAAACGGTCCGATAGGCCGTACACACGATCGAACATGTCCGCTGAAACTGGTCTGCAGACCAGTTTCAGCGGACATGTTCGATCGTGTGTACGCGGCCTTAGTGTTACAAGATCTCAGGTGTGAATGGGGAGCAGGTGTGTTAAATTTGGTGTTATCACTCTCACTCTCTCACACTGGTCTCACACAATTTTTTTTAACCAAAAATATGTCGAAGAATACGTATCGGCCTAAACTGAGGATTTTTTTTTTTTTTCTAGAATTTTGGGGGATATTTATTATAGCAAAAAGTAAAAAAATATTGCAATTTTTTCAAAATTGTCGCTCAATTTTTGTCTATAGTGCAAAAAAATAAAAACCGCAGAGGTGATCAAATACCACCAAAAGAAAGCTCTATTTGTGGGGAAAAAAAGGACGCCAATTTTGTTTGGGAGCCACGTCGCACGACCGCGCAATTGTCAGTTAAAGCGACGCAGTGCCGAATCGCACAAAGGGGCCTGGCCCTAACCTGCATAATTGTCCGGGTCTTAAGTGGTTAAGAAGGGGCTATAGCAAACCCCCCCCCCCCCATTCGGTCTCCTGGGGAAAATTTGGGGACTCTGACCACCCTAGGTGTTCTCTTCTCTAATACATTTAATATGTTGTGGATGTGAGACGTCTACATAAGGAGAGCAGAGTGATGCACATACCATAGATGGCCATGTAAAAAAAGATGTTTTCTCTCTCTGCGCTCCACCACGTGTTTTTGGAAAGTTACTATTTTTGCGAAGGTTATATAATCAGATGATAGCAAACGGCATTCCTGTGTGTCTGCTGAGGGCGCTTACATTTCTCAGACATCCCAGAATCTGGAAACAATGAGACGGATTCATTCAAGATTCGCTCCAGTGATCGGCCCCTCGCTCTGCGCTGCTTGGGAAAGTTGCTGCCGGTTGAGGGTTCGCCCAGGGAGATGATCTGTAGCCTTTACTGGTTTTTCTTTATCCTCAGCAGTAGAGGAGCTGCAGTACTTCGCTGTGTTATTATAATGACCACTTCAGCCCCCCGGAAGGATTTTAGCCCTTAATGACCGGGCCATTTCTTAGCGATACGGCACTGCGGCGCTTTAACTGACAATTGCGCGGTCGTGTGATGTTGCACCCAAACAAAATTGACATAATTATTTTACCACAAATAGAGCTTTCTTTTGGTAGTATTTGATCACCTCTGCGTTTTTTTTTTTTTTTTTGCGCTATAAACAAAGATAGAGCGACAATTTTGAAAAAAATTCAATATTTTTTACTTTTCTTTACTTTTTGCTTTAACCATTTAACGACCGCCGCACGATTATGTACGTCCACGGAATGGCACGTACAGGCAGATGGGCGTACCCCCGGGAGCGATCCGTGATGAGGGGGCGGCTGTTCGTTTCTGTCCGCCCCCTCGTGATTGCTCCCAGCCAATCCGGCATCCCCCCGCCGTGTCACTTCCTCTGCCTGTATAATGTAAACACAGGCAGAGGAAGTGATGTCACCTCTCCTCTCGGCTGTATTTTCAATCCGCTGAGAGGAGAGAAGACTCACAGTAAGTCGCACCAACACTACACTGACACCACACACATAGGCACATTAACCCCTTCCGATCCCCCCCCACCCCCCTGTCACAGTGTCAATGATTGCAGTGATCATATATTTACTGATCACTGCATTTAGTGTCAGTGTGACAGTTAGTGTGACAGGCATCCCCCCTACCCTCCCTAATAACGTTTTAACCCCTTGATCACCGCCCTAGTTAACCCTTTCACTCCCTATTGCCAGCGTCACTAAGCGATCTTTTTTTTTTTTTATCGCTGTATTAGTGTCACTGTGGCCGCTGGGTAGCTAATTTTTTTTTTTTTTGCGATTTTTTTTTTTTTACTAAAGACATGTGGCTGAATACATTTTGGCCTACATGTTAGACTAAAATTTAATTTAATTTATTCGATTTTTCTTATAACAAAAAGTAAAAAATATTGTTTTTTTTTTTCAAAATTGTCGCTCTATTTTTCTTTATAGGGCAACAAATAAAAATCGCAGAGGTGATCAAATACCATCAAAAGAAAGCTCTATTTGTGGGAAGAAAAGGACGCAAATTTTGTTTGGGAGCCACGTCGCACGACCGCGCAATTGTCAGTGCCGAATTGTAAAAACACCTTTGGTCATTTAGCAGCATATTGGTCCGGTCCTTAAGTGGTTAATAAATATCCCCAAAAAAATATATAAAAAAAATAATTTCTTTCTCAGTTTAGGCCGATACGTATTCTTCTACATATTTTTGGTTTTGATTTTTGTGCTATAAACAAAAAAAGAGCATCAATTTTGAAACATTTTAAGAAAAAATTAACTTTCTGCTATAATACTCATAGGCGGCGTACACACGACCGAGGTTCTCGCTGGAAACCAGCGAGAACCTCGCTGGAAGCTGCATTCCAGCGAGGACCTCGGCCGTGTGTACGCTCTCGGCGAGCATCCCGTCGGGAATCCGGTCGAGCAGAAATAGAGAGCACGCTCTCTATTTGCTCGACGGCCCACCTGGATGAATGGCTGGTTGCCATTCCCGACGGGCGGGTCGCCGATTTCGACGGCCGGCAGGGAACCTCGACGGGCGGAACGATGTGTTCTGCCCGTCGAGGTTCTCTGCCGTGTGTACACGGCCATACAGTACTGCATACACCAGCAGTCCCTGTTGAACGAATTGTCTGAGTTTCCATTGATTCCTATTGGGAAACTCGCTTTGATATACGAGTGGTTTGGATTACAAGCATTCTTCTGTAAGGCCTCGTACACACGACCGTTTTCCTCGACAGAATCCATCAAGAAACTTGGTGGCAGAGCTTTTCATCGAGAAAACTGGCGTGGAACTTGATGAGAGTCTCAATTTCCTCGTTTGTGTTCCTCGGCGGGCTGGTTTTCGACCAGAAACACGTTCGTGTGTATGCTTAGAAACCTGCACATGCTCAGAATAAAGTATGAGACGGGAGCGCATCTTCGGTAAAAGTAGCGTTTTCTTAATGGAGATAGCACATTTGTCACGCTGTAACAGACTGAAAGCGCGAATCGTCTCTCACCAAACTTTTACTTAACACGCGGTAACATGAGAATAGCAAAAGCAGCCTCAAGGGGTTGTGCCAGTGGAATGGAACTTCCCCTTTATAGTGCCGTCGTACGTGTTGTACGTCACCGCGTTTGAGAACGACAAGATTTTGCCTTGACAGTGTGTACGCAAGGAAAGCTTGACAAGATTCTCGACAAGCCTGACAAGGAACTCGTAGAGGAAAACGATGTTTCTTTTACGACGAGTTCCTCGGTCGCGTGTACGAGGCCTGACAGATTATGATCGTAATCCAAGGTACTACTGTATTTATTTGTAAAAAAAACAATTCAAACAATTTATCAATTTCCTGCCACTTTGGTCTATCACATAAAATCCCAATAAGATACATTTACTGTTTTTGGTTGTAACATGACAAAGTGTGGAAAATTTCAAGGGGTATGAATACTTTTTCAAGGCACTGTAATTGAAGCACCATTCTGATGATATTAACCACTTGCCGCCCGCCAATGACAGATTGACGGCGGCAAAGTGGTTGTTAGTTCCTGACTGGATGTCATATGACGTCGTCAGGACATTGAGCCGCTGCGCGCCCCCCGGGGGCACACATTGCGGCGATCGTTGTTGCGGGGTGTCAGTCTGACACCCCGCAACACCGATCTAGGTAAAGTGTCTTTCACGGAGACACTTTACCACGTGATCAGCCGTGTCCAATCACGGCTGATCACGATGTAAACAGGAAGAGCCGTTGATGACTCTTTCTTACTCGCGTCTGACAGACGCGAGTAGAGGAGAGCTGATCGGCGGCTCTCCTGGCAGGGGGGGGTTTGCGCTGATTGTTTATCAGCGCAGCCCCCCCTCGGATCGCCACACTGGACCACCAGGAGAAAAAAAAAAAAACAGGCAAAAAAAAAAAAAATTGGTAAAAAATATATATATATAAAAAAAAATGACAGTAAAAAAAAAAAAGATGCCAATCAGTGCCCACAAATGGGCACTGATTGGCAACATGGATCTATCGGGGCCACCCCTCAGTGTCCATCAGTGCCACCCCACAGTGTCCATCAGTGCCACCCCACAGTGCCAATCCATGCCCAGTGCCCACCTATCAGTGCCCATCTGTGCCACCCATAAGTACCCATCAGTGCCACCCATAAGTATTCATCAGTGCCACCCATATGTGCCACCCATGAGTGCCCATATGTGCCGCCTATGAGTTCCTGGTGCCGTCTATGAGTGCCCTTCAGTGCCGCCTATGAGTGCCCATCAGTGCCGCCCATCAGTGCCCCCTATGAGTGCCCATCAGTGCCGCCTATGAGTGCCCATCAGTGCTGCATACCAGCGCCGCCTATCAGTGCCACCTCATCGGTGCCCATCAGTACTACCTTATCGGTGCCCATCAGTGCCACCTCATCGTTGCCCATCAGTGCCGCCATATCAGTGCCCGTAATTGAAAGAGAAAAACTTACTTATTTACAAAAAAATTAACAGGAAAAAAATAAAAACTTTATTTTTTTTTCAAAATTTTCAGGCTTTTTTTAGTTGTTGCGCAAAAAAAAAAAATCGCAGAGGTGATCAAATACCACCAAAGGAAAGCTCTATTTGTGGGGAAAAAAGGACGCCAATTTTGTTTGGGTCCAGTGTAGCATGACCGCGCAATTGTCATTCAAAATGCGACAGCGCTGAAAGCTGAAAATTTGCTTTGGCGGGAAGGTGCGTAAGTGCCTGGTATGGAAGTGGTTAACTTCATAAAGGATTGTATCGCGCTAACACTTGGGGCTTACACAATGCATCTGTATTTTCATTTGATACAATATTTTGTGTTTTATTAGGTTGTTTGAAACACTCATTTATATTTTTTGTGTACTTCGCGCCCCCTATTCTTCTTTTTAGATGGACATGTAAAGATAAAAAAATAAGAAGGAATTTAGCATTGTGCTTTGGTATGATGACGGAATTCCTCCATGATCTGTTCTTACGATGCGGTTTACAGCTGAAGGTCCATTATTCCTCCTATAACATTTCCTGTAGCGGCATTTAGCAGTAAAATATGTAAACACAGTTTATGGTTATAACAGAACCGGAGAAGTAGAGTAAACGATGAATCAAGATGACGTCTTTCCCCAGTATACCTAGACTATGACAAAAATGTTCACAATTTGTGACCCGGCAATAGCATGTGACCTCTAAGAGGCTTATGTATGCCGTGTACGACCTAAGTTACAGTGTAATTCATGGCTCCAGGGCCCCTAAACCCCTAAAGAGGAGCACAAATACCTTGACCAACGTCATTGTTTAGCATCACGGTGTGGCCTACAGGTAGACTTGCCAACATTCTTACTCTAAAATGTGGGCGGGTGTGTCCCCGTGGGGGGTAAGCCGATCTAATATAGCTACATTTAAAAAAATATTGTGTGATATTGGGGATGTTAGTTAGCTCTCTTTGTCTTAGTCTTCACAAATATTTCTAGAGGGTTTACTTCCTCTTTAAATGCAATAAAAACATAAAAAAAGTATATATTTTTTTTCAATAAAAAAAGCAATTCCCCTTTAAGACCATTGGGTGGAAGAGACGTTTAACGTCGCCTCTGTCACCCAACGTCATTGAGTTGAGTGGGGACCATGATTCCCTCATTCGACTTACAGCCTCTGAGAGGAAAGGATTGGATCGTCTCCACCGCTACCGACGACTCCGGTAAGCTACCAACAAATTCCATCATCCAACGTCATTGTGTTAAGTGGGGGGCCACCATTCCCTCACTCGACTCACAGCCTGTGAGAGGAAAGCATCGGATTGTCTCCGCCGCTACCGATGGCTCCGGTAAGCTACCAACGACTTCCGTCATCCAACGTCATTGAGTTCAGTGGGGGGCCTTCATTCCCTCACTCGACTTACAGCCTCTGATGGGAAAGGATTGGATCGTCTCCCCTGCTACCGACGACTTCGGTAAGCTACCAACAACTTCCATCATCCAACGTCATTGAGTTGAGTGGGGGGGACCATCATTCCCTCACTTCACTCACAGCCTCTGAGGGGAAAGGATTGGATCATGTCCGCCGCTATCGACGACTTCGGTAAGCTACCGCCGACTTCCGTCATCCAACGTCATTGAGTTAAGTGGGGGGACCATCATTCCCTCACTTGACTCACAGCCTCTGAGGGGAAAGGATTGGATCATGTCCACCGCTATCGACGACTCCGGTAAGCTACCAAAGACTTCCGTCAGCCAACGTCATTGAGTTGAGTGGGGGGCCATCATTCCCTCACTCGACTCACAGCCTCTGAGGGGAAAGGATTGGATCCCGTCCGCTGCTACCGACGGCTCTGGTAAGCTACCATCAACTTCTGTCATCCAACGTCATTGTGTTGAGTGGGGGGCCATCGTTCTCTCACTTGACTCACAGCCTCTAAGGGGAAATGATTGGATCATCTTCGCCGCTACCGACGGCTCTGGTACGCTACCGCCGAATTCCGTCATCCAACGTCATTGTGTTGAGTGGGGGGCCATCATTCCCTCACTCGACTCACAGCCTCTGAGGGGAAAGGATTGGATCGCGTCCGCTGCTACCGACGGCTCTGGTAAGCTATCGACATCTTCCGTCATCCAACGTCATTGTGTTGAGTGGGGGGCCATCGTTCCCTCACTTGACTCGCAGCCTCTGAGGGGAAATTATTGGATCATCTTCGCCGCTACCGACGGCTCCGGTACGCTACCGCCAAATTCCATCATCCAACGTCATTGTGTTGAGTGGGGGGCCATCATTCCCTCACTTGACTCACAGCCTCTGAGGGGAAAGGATTGGATTGTCTCCGCCGCTACCGACTACTCCGGTAAGCTACCGCCGACTTCCGTTATCCAACGTCATTGAGTTAAGTGGGGGGACCATCATTCCCTCACTTGACCCACAGCCTCTGAGGGGAAAGGATTGGATCATGTCCACCGATATCGACGACTCCGGTAAGCTACCAAAGACTTCCGTCATCCAACGTCATTGAGTTAAGTGGGGGGACCATCATTCCCTCACTTGACTCACAGCCTCTGAGGGGAAAGGATTGGATTGTCTCCGCCGCTACCGACGACTCCGGTAAGCTACCAAAGACTTCCGTCAGCCAACGTCATTGAGTTGAGTGGGGGGCCATCATTCCCTCACTCGACTCACAGCCTCTGAGGGGAAAGGATTGGATCGCGTCCGCTGCTACCGACGGCTCTGGTAAGCTACCAACAACTTCTGTCATCCAACGTCATTGTGTTGAGTGGGGGGCCATCGTTCTCTCACTTGACTCACAGCCTCTAAGGGGAAATGATTGGATCATCTTCGCCGCTACCGACGGCTCCGGTAAGCTACCGCCGAATTCCGTCATCCAACGTCATTGTGTTGAGTGGGGGGCCATCATTCCCTCACTCGACTCACAGCCTCTAAGGGGAAATTAATTGGATCATCTCCGCCGCTACCGACGGCTCCGGTAAGCGTTGGAGATGACCGGGACGTAGGGGAGGGGGGGTGAAAACCTCTTCCACCACCGATAAAAGTGATCTCACAACGAATCCACTGCAGAGATCACTTTTATCTGATAGAGGACCGTCTGCCATTTTTTAAAATACTGGGGTTATGGCGGCAGATGGCTGCAACGGTATTTAACGTCCAAGTACCGACGTGGCGGTCCGGAAGTGGGTAACTGAAATATCAGTTTTGGGTGAAGATGACTCTTTAGGACAGGGGTCTCCAAACTGTGGCCCGAGGGCCAGGTGTGGCCCTTTGCTAGCCTTTATCCGGCCCTTTGGAACATTATTGCTCCCACTGACACCAACAATGGTGGACTATTTCTTCCACTGATACCAATCATGGGATACTATTCCTCCTCCTAATAGGGGCACTACTCCTCTTCCTATTGACCACCAACCATGGGACCACATTTATTGCCCGTAATGCCCGGCCCAGTACATTTTCTGGCCACAATCCGGCCCTCCTAAAGTCTGAAGGACAATAAACTGGCCCTGTGTTTTAAAAGTTTGGAGACCCTTGCTTTAGGAGAAGGAGCTGTATGGTGTATTATTGGATATCTATAAAATGAACGTCATTCTGAAGTCTTTCCTAAGCGATATCTCCGTCTTTTTTCCTCGGCCCGCGGCTGTTAAGTAACATGCACATACATTGATTTTTGTTGTTGTTGTTAAATCACAATTGTTGTTTACATTGCAAGATGTTACATTTCAGGCCACGCTGATGCGGCGAGCATTTAAGAAGGGTCACTAACATTGGCTGTGTCGCGGTGAGTCATATGATTAATGAGAATCCACTGTCCAATATCAAGTGGCTTGATTAGACCCGTATCGTCAAACAGTGAGTCATCCCCGAAGACCGGACATATTTATAGCAGACACATATTATTACCATGGGATGTTGATTTCTCTCTCTTCAGATGTCAGGTATTGTTTAGTAATAAGTCACAGCCGGGGTCTGAGACTGGACCACTTGGAAATAGAATTTTTGTGTTTTCTATTATATTTCATAGCTGACACTTGCTGACGCCAATACAATATCCACCCGAAGAGACACGTTGAGACTGGCTGCTGATTATATTGGGGCTGCACTGAACAAATCATTCTGTCTTGCTCTCTAAATATATATATATATATATACAGTATATGGCAGTGGGAGGCAGAGCCACTGTTGAAATTGGACGTAGACGTGACACAGGGTTTACACGTATGCACAGTGTGGGGCCCAGGAAAATTCATTTAGAACTGAAAAAACGGACCCTTTGGGGCCGGATTCAGATACTATTTACGTTGGAGTATCAAGAGATACGCCGCGTAAATACTAAGAATAGCCGGCGTATCTTTTTTTGCTATTCAGAAAACAAGATACGCCGGAATTCTGCTAATATACGAGTGGCGTAAGTCTGTTACACCGTCGTATATTAATTGCAGTTTTACGCTGGCCGCTAGGTGTCGCTTCCGTCGTTTTACGCGTCTAATATGTAAATTAGGGATTTACGGCGATTCCCGAACGTACTTGCGGCCGGCCGTCGTAGTTTACGTTTTTTGCGTAAGCGTTATTGCGGCGTAAGGTTACCCCTGCTATAGGAGGCTCAGCCAATGTTAAGTATGGATGTCGGGACATCGCCGAATTGTACGTCAGTTACGACGTTTGCGTAAATCGTTCGGGAATGGGGCTCGGCGTTAGTTACGTTCACGCCGTTTACATTGACAAATAGCGACGTGATTTCGCGCATGCGCACTGGAAACGTCCACGGACGGCGCATGCGCCGTCCAAAAAAAAAAACGTCAATTACGTGGAGTCATGATTCATTTACATGAATCACGCCCCCACATCAGAAATTTGAATTGCGCGGCCTTACGCCGGGCACTTTACGCTACGCCGTCTCATATTATGGAGCAAGTGCTTTCTGAATAAGGCACTTGCCCATAAAATTTGCGGCGGCGTAGCGTAAACAGCATACGCTACGCCGCCAGACAGATACATCAAATGTATCTGAATCCGGCCCTTTGTTTTTTTTCTGGGTTCTGAAGTTTGGAGACTTCTAACGATCGGTCCAACCCGATGAGAATGGTCCGACGGACCGTTTTCATCGGTTCACCGCTGAAGTGGCCTGATGGTCTGATGTGCGTACACACCATAAGTTCAAAATCCGATCGGGTCAGAACGCGGTGATGTAAAACACAACGACGTGCTGAAAAAATGAAGTTCAATGCTTCCAAGCATGCGTCCACTTGATTCTCAGCATGTGCGGGTTTTTGGACCGATGCTTTTGTGTACTAACAAATGGTTTTGACCGATGGTCAGGCGTCCATCAGTCCAATTTTAAAAACTTTGGTCCGAAGGACGACAGACCGATGGGCCGTACACACGGTCGGTTTGGACCGATGAAACTGGACTTCAGTCCATTCTCATCGGTTTGAACGGCATTAGGCCGCGTACACACGGTCGTTTTTTGTCTTGTAAAAAAACGACATTTTTTCTCATGAAAAAAAAACAATGTTTTTCAAACTTCATTTTAAAAAACGACATTGCCTACACACCATCGTTTTCTAAAAAATGCTCTTGCAAAGCGCGGTTACGTACACCACGTAAGACGGCACTCTGTTCCATTCAAGCTTGCGTCATAACTTGCTTCTGAGCATGCGCGGGTTTAAAAACGTTGTTTTAAACGTCGTTTTAGTGTACACACGATCATTTTTTATGACACAAAAAACGACATAAAAAATTGAAGCACGTTCGAATTTTTATTTTATTTTTTCGTTTTTCAAAAGACAAAAAAACGATGTTTTGCCCACACACGATCATTTTAAATTAGTTTTTTTAAAACGTCGTTTTATTTCATCACAAAAAACGACCGTGTGTACGCGGCATAAGGGTTTTGAGAAGGAAGAAGTCTCCAACCTAGTGTCCAGGTCTTGCAGAGGAACAGTAGGCAGGGCCGATCCTGGGCAGGTGCACGGGGTGCAGCACACCCAGGCGCCACAGAGGAGGGGGCGCTGAAGCGACAGAGTGCTCCTCTTTCGCCGCCTTCTCTTCTTGTCTGTGTCCAGAGGCAGCTTTCTCCGCCGGCAACTGACAGGAGCGGATCAGAGGAGGAGAGACTGATCCTGTCAGAGGAGGAGAGCGAAGCAACCGGAGACCATAGCAGCAGTCTCTGACCATCTCCTGTACTATGTCTGCAGTCTCTGATCATCTCCTTTTCTATGTCTGCAGTCTCTGCCCATCTCCTGTACTATGTCTGCAGTCTCTGACCATCTCCTGCACTATGTCTGCAGTCTCTGACCATGTGGGGGCGGCAGAAATATTTCTGCACCCAGGCGTCTGTGACCCTAGGATCAGCTCTGACAATAGGCAATGGGCCAGATTCTCAGCGGCAATACGACGGAGTATCTCAGATACCCCGTCGTATCGCTGTTTTTTTTGCCTCGTATCTATGCGCGCGATGCTTAGCATCACTTTTGCATAGATACGCTTCAACATCCGACAAGTGTAAAATCATTACACTTGCGGATCGTAGTTGTAATGACAACTCCGGCCACTAGGTGGCCTTTACGTTGTTTTTTCATTTGCATATGCAAATGAGGCTAGTACGCCGATTCCCGATCGCTTTTACGCCGCCCCGTCGTCGCATCCGTCGTTTTTGTCCGCGTAAGGTTACCCCAGCTTCTATGTGGAGTAACCTTACGAAGTGCCGTCGGATGCCATGTTAAGTATGGCGTCGGGTCAGCGCCGGCTTTTTCCATCGCTTACGTCGTTTTACTAACTCGTTCGCGAATAGGGAGTTGCGTAAATGACGCTCACGTCGTTTTGACGTCGGTTTCAACGACGCTTTCCGACGGAGCATGCGCACTGGGCTTTTTCCCCGACCGGCGCATGCGCAGTCCGTTCGACGCGGGGGCGCGCTTAATTTAAATACAAGCCGCCCCATTTGAATTGCGCGGGCTTACGTTGGGCGATTTACGCGACACCGGCGAAAACTACGGAGCAAGTGCTTTGAGATTAAAGCACTTGCTCTAGTACGATGCGGCGGCGTAGTGTAAATGGCTTACGCTACGCCGCCGGAATTCTATGAGAATCTGGCCCTTTTAGTGCAGGTGTGCACTGCCTTCATGATGACATAGCTTGGACAGTGCGCATGCTCAAAATTACGCCGCAAATACTCATTGGTTTCGAAATGAACGTAACTTACGCAAAGCCCTATTCGCGAACCTTTTACGCAAATGACGTAAACGACGGAAAATTCTACGCTGTCCCGACGTCCATACTTAACATTGCGTACGCCTTCTATAGCAGGGGTAACTTTACGCCGGACTTACGCTTACGCAAACGATGTAAAGAAATACGACCGGGCGCAAGTACGTTCGTGAATCAGCGTATCTAGCTCATTTGCATATTCGACGCATGCAGGGGATTACGGTCCGATGGTTGGGCGTACTAACCAGCGGACATGTCCGATGGACAGGTTTCCAGCGGACAAGTTTCTAAGCATGCTTAGAAACTTTTGTCCGCTGGAAACCTGTCCGCTAGGCCGTACACACGATCGGACATGTCCGCGGAAACTGGTCTGCGCACACTTTCATTCCAGCACAATACAGTGTCCCGGAATGAAACTGACACAGACACCCCCCAGGCCAATCTGATGCCCCCAAAAAAGGCCGCCACATCACCGCTTTACTCACCGACAGTACTTGTCCTGGCCAGGAATACCTGGAGGAGCACAGTCCCCACCCCCTGCTTGTTATTGGAGAAATAAAAAAAAACCCTCTTGTGTCCAATCACTGTGCTGTGATTCGTTACAGCACAAGCTGATGTTTGGGAAAGGGGTGTCTCTGAATGGTAGTTTGGAAATGTGGTCACCCTAGTCCCGCGGGCACGGTCACGGAGCTTACGAGAGGGTCACGAGCACGACGGCGGCAAATTAAAAGGGACGTACCTGTACACTCAGCCGTGCCATTCTGTCGACGTAAATGATCGTGGGACGGTCCTTAAGCGGTTAAGAAGGTAGCTTATTTATGTGTTTGTTATATAATATACAATAAATGAATACAGTGGAACCTCGGATTACGAGCATAATCCGTTCCGGGAGAATGTTCGTAATCCACAGCACTCACATATCAAAGCGAGTATCCCTATAGAAGACAATGGAAACTAAAATAATTTGTTCTGCATTGACTTCATTGGCATGCAATACCGCATGTGGCCAGAGGTGGGGGGTGCCGGAGAGCCTCGGAAACACATGAAAAGGCCCGAGGACAGCTCAGATGATCTCGACTAACCTTGGAAAGGCTCAGGAACAAAGTATTTACAAGCATTTCTGAACTCCAGCTCTGGCGCCCCCCCCCCCCATCTCAGGCCAAACGCGGTACTGCACACCGCTCTGGCTTGAATCCTGCTCGATTCTTTTTAAATACAGCGCTCGTATTGTGAAACGCTCGTTAACCGCATTACTCGCAATCCAAGGTTCCACTGTATAGTGTGTGGTGAAGATGGGGAATGTGTGATATATTGATGAGGGAAATTAAACCCACATGGAAGAACTAATAATAGTGATGAGTGAGAATGTGCTACTTAGTGGTAGATTAATTTTACACTTAATGAGACCCAAATTAGAACTTCATTACTCCAGTATGTAATCTGTAGATGTGACTTCGCTTCCAGTAACCCTGCATGTCATTTCAATCTTCAGAGACGGATTACATAATGACTGTTCTGCTAGTGGAAAGCCCGGCCTGCACCTATTCCAAGGGAGTACATTCCAGACTAGATAAGGTCGCGCAATTAGGTCAACCGCGCAGAAACTTCATTAGTGCCGCAAATAACATTTGTGAAAGCCGGACTGAGACTGATTAACACTCTGCGACTATCTCTGCATTGAGATACAGCAATCTTGTGGAAGCCTTCACAGTGTTAGTCAGCGTGCTCACCCCCTCCCTTGGGACTACATTACTGCATCTCCTGGCTGGGGGTTAGTCAGCGTGATCACCCCCTCCCTTGGGACTACATTACTGCATCTCCTGGCTGGGGGTTAGTCAGCGTGCTCACCCCCTCCCTTGGGACTACATCCCTGCCTCTCCTGGCTGTGGGTTAGTCAGCGTGCTCACCCCCTCCCTTGGGACTAAATCCCTGCATCTCCTGGCTGGGGGTTAGTCAGCGTGCTCACCCCCTCCCTTGGGACTACATTCCTGCGTCTCCTGGCTGGGGGTTAGTCAGCGTGCTCACCCCCTCCCTTGGGACTACATCCCTGCCTCTCCTGGCTGGGGGTTAGTCAGCATGCTCGCTCCCTCCCTTGGGACTACATCCCTGCGTCTCCTGGCTGGGGGTTAGTCGGCGTGCTCACCCCCTCCCTTGGGACTACACCCCTGCGTCTCCTGGCTGGGGGTTAGTCAGCGTGCTCACCCGCCCTTGGGTCTACATCCCTGCGTCTCATGGCTGGGGGTCAGTCAGCGTGCTCACCCCCTCCCTTGGGACTACATTCCTGCGTCTCCTGGCTGGGGGTTAGTCAGCGTGCTCACCCCCTCCCTTGGGACTACATCCCTGCCTCTCCTGGCTGGGGGTTAGTCAGCATGCTCGCTCCCTCCCTTGGGAATACATCCCTGCGTCTCCTGGCTGGGGGTTAGTCGGCGTGCTCACCCCCTCCCTTGGGACTACACCCCTGCGTCTCCTGGCTGGGGGTTAGTCAGCGTGCTCACCCGCCCTTGGGTCTACATCCCTGCGTCTCATGGCTGGGGGTCAGTCAGCGTGCTCGCTCCCTCCCTTGGGACTACATCCCTGCAGGGAGCCGCATCATCCGAGCCGTTCTGGCTGGGGGTTAATCAGCATGATCGCACCCTCCCTTGGGACTACATCCCTGCGTCTCCTGGCAGGGGTTTAGTCAGCGTGCTCAACCCCTCCCTTGGGACTACATCCCTGCGTCTCCTGGCTGGGGGTTAGTCGGCGTGCTCACCCCCTCCCTTGGGACTACATCCCTGCAGGGAGCCACATCATCCGAGCCGTTCTGGCTGGGGGTTAGTCATCGTGCTCGCCCCCTCCCTTGGGACTACATCCCTGCGTCTCCTGGCTGGGGGTTGGTCAGCGTGCTGGCCCCCTCTCTTGGGACTACATCCCTGCAGGGAGCCACATCATCTGAGCCGTTCTGGCTGGGGGTTAGTCAGCGTGCTCGCCCCCTCCCTTGGGACTACATCCCTGCAGAGAGCCACATCATCTGAGCCGTTCTGGCTGGGGGTTAGTCAGAGTGCTTGCCCCCTCCCTTGGGACTACATCCCTGCGTCTCCTGGCTGGGGGTTAGTCAGTGTGCTCGCCCCCTCCCTTGGGACTACATCCCTGCAGGGAGCCGCATCATCCGAGCCGTTCTGGCTGGGGGTTAGTCAGCGTGCTCGCCCCCCCCCCCCCCTTGGGACTACATCCCTGCAGGGAGCCACATCATCTGAGCCGTTCTGGCTGGGGGTTAGTCAGAGTGATTGCCCCCTCCCTTGGGACTACATCCCTGCGTCTCCTGGCTGGGGGTTAGTCAGTGTGCTCGCCCCCTCCCTTGGGACTACATCCCTGCAGGGAGCCGCATCATCCGAGCCGTTCTGGCTGGGGGTTAGTTAGCATGCTTGCCCCCTCCCTTGGGACTACATCCCTGCGTCTCCTGGCTGGGAGTTAGTCAGTGTGTTCGCCCCCTCCCTTGGGACTACATCCCTGCAGGGAGCCACATCATCCGAGCCGTTCTGGCTGGGGGTTAGTCATCGTGCTCGCCCCCTCCCTTGGGACTACATCCCTGCGTCTCCTGGCTGGGGGTTAGTCAGCGTGCTGGCCCCCTCCCTTGGGACTACATCCCTGCAGGGAGCCACATCATCTGAGCCGTTCTGGCTGGGGGCTAGTCAGCCTGCTCGCCCCCTCCCTTGGGACTACATCCCTGCAGGGAGCCACATCATCCGAGCCGTTCTGGCTGGGGGTTAGTCATCGTGCTCGCCCCCTCCCTTGGGACTACATCCCTGCGTCTCCTGGCTGGGGGTTAGTCAGCGTGCTGGCCCCCTCCCTTGGGACTACATCCCTGCAGGGAGCCACATCATCTGAGCCGTTCTGGCTGGGGGTTAGTCAGCGTGCTTGCCCCCTCCCTTGGGACTACATCCCTGTGTCTCCTGGCTGGGAGTTAGTCAGTGTGTTCGCCCCCTCCCTTGGGACTACATCCCTGCAGGGAGCCACATCATCCGAGCCGTTCTGGCTGGGGGTTAGTCATCATGCTTGTCCCCTCCCTTGGGACTACATCCCTGCGTCTCCTGGCTGGGGGTTAGTCAGCGTGCTCGCCCCCTCCCTTGGGACTACATCCCTGCAAGGAGCCACATCATCTGAGCCGTTCTGGCTGGGGGTTAGTCAGCGTGCTCTCCCCCTCCCTTGGGACTACATCCCTGCAGGGAGCCACATCATCCGAGCCGTTCTGGCTGGGGGTTAGTCATCGTGCTCGCCCCCTCCCTTGGGACTACATCCCTGCGTCTCCTGGCTGGGGGTTAGTCAGCGTGCTGGCCCCCTCCCTTGGGACTACATCCCTGCAGGGAGCCACATCATCTGAGCCGTTCTGGCTGGGGGTTAGTCAGCGTGCTTGCCCCCTCCCTTGGGACTACATCCCTGCGTCTCCTGGCTGGGAGTTAGTCAGTGTGTTCGCCCCCTCCCTTGGGACTACATCCCTGCAGGGAGCCACATCATCCGAGCCGTTCTGGCTGGGGGTTAGTCATCGTGCTCGCCCCCTCCCTTGGGACTACATCCCTGCGTCTCCTGGCTGGGGGTTAGTCAGCGTGCTGGCCCCCTCTCTTGGGATTACATCCCTGCAGGGAGCCACATCATCTGAGCCGTTCTGGCTGGGGGTTAGTCAGCGTGCTCGCCCCCTCCCTTGAGACTACATCCCTGCAGGGCGCCACATCATCTGAGCCGTTCTGGCTGGGGGTTAGTCAGCGTGCTTGCCCCCTCCCTTGGGACTACATCCCTGCGTCTCCTGGCTGGGGGTTAGTCAGCATGCTCGACCCCTCCCCAGGGGCGGATCCAAAGTCTAGTCTCGGGAGGGGCACTGACAGAAAATATACGTTTTTTTTGCTGGCATTTTATCCAGGAAATGGTTGCGAGATGACGTCATCTCTCTGCTCCCTCGCCCGCCGGCTCGTTGATTGGCCAGCCGCCCGCTCACCCACAGACCCGCCCAGCTAACCGCGTACTCTCTCACCCACCGCTGAGGCCAGGCCGCCCGCCCGCTCACACACGAACCACCCAGCAACTCACTCTGTCACCCAGCCGCGGAGCCACCTGCTCAGACTCTCACTGCTCCCGCAACTTATTTCTCAGGGGTGGCAATTGTCCCATTGCCCCCCCCCCCCCCCTGGATCCACCCCTGTCCCTCCCTTAGGACTACATCCCTGCGGGGAGACGGTGTAAGTGTCTCCCCGCAGGGGTGTAGTCCCAAGGGAGGGGGCTGACCAGTGGCGTATCTAGGGTATGGCAGCCATGGCAAGTGCCATGGTTGCCATATGAAGGGGGCGCTGATGAGTGGCTCGGCAGCAAGGCACTTACCAGGGTCTCTTCTTCCCTACTCCCGAGCATAGGCAGGATCTCCATTTCGGCACCTTTGCTAATGGCAGCGCTGTCCCTGCTGCATTCAGCCACAGCCCTCCCCTGTTCTCCCATTCCATCTGGTCGGACAGAGGAACATCAGTTTTTCCCTCTCCTCTGTGAAAACTGAGGCCTTAAGAGATGAGGATTTCATCACCAGTATTGGTTCTGCATTTACCTGGCCTTGGAGGGCAGAGGAGGGATCAGGGGTCTAATAAACCCCAGATTTCTCCATAAAGATGATATGTCACTAGCCAAGGTATCACAAGGGATGATAAATATCACTAGTTTTGTTAGCTGTTCTTTTTGTTATCTGAAAGATGGGTTTCAAATGTTTTGACGGGGCGTAGTAGTTTCAGTGCTTGCCATAGGCGCCATTTTCACTAGATACGCCTCTGGGGCTGACTAACCCCCAGACAGAATGGCTCGGATGATGGTGGATGCTTACTGAGGAGGAACAGGAAGTGAGAAATTCAGACAAAGAAAAAAAACATTTAGAAGGGAAATTGAAGGAAAAGGTAAGTGAACCAACTATGCACTAGCTTAAGGGAACCTATTTAGAAATAAAAAACCTTTCCAACCCCTTTAAGTATTACATTGATTCTTCTTTATGGAAATGTATGTTTCCCGTAAAATATCATTTATTTATAATGTGGAATATGGCAGTGTGAATTTATTGATTTGCTTACATTGAACATTAACCAGGTTTCCTGCCTTAAGCCACTTTTTCTCAAGTGAACCTATCATCAGAAAGAGCATTCCGAGAAACGTATTCGGGGTTTATTTATGTAAAACTTTTATCCCAAAAGAAAAAAAAAAAAAAAAACTGCTTGCTGTAACTGTGTATGGCCCATCGGACTTTTCCTGTTGGAATTTCCGACAGACTTAGATAGAGAGCAGGTTATCTATTTTTCGCACTAAATTCCGACGCAATCTCGGAAACACATCGACGCATGCTCGGAACTTCATTTTCTCGACTCGTCTTTCACGCCACCGCGTTCTTGGCAGTCGAAGTTTGACCGAACTTTTGTGTGACCGTGTGTATGCACAGCAGGCTTGAGCGGAATTCCGTCGGAAAAACCATCCAATTTTTTTTCCGCTCGTGTCTACAGGGCATATCATCCCCCTCTCCCCAGACTGACAATGGTACTGTCAAAAGGTACCCCCTGGGCTTCTTCTTCCAGAGTGGGGGCACTCTAATATGGGAGGTGTGTTACTGGCCAGATCACCAGGTAAAAACAGAGGGAAAACAGCCTAAAAAAAAAAAGAAAAGAAAACATTCCCATAGACACCCTCCTAAACCTTGTGGACGGCCTTCCCAGAAGAGTTGAAGCTGTTATAGCTGCAAAGGGCGGGGCCAACCCAATATTGAACCCTACGGGCTAAGACTGGGGGGCCATTAAAGTTCATGGGCCAGATTCATCATTAGTTACGCCGGCGTATCAGTAGATACGCCGTCGTAACTAAAAATCTGCGCCGGCGTATATTTAAGCGTATTCTCAAAGTGATATACGCTAAAATATTGTTAAGATACGACCGGCGTAAGTCTCCTACGCCGGCGTATCTTAGCTGCATTTTACGCTGGCCGCTAGACGCGTTCCCGCTTATTTTACGCCTAGAATTTGTAAATCAGCGAGATACGCCCATTCACGAACATACGCCCGGCCGACGCAGTGAATTAACGCCTGGCTGGGGGTTAGTCAGCGTTCTCGCTCCCTCCCTTGGGACTACATCCCTGCAGGGAGCCGCATCATCCGAGACGTTCTGGCTGGGGGTTAGTCAGCGTTCTCGCTCCCTCCCTTGGGACTACATCCCTGCAGGGAGCCGCATCATCCGAGACGTTCTGGCTGGGGGTTAGTCAGCGTTCTCGCTCCCTCCCTTGGGACTACATCCCTGCAGGGAGCCGCATCATCCGAGACGTTCTGGCTGGGGGTTAGTCATCGTGGAATTAAGGCAGTTTACGTAAGACGTTTTTCCGGCGTAAAGATAAACCACCAAAAAGATGGCGCATCCTATGTTAAGTATGGACGTCGGGACCGCGTAGAATTTTTCAGATTTTACATCGTTTGCGTAACTCGTCCGTCAATGGGGCTTTACGTCAATTACGTTCACGTCGAAAACAATGCGTCGTAGCGTCATAATTTGGAGCATGCGCACTGGGATACGTCTACGGTCGGCGCATGCACAGATAAAAAAAAAACGTAAAAAACTTGGGGTCACAACAATTGCCATAAAACACGCCCACCTCATTGACATTTGAATTACCCAGGCTTACGCCGGCGCATTTAAGCTACGCCGCCGTAACTTAGCTTGGTAAATACAGCATTTGCCTCGCTAATTTACGGCGGCGTAGCGTAAACAAGATACGCTACGCCCGCAAAAATGTAAGCCTCCGTACCTGAATCTAGCCCCATGTGTGTGTAAAGGCCGGCGTCCCAATACTTTTGACAATATACCGTATATCATCATCATTATAGTGTTTGAATTTTTTTAGAGTCGTGTCTCTCAAGGTCTCTCCTTGACTTGTACCCTGCAGAAACGAATAGAAATGTTGGTTTTTCTACAGGCGGATGTGCCGTTATTACTGCAGAACATTTCTGTTGGTGTAGAAAATAGGAAATGCAAATGAAAAGGTGGCTTGGAACAATCTATTATTGACTGGCATTCTAAGAACCACTTTCCATTTCTTCCTATTCCCGGTGGAACGGATATTGAATGAAAGGTTGCACAGAGGAGCTCATAAGGATCTTGAATATTGAATTTTCTGAGCAACTTTGGTTACCCTCCACTTAGCATCAATTATGATAAATTTACAGCCCATCCAATCACAGATCACAAACTGTCTAAAGGGTAATACTCCTAAAGACTGTGACGGATGAACTGATGAGGGAAGTAGAAGATTCTGGCCCGGATTCAGGTAGAGCGGCGCATCTTTGTGCGGGCGTAGCGTATCTACTTTACGATACGCCGGCGCAACGTTGAGAGGCAAGCATGCTATTCACAAAGAATATGCGCTCAACTTTGCGCCAGCGTAGCGTATAGTTGTCGGCGTAAGCCAACTTAAAGGGACACTAAACACAGGATTTTTTTGTTTTTAAAATAACAAACATGTGATACTTACCTCCACTGTGCAGTTCGTTTTGCACAGAGTGGCCCGGAAACCTGTCTTCTGGGGTCCCTCGGCGGCTGTCTGGGCTCCTCCTCGCAAAAGCTTTCCCTCTTCATGCGAGGGCGCTTGCATGGAGGAAAGCTTTTGCGAGCGCGCTCCCGTGATACAGCGGCGGCCATAGCCGCCGACCGTATCACTCGGCTCTGCCCCCCAGCGCGCCGCGTCATCCGCCCTGATTGACAGCAGCGCTAGCCAATGGCTGCGCTGCTATCAATCCGCCCAGCCTAGCCAATCAACGGCCAGGCTGGGTACCGAAGAGGACGACGTGGACGCGCCCGGGAGATTCGAACAGTCAGGTAAGTACAACGGGGGCTCGGGGGGGGGGGGGGGCGGTGCTGCTAGATGTTTTTTTACCTTCATGCATAGGATGCATGAAGGTAAAAAAACTTGTACCTTTACAACCCCTTTAAGTCAAAGTATGTGGAAGTGGGCGTGATATATTATAATGAAGCGTGACCCCATGCAAATGATTGCCACAGCTTCAAAAAACGAACTGCGCATGCGTCGTCTCTTGGACGCATCCCAGTGCGCATGCTCACAGTTACGTCAAAATAGCTGCCTAAGATACGTCGAACACTGCCTACGACGTGAACGTAACCTATGCCCAGCCCTATTCACGTAGTACTACGTAAACGGCGTACGCGACGTGAAATCTGACGGCGTCGTTCCCTGGCCCATACCGTTGCATTACCTGCACCTCCTATATGAGGGGTAACTCTACGCCGGGCATAAGCCTTACGCAAATCGCGTATATGAAGCGGCCGGGCACATCTACGTTCGTAAATCGATGTATCTTACTCATTTGCATATTTTAAATGGGAACGCCGAATGCGTCCAGCGAAACTATGCGCCCACGATACGGCGGCGTAGGCAAGTTACGTCGGGCGGCTAAAGCCTTGTTTTACGACATATCTTGCTTCGCGAATCGGAGTAACAATACGACGGCGCACATTTGTACTTACGACGGCGTATCTCTAGATACGCCGGCGTAAAACGTTTGTGAATCCAGGCCTTAGTTGTTAGCTGAAGGTAGGATAGGCCTCCTTGAAGAGTTGAGTTTTCAGGGATCATCTAAAAGTGGACAGAGTAGGACTTAACCAGACAAATTGGGGTAGTGAGTTCCAGAGGAGGGGAGAAGCTCTGGAGAAGTCCTAGAGATGAGCATGGGAGGAGGAAACAAGGGAGCTAGAAAGCAGAAGGTCTTGGAAGGAGCTGAGAGGTCGGTTTTTGGTGATATTTGGAGATAGGATTGGTGGAGTAACTTAGGGCAGAACAGTAAATGGCTGTATATGTTATTGTTAGACCCCTTTCACCGGGGCGGTTTTCAGGCGCTTTAGGAAATAGCCTCTGCTAAAAACCTGAAAACCACCTCTCATTAATTCAAGTGTGACTTCACACTGGGGCGGTGGGCTTGCGGGACTTTCTGAAAGGTCCTGCAAGCAGCATATTTAGGGCGGGTTGGGAGCGATGAATTTAGCGCTCCCAAAATGCCCTGCCCATTGGAATGAAAAAGCACTTGGAAAGCGCCGCAATGCCCTGCTGGGGGCCGAAAAGTGCCGCTTAAACAGCTATAATAAGGGGTGTGAAAGTGGTCTTAGTGTTTTGAATTTTATACGTTGAGCAATGGGAAGCCAGTGGAGGGATTGGCAGAGAGGGTTGGCAGACACTGAGCGGTTGGTAAGATGGATGAGGCAGTAGCATTCATGATAGACTGAAGGCAGACATACAAAATAGAATGCAATTTTGTACAGAATTTGCAAATTTCCTTTGCAATAATACTCATGCATCTTGGGGGGGGGGGGGGAATGCTGTGGCATGTTCGTCCTAGGCTCTAGATGACCTTGTTCCGACACTGGCACATATTCGCCCTGGGCTCTAGATGAGCTTGTCCCGACACTGGCACATGTTCACCCTGGGCTCTAGATGAGCTTGTCCCGACACTGGCACATGTTCACCCTGGGCTCTAGATGAGCTTGTCCCGACACTGGCACATGTTCGCCATGGGCTCTAGATGACCTTGTCCCGACACTGGCACATGTTCGCCATGGGCTCTAGATGACCTTGTCCCGACACTGGCACGTGATTGCCCTGGGCTCTAGATGACCTTGTCCCGACACTGACACATGTTCGCCCTTGGCTCTAGATGACCTTGTTCCGACACTGGCACATGCTCGCCCTAGGCTCTAGATGACCTTGTCCTGACACTGGCACGTGATTGCCCTGGGCTCTCGATGACCTTGTCCCAACACTGGCACATGCTCGCCCTGGGCTCTAGATGACCTTGTCCCGACACTGGCAGCAGGAGTGACAAGAACGAGATATTGGCTATAGAGAGCACAATAATCTGGCAAACAGGAAGTGCAAAGACATGGCTTTAATAGGAAGTTCATGGGAGGAGCAAAGGATTCAAGTCAAGATTGTTGACGAAATTGTCTAGGGAGCTGTCCAGCATCTCAGGTGGATCAGCAAGAAGAGCTACTGCCAGACACAGCAGAGATTACAGGTTCAGCTCCGGGTCCTGACACAATGGTCACCTTGCTCAGATCTCACTTGGGGGGTTCTTATGCCGCGTTACACACGATCATTTTTCGGGTTGTAAAAAATTGTAAAAATCCATCCGCATGGAACTTCCCCTTTATAGTGCCGTCGTACGTGTTGTACGTCACCACGCTTTGCTAGAGCATTTTTTTTTCACGATCGTGTGTAGACTAGGCTTTTTTAATGATGAAGTTGAAAAAACAAAGGGCCAGATTCAGGTAGAGTTATGCCGGCGTATCAGTGATACGCCGGCATAACTCTGACTTTGCGCTGGCGTATCTGTTTTCTGTATTCAGAAAACAAGATACGCCGGTTTGCAGGAAAGATCCAACAGGCGTAATTGTATTACGCCGTCAGATCTTAAATGCAATTTTAAAATGGCCTCCAGGGGCGTTCCCGCTGATTTACGCAGAGAATATGTAAATCAGCGAGATACGCCAATTCCCAAATGTATGCCCGCCCGACGCAGTGACTTTACGCCGTTTCCGTAAGGGGTTTCCCGGAATAAAGATAAACCACCAAAAAGATGGTGCATCCTATGTTAAGTATGGATGGCGTGACCGCGCCGAATTTGAAATTTTTTACGTTGTTTGCGTAATTTGTCAGTGAATGGGGATTTACGTAGATTACCTTCACGTCGAAAACACCGTCATAATTCGGAGCATGCGCACTGGGATTTTTCAATGGTCGACGCATGAGCAGTACGTTCGGCATTGGGACGCGCCTAATTTAAATAGCAGACGCCCTCCTACACGCCGAATTTGAATTAGGCCGCCCAATTTACGTTACGCCGCCGCAACTTTATACGCAAGTGCTTTGTAAATACAGCACTTGCGCGTAAAGTTGCGGCGGTTTAACGTAAATAAGAAAAGTTGCCGCAAAAAAACGCCCATCTACCTGAATCTGGCCCATTGTTTTTTCTAGAGCCTGAAAAACATCGTTTTTTACAACCCGAAAAATGATCGTGTGTACGCGGCATAACCCTTTCCCTCTCTACGCAGAGCTAGAAAACTAATTTGGCTGCAGTCCTACTTTTGATAAAAAGTAAAAAAAAATGATTGAATGACAATTAAATTCGATTTACAACGGTCTTCACGGTTTTCTTTCTTTCGTTGAATATTTGATTTAATCAAGAGAACATAGAAACTCATGTCACCATTTAAAAAAACAAAGAATCTCAGATCTGGTAGAACATTTGGATTGGATTAAATGCAAAAATAAAAAAAATGTATACAAAATAAAATATATCAAAAGGCGTGTGGCTAGCGTGATGAATGCGCTGCCTTGAACAGAAGAGGGGTGGAAGAAAATTTACATAAATGTGAATGTGCAAATTTAATTCTGTCAACAAGAATAATAATTGTAAAGTAAATGAATTCTCAAAATCATTAACTGTTTTGCACATTAAGGCCAAATTGAAAATCGGCGTTCTTACTTTCAGCTACGCCAGGAGGTCATGCGAGGAAGCTGTTTAAAGGGAACTTTTCTCTCTAATGCATCTCTCCATCCGCCCACGGATGTAAACTAATTAAGGTTGGATTTATGATCAGAAAGGCTCTACTTTGATTTATGAGAGAGGCAGTTTTCGAGAAAGCCAGGCTTGTTGGCAGGATGTGTCCAAACATACATATTAAAGCATTGTGTGTTAACAATTTCACTGCCTCCCGGACACGCGATCTAACCATCTAAATTAGGAATACTAGAGAAATATAAAATGTTTGTAGATATTTGAATTGTTTAATCAAATGTAAGTTGGATAGGAAGACGTATTTTTTTTTTTATTATTATTTTAATGCATTCAAATAAAGATTTTATTTAAAAAAATAAACCTTTAAATAAAATTCATAGTAATTATCTCCGACTGAGGGTAGAACACCGAAAGAATTGCCACCTCATCCCAAGTAATCAAGTAAAAACAGTTGGGAAGGACAAAGGGATTTCAGCGGTGCTTACAAATAATAATGAGAACCATACATTTAGAAAAAAAATATATATTTTAATTTATTGAGAAGCAGCAAGAATTTGTTCACAAATTGACCATCTTTGACGAAAGATGTGACCATCTATCGTCAGAAAGATGGACAAAAAACAGGTATTTGGCTACAGAAAAGCTTTCAAATTCGTACATTATCCCGACCAGGTAGCCTGGTAGCTATATCAGGGTGTTGTAACGGCTCTGGTGAACGGAGTATACCACAACTGCGGTTAGCAAAGATGCCACTGCACTTCCGTATGTGAGAATTCAGTATTGGACCCTAGGCGCTAGTAGGCGTCACATAATGGAATGTATTGAGCTACTAAGGACGGAGGTATTATAACATACGACCAATCCCTAGCGTAGAAAGATTACAATACACGAGAAGATTCCAATGCACTTCTCTATGTAGGTGATTATCAGTATGGGAACCCAGGCATCAATCCAATCAGAGAACAGGAGTTTGGGGTTCTATACATCATATCACCTAATATAAAGGAATGCGTTGGACTACTAAAGGAGCAGGTATATAACGGCTTCTATCCTTAGCAAGAAAAACGTATGATGAACATGTTCAGTAACTTAGGACATGGGCCCATAAACAAGTAACAACAATGGTCAAGCACGTAGCAAATAGGAGTTATGGTGGCAACTAATAGTTGCATAAGAGAGGCAATTATAGCTCAGCTAATTTGAGAGTGTATATCCCTTTAAGATACTCCACAGCAAGAAGCCAATAACACAATAGACAGTCTCAAGCAGTATGTTAGTACTTAGTAAGCCAGAGTTTAATACAGCAATTGATTAGAAGCAATATATGTAGTAGATTAATTCTAAAGGCCCTACAAGTGAAACAATGGCTACTTATCCATTTGCAGAGGATGAGTCTTGTTGTAGTTCAGCAACAATGATATTCTTCTATGGAGGGTCTCCTGGTAGGGTGCTTGTGGTGTCCACAGCAACTGTAGCAAGGTTAGCAGCAAGCTCCTGGGTGGGATTGCCTCCAGTTCAGGAACGGAAACAGCCGTGATTCACGGTGCACTTCCGCGTTTCAAGCTGAAACACACGCGGTGCCGGGCGATGACGTCATTGCATGGGCTCGGTATGCATTACGGTGTCGGGAGCGCCTGTTACAGGTATATACGAATCAAGGAGTTCATGAAACTATACAGAAATATAAAAAGAGCAAAGTAAGAAACAAAATAACCAAAGTTAAACGTAATATAACATTATTATATCAAAAGCACGCAACATTGTTTTCATGTTTGCCACAAAGAGGGGGGAGCTTACCAGACTTCCCAGAGGTGACCACTGCCAGTAATGGGGGTGAACCAAATCCAGAGAAAAAGGGGGTCCTGCTCGGTCACACTTGGCTTAGCTATAAAGTGATTAAAGAATAAATAGGGGAATAATAGGAATTTTTTATATTATTTGTATATGAACTCCTTGATTCATATATACCCCTGATGAAGCTACCAAGCGAAACCTGTCGGGACGAATTTGAAACCTTTGCTGTAGCCAAATACTTGTTTTGTGACCGTCTTTCTGATGAACTGCTGTATATCGGTGAACAAATTGTTGCTGCTCCGTTTTTAACTTTATTCTAAATAAATTTAAATATATACATTTTTCTAAATGTATGGTTCTCATTATTATTTTTAAGCACCTTGAAATAAAATGTTTATATGTGCCTAAAATCTAACGTTTGGCTGTCTATTATGGATTGATTTACACAGTTTTTTATTTTTTTAAGGCTGGGGTTCACACTTGTGTGATCACAGACCATGCATGTGATTCGCACCGCATTGCTGTGCAGATCACATGTAATGTCTGTCCAATACAAATTCAGCCATAGAAACTTTATAGCTGAAATTGCATCGCATTCGCACCAAAATGGTGCAGGACCCTTTATTCGGTTCTCATTGGAATCGGATGGGTGTTCACACTTATGTCATCTGATTTCTGCCCCATTTGACGATCTGTGAACCGATCTGGGGGGTGTCATTAACTGTACATTGACACCCCCAGTGGTTCGCAGAAGTCAGTGTGAACCAGTGTGCGATTCAGGTGTGAACCGAGACAAAATGTGTGTTTTTTTTATAAATTCTTTGTTTAAATACATTTTAATACATACAAAAAAAATTATCAAGATGCTAGGGAAATAGTATAATGTAAAAGTAAATTGTCAGGCGGCGTACACACGACCGAGGTTCTCGCTGGAAACCAGCGAGAACCTCGCTGGAAGCTGCATTCCAGCGAGGACCTCGGCCGTGTGTACGCTCTCGGCGAGCATCCCGTCGGGAAGCCCGTCGAGCAGAAATAGAGAGCACGCTCTCTATTTGCTCGACGGCCCGCCTGGATGAATGGCTGGTTGCCATTCCCGACGGGCGGGTCGCCGATTTCGCCGGCCGGCAGAGAACCTCGACGGGCGGAACGATTTGTTCTGCCCATCGAGGTTCTCTGCCGTGTGTACGCGGCCTCAGTCTCTGCTCTCCCCTCTGCCACCCCTGATAAAAACTGATATGGGTTTTAACTATCCGATATCAGTGGTGGCCAGTGCATAAGGGGCACATGGGCCCCATACCCCCCCCCCCATTCTACATGTGGGGCACGGACACATGGTTTTCAATGGGATTTTTTTTTTTTAAGCACATGATTCGAGTCTGAGGCTTTAATTGGCTTCAAAAAAGGGTGGGCTCGGGCGCAGAGAGCTGCGCCCCAAGCCCACCTACTTGTGTGTAAAATAGCGCTACTGTCTTTCTGATTCTCCTTCCAGCCAGCCAGGAAGCAGTTCCTGAGACTCGATAGGCCAGGGAGTCTTAAGTCTCCCAGCTTATCAGGTCTCAGTCAGGACTCACTCCCCGTTCATGGCCCATGTCTACCTGATCTGCCTCCTTCCTAAGGTAAGGAGGCCTCTGATCGCCGCCACATTCCTGTCCATCTCCCATGGGGGCGTATCGCGGGATGTGGTGGGGGGGATGACACATTTCCATCCATCTCTCCCACGGGGGGGGGGGGGGTTCACAGGTTTGTAGCCACCCCCTCCCCCAAAAAATTATTGAGTACCAGCCGCCACTGTCCTATACGCTACCGAAAACTAGAAAAAACATTTTGGCAAGAGATACAATTTATCCATTGAAGGCAATTACCGTACATCTGAAACAATCACACTGGCAAGCTGATCGAGTTTGTTGACTTAGTTGTGTGACCTGATCTAACCTGGAATGTGCATTTTCGTTGTCGGCGTAAACTAGGTTTTTGTTAGCAGAGCCATTATGTAATCCATCTCCTTAGCCTGAAATGACATTCACATTTACTAGAAACATTACCATATCTACATGAGCAATAATGGAAGGAGTCATTAATTAATAATTACATTTTCATTTAATTACATTGGGTTCCTTAAGAGTATAGAGTTTTTTTTTTTTGTTTTGGTTTGGATAGCGGGGGGAAGAAACCTGTCTTAGGTTTTTGTTGCTGTCGGTGCTTTCCCCTATCCAATAGGATTGAATACAACGGGAAATCTATCAAATGAAGACAAAAATAGGTTTAATGCCGCATACACACGACGGTGTGTGGGCTTTGACGGTGTAAAAATGGGCATTAAAAAATTCAAACATGCTCTAATTTTTCACGTTGTTTTTAGGGCTTTAGGCTGCATTCACACCTAGGCGTAGGCGTAATGCGCCGTATTGGAGCGACATGGAGTCGGCGTCTTGTCCCCGCGATTTGCGGCGACAAGTCGCTCCTTGTTTTCCGCTGGAGGGGCGATGTTATTATTATTGCCGGCTATGCCCGTGCGCCTGATACGCCTGAAAAAAAGGGTCCGGGACTTGTTTGAGCTTCAGGCGTACGGCCACATCCATATCCATCTCTTCATGGGGCGGATCTCTACACGATAATGGCGGTCTCCGCGCCGGATTCGCCGCGAGATCGCCGTTATCGGTGGCTGGAGAGGGTGCCCCCCCTCCCGCTGCTCTCCCGCGCCCTCTGCCGCTTACCGTTGCCGTCGGTAGCGGCGGAGGCGATCGGGTCTGCTCGTTGTCTGTCCGGGGATGCGACTGAGGGAAAAATGTCCCCGTCCCCATACCTCTGCTGGGCGGAAGTGACGTCAAAACGTCAGTCCCGCACAGCGTCTTAAAGAGACATATTTTTTATTTACTTTTTTTCTTTTTTTTCTTTTCTTTTGCATTTAAGTCTAAATATGAGATCTGAGGTCTTTTTGACCCCAGATCTCATATTTAAGAGGACCTGTCATGCTTTTTTTCTATTACAAGGGATGTTTACATTCCTTGTAATAGGAATAAAAGTGATCATTTATTTTTTATTTTTTATTTCAGTGTAAAAAATGTAAAAATAAATTAAAACAAATAAGAAAACAAAAAACATTTTTTTTTAAAACGCCCCGTCCCGACGAGCTTGCGCGCAGAAGCGAACGCATATGCGAGTATCGCCCGCATATGAAAACGGTGTTCAATCCGCACAAGTGAGGTATCGCCGCGATCCTTAGAGTGAGAGCAATAATTCTAGCCCTAGACCTCCTCTGTATCTAAAAAAATGCAACCTGTAGAATTTTTTAAACATCGCCTATCGAGATTTTTAAGGGTAAAAGTTTGACGCCATGCCACGAGCGGGCGCAATTTTTAAGCGTGACATGTTGGGTATCATTTTACTCGGCGTAACATTATCTTTCACAATATATAAAAAAATTGGGCCAAATTTATTGTTGTCTTATTTTTTAATTCAAGAAAGTGAATTTTTTCCAAAAAAAGTGCGCTTGTAAGACCGCTGCCCAAATACGGTGTGAAAAAAAGTATTGCAATGACTGCCATTTTATTCTCTAGGGTGTTAGAAAAAAATATATATATAATGTTTGGGGGTTTTAAGTAATTTTCTAGCAAAAAAAACTGTTTTAGTCTTGTAAACACCGAATCTGAAAAACAGGCTCGGGTCTCAAGTGGTTATTTCAGTACAGGCTGTACATTGCAACATGCATCTCAGGACAGTACATCTTATCTGCTTCCTACATGAGCACTCTCTAAGATGGCCACTGTACCCCTTGACCCTTGTCATCACTACTGGGTGGAGCCAGCATTAAAGTGCCAGTACATGTGGAACCCTTCAGGTATAACACCTTCCATCCATCCCTCAAAAAAAAAAAAAAAACACAATAAAACAATAACAGGCACAAAACATTAACTGATAACTGTCCAATAACAGTCCTCCAAACACAGGAGAATTACAGGACTTCAAGCTTCCAGGGACAGTTGTGGTTAATATGTCATCAAATCACTTCCGTTAGCCCCGTCGAACGTCTCGTAACCGCTCTTGCAACTGCAACCGTTCAAGAGGCCGACAGTGTCGTTGAGGCCGGGCATCCAGCGATTCGGGACTGAAGAAAACAGGGCTGGCCGGAATGGGTACCAGCGGGGCCAAGAAGGGATCCCCAACTCAGAGGGTAAACAGACCTCCGGACCAGAGCTGGTTCAGAGTCCCCACAATCATCAGTCTCTGTGCATCCTGATTCGCTGGGAGCAGAACCTTGAGACACTGGTGGTTCAGCCGGCATCAGGGATTCGGGCAGTTAAGAACGAGGACGCAGTTGATCCGCATGACGTCTGCAAATGGAACCATCTTCCAGACGGACCTTGTACATCTTGGGTCCCAAAGTCTCTGCAATGACAGCAGGAAGCCAACGGGTGTTGGAAGCCCCATAAGATCGGGCCCATACCTTGTGTAGGGCTGTGAATCCGGGAAGCTCATTGTGTTTTACCATCTTGTTTTGGGACTGCAGTACATGTTCCTGGACTGTTTGAGGGCGGAGCATATCCAAAACAGTCCATGGCTGCCGACCCAGAAGGAGTTCTGCTGGAGTTTTACCAGTGGTTGCATGTGGTGTGTTTCTGTAAGCAGAAAGGAAGGAGTCCAGCTGCTGGGGTGACAGAGACTGTTGTTTACTTGCAGCCACTGTAGCTTTGAAATAGCGTTTGAAAGTCTGCACAAACCTCTCTGCTTGACCATTTGTAGCTGGGTGGTAAGGTGCGGTCAACTTGTGCTTGATGTTGTGGGCAGTCAGGAAACGCTGAAACTCCTGACTGGTGAATTGTGCACCGTTGTCCGTGACGATTTCTCTGGGGTATCCAAACGTAGCAGCGAGATGTAACAGTATGGAAACCGTTGCCTTAGTCGTTGGCTGAGTAACAGGAATGACCTCAGGCCACTTTGAATGGGCGTCCACTATGATCAAGAAGGTGTGTCCTCTGATCGGGCCTGCAAAGTCCAAGTGTAGGCGAAACCAAGGAACCGTGGGCCAAGTCCAGGGCTGGACGCACCCTCGAGGAGGTTCTCTTGCCGTTTGTGCACATCCAGCACAAGCATTCACATATGTTGCAATATCTGAGTCTAGGTTTGGCCACTACACATAGCCTCTGGCCTTTTGTTTCATAAGGGTGCCCCCGGGATGACCGGTATGTAGCAAGTCCAGAATGTGTCTCCGGAGGGTCTGTGGAATGATCACTCAGTCTCCCCATAAAACACAGTTGCCAGCCACAGTTAATTCCATACGCCTACGGAAATAAGGTTCATACTCCTGTGTGACAGTTGCAGGCCAACCGGACCGTACTCAGGAGAGTATTGTTTTCAGAAAGGTATCCTTGGTTGTATGGGCTACTATCTCTTCAGAAGACAAGAAGGACAGGCTGGTGTAACGACAACTCTTGACCGGTGGAGAAGAGTCCATGGACCTCCCTGTCAGTCGGGACATTGCGTCCGCATTAGCACTGGCATCATGACCACGATACTGAATTTTGTAGCTGTATGCCCCCAAGAATAGGGCATAGCGTTGGAGGCGGGCCGCAGTAGTCTGGGAGATGCCTTTGTCAGGGCTAAAGATCTGAAGGAGTGGTTTATGGTCCGTCAGTATGGTGAATTCCCTACCATACAGGTAAAGATGAAACTTCTTAATTGCCCATATCAGCGCAAGAGCCTCTTTGTCAATGTGTGAGTAATTGCTTTCTGCTTTTGTCAAAGACCTGGAGGCAAATGCCACTGCCAGAAATGCCAGACCATAGGGTGAGGCATCACAAGCCAAGGTGAGAGGCTTCTGGAGGTCATAGTGCACGAGCATGCGTGACGCCAACAGCTTCCGCTTAGAAACTTCAAAAGCACGCTGGCATGCAGCCGACCAGTCCCATCTGGAGTGTTTCTCCAAAAGCTTGTTCAACGGAAACAAGGTGTGTGCCAGATCTGGCAGGAATTTGTGGTAATAGTTCAGCAAGCCAAGGTATGATCGCAGCTGCTGGACGTTGGTTGAGGCTGGAGCTTTGACTAAAGCATCAACTTTGGCTACTGTGGTGTGTATACCTTCTGCATCCACAAGGTGGCCACAAAACTCCAATTTAGGCACCATGAATTGGCATTTTGCTAAGTTCACTTTCAGACCCTGTTCTTGGAGTCTCGCCAACACAAGCTCCACATTCTGCTTGTGTTCCTGGTCAGTCCGTCCCGTGATGAGCATGTCATCTAGCAGGCACTGCGTGAAAGGAATGTCCGCCAAAATCTCGTCCATTTTTCGTTGCCAAATGGCTGGGGCAAAGGCTACCCCAAACACCATCCGATTGTATTCATACAGTCCCTTGTGGGTGTTGATGGTCAGAAACTTGCGGGAAGAAGGATGGACCTCCAACTGTAAATATGCTTGTTTGAGATCAAGCTTGGTGAACTTTTGACCCCCTGCAAGAGAGGCAAAGATGTCATCTACTCTGGGTAGGGGATACTGGTCTATTTCCAGTTGAGAGTTCAGTGCCATGCGGAAATCGCCACAAATGCACAAGTCCCCATTCGCTTTCTTTACCGGTACAACTGGTGATACCCACTCGCTGTGCTCTACCTTTGAGATGACACCTTGTTCCTCCAGCCGACTTAGTTCTGCTTCCACACCTGCTCGGAGTGCGAAAGGTACTGTCCGAGCTTTGAAGAACTTAGGTTGAGCGTTGGGTTTCAGCTTGAGTCTCACACAGTCATGTTTTATTTTTCCCAACTGGTCATCAAAAACCTTTGGGAACCGCTGCTTCAGGGACACCACCCATCCCTCATTATCTCCTAATGGAATGGTGACGGCGTTACAGGGACTTATGGCGATGTCTGGCATACCAAAGTGAGCAATCCAGTCTCTCCCAAAGAGAGGGGGTCCCCCATTTTTCAGGATATATAATGGCAGTCTCTTTGTCTGACCCTTGTACAATACCTTTACTTTTGCGTAACCCAGTGGGTGGAGTAGTTGCTTTGAGTATGTCTGCAGTTTGATTGGTGTTGGACGGACAGTTCTTCGGGTCTGAAGTTGTCTCCTTTGTTTCTGGGTGATAACTGAAACTGCTGCTTCTGTGTCTACATCCATCTTGAGTTTCTTTCCCTCAATGGTTACATCTACAGTCATTGCGGAGGGTGCTGCATGCATATGATGTATGTCTAACCTGTGGAGCACTTCCTCATCGTCTGACTCAGATGATGATGTATATCTTCCCACCATATATGTCTTTGTCTTGGGGTTCAGAGGTTGTTTATCTAGCACCTTCTTGCTACGGCAAACTCGTTTCAGATGGCCGGTCCTACCGCAATTATGACAGGTCTGATCCTTAAACTGGCAGACTTTGTGGTCATGGTCTGTATTCCCACAACGGTAGAAAGCTGACTCCCGGCTTGGTGGGGGTCTGTATTTCCAGTTTGCGGCATTTGGCTTGACTGCTGTGCTGAAAACTTGCTGCTTCACCTCTTCCCTTCTGCTTTGGGGGTTCAATTGCTCTGCATCTTTCACAGCCATTTCCATCACTGAAGCTATCTCAATTGCCTTTGTAAGGGTAAGGTCTTTCTCTGTTAACAGTCTCTTTTGTGTCGACTCACAATTCAGTCCCATAACAAACTTATCTCTCAGTGCAGTAGGTAGGTAGTCCCCAAAAGAACAGGTAGAGGCTAGTCTGCGAAGGGCGAGCACATAAGCTTTAATCTCTTCACCTGTCTGCTGCTGCCTCTGATAGAAGCAAAATCTTTCTGCTATTTCTAGTGGTTTGGGCTGGAAGTGATCCTCTAGCAGTGTCAGCAGCTCTGCCAATGTCTTAGCTGAAGGTTTTACAGGGGAAAGCAGATCTCTAAGAGTGTCATACGTTTTGGACCCGACCACTGTAAGAAAAACTGCCACTTTCCAGTTGTCTGTGATGTCATTTGCACTGAAATACTGTTCCAGCCTCTCAACCCAGGAACTCCAGGAAGTCTGTTCTCCATCAAACTCACTTCATGTCCCGATTAATGACATTTTCCTGCTGGGATCTGTGATTGCTTCTATCCAGGTGACAATCCACAATGTCTTTGTCTCTCTCACTCTCAGACTGATAGACACTTTGTAAATCCCATCCTCGTCGCCACTGTGATGTCCTGTGTGTTGTGAGAGACACAAGACTCTGGTCTGGAGCACTGGATGTTTATTTCAGTACAGGCTGTACACTGCAACATGCATCTCAGGACAGTACATCTTATCTGCTTCCTACATGAGCACTCTCTAAGATGGCCACTGTACCCCTTGACCCTTGTCATCACTGCTGGGTGGAGCCAGCCTTAAAGTGCCAGTACATGTGGAACCCTTCAGGTATAACAGCCGATACCTATTCTTCTATTTTTGGTAAAAGAAATTTGCAGTAAGCGTTTATTGATTGGTTTGCGCAAAAGTTATAGCGTCTACAAAATAGGGGATAGTTTTATGGCATTTTCATTAATAGTTTTTTTTTTTACAGTGATTTTTATTGTAGAAATATTTGCCAGCACACCATGGAACGACGTAAATAGCGTCCAAACGGATGGTTTATTGCATGATCACAACACAAAGAGAGTGCAACGTTTCAGAGCCACGCAGGGCCCCTTCGTCAGGCATGTCACATATTTACATCGTTCCATGGTGTGCTGGCAAATATTTCTACTGTAACGTGCACCAGTATCCAGCTGGTTGTTGCTATGAGCACCCAAACCCAAGAGCTTATCCGGGAATGTGTGCGATGGGAATATGAAGTATGACTAGTGATTTTTATTGTGACTGTGACAGTATGGCGGACACATTGGACACTTTTGACGCTATTTTGGGACCATTGTCATCGATACAGTGATCAGTGCTATAAAAATGCATTGATTTTTGTAAAAATGACAGTGAAGGGGTTAACCAGTAGGGGGCGCTATAGAGGTTAAGTCTGTCCTAGGGATGTGTTCTAACTGTAGGGGGGCTGGGCTATGTGTGACACGACACTGATCACCACTCCGAATTACAGGAAGCGGTGATTAGTGTCTTGTCACTAGGAAGACTGGGTAAATGTTTGTTTACATCAGCATTTCCCCTCTCTTCCTCTCCGTGAGACGATCGCGGGTATGCCCGCGGACATCGAGTTTGCAGGATCCACGGTCGGATTAATGAAGCTCGTGGCGGGCACGCGCGCACCGCCGGCGGGGCGTGCCCACAATGCAGCATCTTAAAAGGGAAGGTACAGGTACGTCCATCTGCCCAGCTGTGCCAATTTGTTGACGTATATCGTCATGCGCTGGTCCTTAAGCGGTTAAAGATGAACAGAAAACTGTTTCACCACTCATGGTGAGGCTTCATTCACACTTTAAAAGTGTGTCAAGATGCATTATTGTAGATGGACCTCACACAAGGCGAATTGGACAAATGGGTGGGGCAGGGACAGACTCAATCTCTTCCGCCATCTTCATAAGGCCGCGTACACACGATCGGTCCAAACCGATGAAAACTGACTTAAGACCAGTTTCATCGGTCTAAACCGATCGTGTGTACGGCCCATCAGTCCGTTGTCCGTCAGACCAAAGTTTTAAAACTTGCTTTAAAATCTGACCGATGGACGCCTGACCATCGGTCCAAATCGATGGTTAGTACACAAAAGCATCGGTCCAAAAACCCTGCGCATGCTCAGAATCAAGTCGACGCATGCTTGGAAGCATTGAACTTCGTTTTTTTCAGCACGTCGTTGTGTTCTACATCACCGTGTTCTGACCCGATCGGATTTTGGACTGATGGTGTGTACGCACATCAGACCATCAGGCCACTTCAGCCTAGTCCGATGAAAGCGGTCCGTCGGACCATTCTCATCGGTTTGAACCGATCGTGTGTACGCGGCCTAAGATCCAGTCTAATTGCACATCCAGTTTTAGTTTTAAAAAGACTATTTCAGTGGGAGACATCCTATGAGGGAATGTCCACAGCTTTCCTTGGTGGCCTTTGTATATGCTGAGCATTAAATGTTAACCAAAAGGAAAATAGTGATCCTTCATGGCAGGAGACAACGGTTTCATACTTTGATTCTCCAACGACCTCTGATTTACCCATTCCTTGTATGGCCATCATGACAAATACTCAGAGCAAATTCACCCATTATATAAAAAATATCCAAAACTTTGAAATGAATTAGCTGGTCAGGCTCAGAGACCAGTAACTATAGCAGTAGGGAGTTTCTCACCGATCAGCTAGATAAGTACAGAAGCAGGTCACCCTGGCAGATGACTCTGACTTTCCAGAGGTGAAAAGTTAAATCACTAACCAGTGTTTACCAAAACTCCTGATGGTGTAGATGGGTTTTACTGCAGGTGGGCTGCGGTCCTCAGGACAGTCCCACCAGAAGGTGAGCAAGCCTGGGTCCAGTAGTAGATATAGCAGGTAGGAATCAAGCAGAAACATAGTCAGTAACAAACCAAAGGTCAGTAACAAGTGGTTGCAGGTTGGGATCAAGCAGAAGCATAGTCAGTAACAAACCAAAGGTCGGTAACAAGTGTTTGCAGGTTGGCATCAAGCAGAAGCGTAGTCAGTAACAAACCAAAGGTCGGTAACAAGTGGTTGCAGGTTGGGATCAAGCAGAAGCATAGTCAGTAACAAACCAAAGGTCGGTAACAAGTGGTTGCAGGTTGGCATCAAGCAGAAGCGTAGTCAGTAACAAACCAAAGGTCGGTAACAAGTGGTTGCAGGTTGGGAACAAGCAGAAGTGTAGTCGAAGATCGTGCCAAAGGTCGGTAACAAGTGCTTGCAGGTTGGGATCAAGCAGAAGCGTAGTCAAAGAACAAGCCAAAGGTCGGTAACAACATACAAATGACATCAGGAGTGACAAGAGGGAGATATTGGCTGGAGAGAGCACAATAACCTGACACACAGGAAATGCAGAGGAATGCGTAAAATAGGAAGTTCATGGGAGGAGCAAAGCGTTCAAGGTTCAAGGCAAGATTGTTTAAGGAATTGTGCAGGCTGCTGTCCAGCATTCTAGATAGATCCGCAAGCAGAGATACTGCCAGACGCAGCAGAGGTTGCAGGTTTAGAATGACAGTAGCAGTAGGAGTTACAAGAGCGAGATATTGTCTGGAGGGAGCACAATAACCTGACAAACAGGAAGTGGCTAAAATAAGAAGTTTATAGGAGGAGCAAAGGGTTCAAAGTTCGAGGCAGATTATTCATTGTCCAGCGTGCTGTCCAGCATCCCAGGTAGCTCAGCAAGCAGAGATACTACCAGGCGCAGCAGAGGTTGCAGGTTCAGAGTGACAGTAGCAGCAGGAGATATTGGCTGATGCAGGGCTTTTTTTCAGTGGGAATGCGGGGGAACCCAGTTCCGGCACCTCCTGGACTGACTGTATGTAATGGCAAGGGGTGCTGGGGTGTGCTGCAGGGTATTGATGCTCACTGCTGGCAGATCTTTTCTAGCTGGAGGGGATCTATTTTTGCAGGGGGCTACCCCGGCACAACGTTGAGCACATTTTCTTTGTGAATTCCATGCTTGCCTCTCAATGTTGTGCCGGCGTAGCGTAAAGAAGATACGCTACGCCCGCACAAAGATGCGCCGAGGTACGTGAATCTAGCTGCAAATGTCATAAATAGGCTTATGCCGCGTACACACGGCCGTTTTTTGTGATGAAAAAACGTAATTTAAAATGACCGTGCGTGGGCAAAACGTTGTTTTATGTTTTCTGAAAAACATTTAAAAAAAAAAAAATCGAACTTGCTTGAATTTTTTATGTCGTTTTTCAAAATGTCGTTTTTTGTGTCATAAAAAATTATCGTGTGTGGGCAAAACGACGTTTAAAACAATGTTTTTAAACCCGCGCATGCTCAGAAGCTATGAGACGGGAGCTTCAATGGAACAGAGTGCTGTCGTACGTGTTGTACGTCACCGCGCTTTGCAAGAGCATTTTCCGAAAACGATGGTGTGTAGGCAACGTCGTTTTTTAAAATGAAGTTTGAAAAACGTCGTTTTTTTTTTTTTTTTCATGAGAAAATACGACGGTTTTTGCAAGACAAAAAATGACCGTGTGTACGCGGCATTAGGCATGAAAGGGTTAAATATGCTGTCAATTATTTTGAGAAAAATCGCAGTGCTTGCTTCCATTTCGGTGTGATAATGATGGTTTTGTATGTGTTTTATCTTCCAGACCTTTAGAACCAAACATGGCCAAGCCGTATGAATTTAACTGGCAGAAGGCCGTCCCTGCTTTCATGCAAGAAGGAGCCGTGTTTGACAGATATGAAGAGGTAAGTCGCTGAATGATCCATTTGTTGTCAGAGAGACATCTGTTACCCGGACAATAATGCAATTTTGGGGAAATGGAAAAAAAACAGGTGCATGTGTGAGTTTATCCTGCACACCATCCATTTCATTTCATTGAAGTAGCAGGTGCTGCTCTGTGAGTTCGAAGAAAAAGTCTGAGCTGTAAATGGGACATTTACAGCAATTAGCTTGTATTAGTTCTGGAATAAGACTGATTTGTGTTCTGCAGCAGAGATCTCCAAACATTCTAAACAAAGGGCCAGTTTACCGCCAGACAGTGCATCCATAGTGGGCGCAGGAGGGCCGCCCCCTCTCTCCTGCACCCGTCAATCTCCTATAGATAGATTCATGCATTGCATGAAGGTGTTGAGTCCTTGCGGGGCCATAGCCGCTCACTGTATCACTCGGCTCCGCCCCCGGCGCGCCACCTCATTGGACGTGATTGACAGCAGCGCGGGCCAATGGCTGCTGAGTAAAAATGTTGATAAACATTAATGCTTCTTAACTACTTGACGACCAGCCGCCGCAGTTATACGGCGGCAGGTCGGCTCCCCTGCGGCGGCAGGTCGGAGCCCATAGCTATATGTCAGCTCTCTAAGCGGCCACTAGGGGCGCGCGCACGCCCCCCGCTCGTCCCTGACTCCCGTGCACTTGCCCGGTGCTCGTTACAGAGCGAGGACCGGGAGCTGTGTGTGTAAACACACAGCTCCTGGTCCTGTCAGGGGGAGAAATGCCTGATCGACTGTTCATACAATGTATGAACAGCAATCAGTCATTTCCCCCAGTGAGGCCACCCCCCCCCCCCCCCCTACAGTTAGAACACACCCAGGGAACACACTTTACCACTTCCCCGCCACCTAATGTTAACCCCTTCACTGCCAGTGGCATTTTTATAGTAATCAATGCATTTTTATAGCACTGATCGCTATAAAAATGCCAATGGTCCCAAAAATGTGTCAAAAGTGTCCGAAGTGTCCGCCATAATGTCGCAGTACCGAAAAGAAAATCGCTGTTTGCCGGCATTACTAGTAGTGTTGCTCACGAATATTCGCATTGCGAATATTCGCTACGAATATTGCATATTCGAGTATTCGCGAATATCTCGAATATCGCGGCGAATATTCGCTATTTCGAATATTCGTATTTTTCAAATTTCGCAATAAAATTTGCAATAAATTCGCAATCGCGAAATTTCGCATTCGCGAATTTCGCAATAGCGACATTTCGCAATTTTTTTTTTTTTTTTATAAAATATAGCGAATATTCGTAAATATCGAATATTTGTGATATTTTATAAAAAAAAAAAAACGCGAAATTTTGCATTAGCGAAATTTCGCATTGGCGAAAATTCGCAATTTTTTTTTTTATAAAATATCACGAATATTCGATATTAACGAATATTCGCGACCGCATATGTGAAATTTCGCTTTTTTTTTAATATAAAATATACCGAATATTCGTAAATATCGAATATTCGTGATATTTTATAAAAAAAAAATCGCGAAATTTCGCATTAGCGAAAATTCGCATTGGCGAAAATTCGCAAATTTTTTTTTTTTTTATTTATTTTTTTTATAAAATATCACAAATATTCGATATTAACGAATATTCGCGAATATTCTTCGAAATATTCGCGAAATATCGCGTAATCGAATATGGCGTATTCCGCTCATCACTAATTACTAGTAAAAAAAAAAAATATTAATAAAAATGCCATAAAACTACCCCCGAATGAATGAATTAAATGAATAAACGTTTATTGCGATTTTTTTTTACGAAAAATATGTAGAAGAATACTTATCGGCCTAAACTGAGGAAAAAAATGTTTTTTTATATATTTTTGGGAGGTATTTATTATAGCATAAAGTAAAAAATATATATTTTTTTTTCAAAATTGTCGCTCTATTTTTGTTTATAGCGCAAAAACTAAAAACCGCAGAGGTGATCAAATACCACCAAAAGAAAGTTCTGATTGTGGGAAAAAAAGGACGCCAATTTTGTTTGGGTGCCACGTCGCACGGCAATTGTCAGTTAAAGCGACGCAGGGCCGAATCGAAAAAAGTGCTCTGGTCTTTGACCACCCAAATGGTCCGGGGGTTAAGTGGTTAACAACCGATGCAGTGCCTTGAAAAATACCTTATGCCTGATATACCATTTATCATTTTTCTTCCACTTAAAGCGGAGTTCCACCCTTAAAATCACTTTTTTTCATTACATCCAGCATACTGGCGTCAGCGCCAGTATGCTGTTTTTTTTTTTTTTTTAATGCTCGTACTTACTGTATATCACAACATTGAATTCCAGGCGCACCACGGAGTGTCGCCGCTATAAGGCGTCACGCCTTCCGGAAACAGCCGATTAGCATTCGGCGCCTGCGCATAGACCCAGGAGCTGACTGCGCAGGCGCCGAAAATAGCCGGTCCTAGTTCGGGGTTTTTCGGAGGGCGTGACGCGTTATATACGGCGCCTGCGCAGTCAGCTCCTGGGTCTGTGCGCAGGCGCCGAGTAAAAGCCGAATGCTAATCGGCTGTTTCCGGAAGGCGTGACGCCTTATAGCGGCGACACTCCGCGGTACGCCAGGAAATAAAATTTGGGAGAAACAGTAAGTACGAGCATTTAAAAAAAAAAAAAAACAGCATACTGGCGCTGACGCCAGTATGCTGGATGTAATGAAAAAAGTGATTTTAAGGGTGGAACTCCGCTTTAACAATTATGTGCCTCTTTGTGTCGGTCCATCACATAAAATCCCATGAAAATACATTTACATTTTTGGTTGTAACATGAGAAAAATGTGGAAAATTTCAAGGGGTGTGAATACTTTTTCAAGGCACTGTTTTTTTGTTTTTTTTTACATTTCAGCTGTTAGTGGGGGAATCTGACATCTGATAGAACTGAGTCTACAGAGTACAAATACTCATGCAGATGCTTAGTATCTTAGCACTGATACCGGTATCGGTGAAACCGTAGTGGAAATAATTAAGGCTGCAACTAACCGTTATTTTCATAATCAATTACTTGGCCGATTATTGTTTCGATTAATCGGATAATAGCCTTCTTTTTTTGTGTGTGCCAATTTGTGTTTTGTAATCTGCCCAACAACAAATTGGCACAAAAAAAAATGGAATTTTTTTTTTAAGGCTATTATCCGATTAATAGATAAATACATTACTGTACATGCTTTTCTGCAGCTTCTCCATTGAAGTATATTGAACCCAAAAAAAAACTAAATAGCACCTTTTTGCATTAAAAAGCCCTTTCCAAATACGCAGCAGCTGAAAAAAAAAACCATGGATGTGAACAGGGCTGGACTGGGACAGAAATTTGGCCCTGGACTTCATCCAGACTGGCCCACTTTGACAGGGGTCTCCCATGGAGGCCTTACAACTCCCGCACCCCCTTTCCCCCTTCACTAGCCACTAGCCGTTCTACTTTATTACAGTAGAACAGCTGGTACTGGTACTCTTAGGCGGTCCGATGAAACTGGCCTGCAGACCAGTGTCATTGGACCAAATTGATGGTGTGTGCGGCCTATCGGACCGTTGTCCGTCGGACCAAAGTTGTAAAACATGCTTTAAAACCTGTCCAATGGAAACCTGGGTTTAATAGTTAGTACACAAAATCATCGGACCAAAAACCCGCGCATGCTCAGAATCAAGTCGACGCATGCTTAGAAGCATTGAACTTAGTTTTTTCATCACGTCGTTGTGTTCTACGTCACCGCGTTCTGGTCTGGTGGGATTTTGGACTGATGGTGTGTACGCACATCAGACCATCAGACCACTTCAGCGGTGGTCCGATGAAAACGGTCCGTCGGACCAGACTCATCGGTTTGGTCTGATCGTGTGTACATGGCCTTATAGGCAGTACCAGTGGGAAAGCTAGACATTATTAGAATCAGTTCGGTGCCCCCCCCCCCCTTATGGGACAAGATTAGGCAGAAGGGAGAAACTCCCAGGCCATAGCTGTTGAGTCAGCTGTCTGTCCCCTCCCCCGTGCTCCTTCTGGTGCCCTCTGTCGTCCCTTCTGCTCCTCTAGTCTTTCCCTGCTTCGTTGTTCCCCCCAGGGGAGCGCTGCGGGAAGGGAGAGACAGAGGAGCAGAGGGGGGCGGCGGTCCACTGTCACTGAAGCCGGCCCACTGAGCCATCGGCCCACCGGGAAACTCCCTGTAGTCCCAATGGCCAGTCCATCCCTGGATGTGACCGTGTCCCATAGAAAAACATGTAAATGATCTGTAATGTGTTTCTGCAAAAAGCACCAAAAAACAGAGGTGTGACCCCAGCCTGAGATGTTCAGTAACATAATGGGGGTTCAAAAAAACTAAAATAAGTAGAAAAAGAGCAAATAATCGCTAGGGTTAATTTTTTTACTGTGGGACAGTGATAGTAATATTTACATTAGTGATTTGCTTTTTTGTACTATAAAGGGCTAATTTTAGTTTTTTTAACCCCATTATGTTAGTGGCCGATTAATCTATTATGACAATTGTAATCAATTAATTTCATAATTGATTAGTTGTTTCGGCCCTAATAATAATAATATAAAATTGGTATTATTTTATTCAACAACTTAAAGCGGAGTTCCACCCAGGAAAACAACATTTGACCATATATTTAAAAAGAAATTAAATAAAAAAAAAGTGAAAAAAAAAAAAAAAATACTCACCCGAAATACCTGTTGCTATGCGGAAGTCCGTAATCTGCCTCTTCCACACCACGGTGTGTTTTCTTCTTCTTCTTCTTCTCCTTGTGAATGGGGCGCGCTGCTTTCTGGGAACTGTGTGTGTTCTCAGAGAGCAGCGCGCCCATTCACAAGCCAGCGTGAGACTCACGCAGGCGCAGTAGGAAATGGGCAGTGAAGCCGTACGGCTTCACTGCCTGTTTCCCATAGTGTGAATGGCGGCGCGGGACCCGGAGCGATCGTGGGACCGGCATCGGGGGGGCCATCAGCGCGGGCAAGTAGGACAAGGTAAGTGTCCTTATTTAAAGTCAGCAGCTACACTGTTAGTAGCTGCTGACTTAAAAAAAAAAAATTGCGGCTGGAACACCCCTTTAAGTATTTTTTGGAATTAGATGAAGCTTTTCCCATATATTAAGGTCAAGCATTCAAATATTGAAGAAGTAAGAAAGGTTTCAGCCGTTTCTCTACTTTTGCACTGGGCAGCCTTTACTGGATGGGGAGTCACTGGATGATTTTAACTACTTAACGCCCGCCGCATGTATATGTACGTCCACAAAATGGCACGTACGGGCAGATGGGCGTACTAGTACGTCCCTGCCTTCCTGCGGTTCGGGGGTCCGATCGGGACCCCCTCCGCTACATGCATCGGTCGGTAAGTGTCTGGGAGTGATTCGGGATGAGGGGGCGGCTGTTCGTTTCTGTCCGCCCCCTCTTGTTCACTCCCAGCGAATCAGATCCCCCCCCCCCCTTCTGCCCGCCCTCTGCATGTGTAATGTAAGCACAGGCAGAGGAAGTGATGTCACCTCTCCTCTCGGCGGTATTTTCGATCCGGCGAGAGGAGAGAAGACATCACATAGTAAGTCGTACCAACACTACACTGACACGACACACATAGGCACATTAACCCCTTCAGATCACCCCACTCCCTTGTCACACTGTCACTGGTTGCAGTGATCATATATTTACTGATAACTGCATTTAGTGTCAGTGTGACAGTTAGTGTGACAGGCAGTTAGTGTTAGGTCCAGGTTAGCCCCTTACCCCCCCCAATAAAGGTTTACCCCTTGATCACCGCCCTAGTTAACCCTTTCACCCCCTATTGCCAGTGTCACTAAGCGATCGGTTTTCTGATCACTGTATTAGTGTCACTGTTGCCGCTAGGTAGCTATTTTTTTTTTTTTTTTTAATATATTGTGATTTTTTTTACTAAAGACATGTGGCTGAATACATTTTGGCCTAAATGTTTGACTAAAATGTAGTTTATTTGATTTTTCTCATAACAAAAAGTAGAAAATATCCTTTTTTTTTTTAATTTTCGGTCTTTTTCCGTTTATATCGCAAAAAAATAAGAATCGCAGAGACAATTAAATACCATCAAAAGAAAGCTCTATTTGTGGGAAGAAATGGACGCAAATTTTGTTTGGGAGCCACGTCGCACGACCGCGCAATTGTCTGTTAAAACGACGCAGTGCCGAATTGTAAAAACACCTTTGGGCATTTAGCAGCATATTGGACCGGTCCTTAAGTGGTTAACCCCATTATGTTACTGGCCGATTAATCGATTATGACAATTGTAATCGATTCATTTCATAATCGATTAGTTATTTCGGCCCTAATAATAATAATATGAAATTGGTATTATTTTATTCAACAACGTAAGTATTCTTTGGAATTAGATGAAGCTTTTCTCATATATTAAGGTCAAGCATTCAAACTAGGGTTGTCCCGATACCACTTTTTTAGGACCGAGTACAAGTACCGATACTTATTTTCAAGTAGTCGCCGATACCGAATACCGATACTTTTTTTAAACGTGTCCCCAAATGCAGCCATGTCCCCCACATATTGCAGCCATGTATGTCCCCCCACATATTGCAGCCATGTATGTCCCCCACATATTGCAGCCATGTCATGTCCCCCACATATTGCAGCCATGTATGTCCCCCACATATTGCAGCCATGTCATGTCCCCCACATATGCAGCCATGTCATGTCCCCCACATATTGCATCCATGTCATGTCCCCCACATATGCAGCCATGTCATGTCCCCCACATATGCAGCCATGTCATGTCCCCCACATATGCATCCATGTCCTGTGCCCCATATTGCAGCCATGTCATGTCCCCCATACCTCCGCCGCCGCTGCTGCCGGGTTAATCCCCGTGCAACACAGCGGGCATTAAAAGTTTTCGTTGGTAAACTTGTAATACCCGCGGCGCCATGTATAGACACGCGATTGGACGCATCCGTCTAATCGCGAGCAAGGGGGGAGTGTCTATGCACGTATCCGTGTATAGACACTCCCCCCTTGCTCGCGATTGGACGGATCCGCGCAATCGCGTGTCTATACATGGCGCCGCGGGTATTACAAGTTTACCAACGAAAAACTTTCAATGCCCGCTGTGTTGCACTGGGATTAGCGGCGGGCGGCGAGCGGCGGGGGGGGGGGGGAGTATTCTATTTAGGTATCGGGGGTATTTGCGGGAGTACAAGTCCCCGTCCCGACGAGCTTGCGCACAGAAGCGAACGCATACGTGAGTAGCGCCCGCATATGAAAACGGTGTTCAAACCACACAAGTGAGGTATCGCCGCGATCGTTAGAGTGAGAGCAATAATTCTAGCCCTAGACCTCCTCTGTAACTCAAAAAATGCAACCTGTAGAATTTTTTAAACGTCGCCTATCGAGATTTTTAAGGGTAAAAGTTTGACGCCATGCCACGAGCGGGCACAATTTTTAGGCATGACATGTTGGGTATCATTTTACTCGGCGTAACATTATCTTTCTCAATATATAAAATAATTGGGCCAAATTCATTGTTGTCTTATGTTTTAATTTAAAAAAGTGATTTTTTTTCCAAAAAAAGTGCGCTTGTAAGACCACTGCACAAATACTGTGTGACAAAAAGTATTGCAATGACTGCCATTTTATTCTCTAGGGTGTTAGAAAAAAATATATAATGTTTGGGGGTTTTAAGTAATTTTATAGCAAAAAAAAAATGTTTTAGTCTCATAAACACCGAATCTGAAAAACAGGCTCGGGGCTTAAGTGTTTAATGACCATTTAAAAAAATGGCATTTTTCATGTCATAAAAATCGGTGGTGTGTACGCGGCATAAGTCCGGTTACAACTAGTAAAATAAGAAAGTGTTTTTTGATAAAGAGTGGATGACAGCAGAGGCCTTTGGCTTTGGGCGCTAGTGGTTGGGTCCCTATAGTAGGGTGTCCAGACATCCCCGGTTTCCGGGGACAGTCCCCGGATTGAGGACACTGTGCTGGCCGGACTGAATTCTGGCCCAGTTGGCCCAATTAAACGCATTGAACTTCATTGTCTCGGCTCGTTGTAGTGTTGTATGTCACCTCGTTCTTGACAGTCGAAAGTTCTGAGAACTTTTGTGTAACTGTTTGTATGCAAGCCAAGCTTGAGCGGAATTCTGTCGGAAAAAACGTGTATGCGGCATTAAACTAGCATGCCATTAAAGTTCATGTGCATGTAACGGCAGGCGTCCTAATACTTTTGCTAATATATGGCTAGATTCAAGTAGGAGTGTGTATTTTTGTGCCGGGGTAGCGTATCCTATTTACGCTACGCCTCCGCAACTTTTACAGGCAAGTGCTGTATTCACAAAGCATTTGCTCCGTAGCGGCGTAGCGTAAATGGGCCGGCTTATCCGCACGCAATTCAAATTGGGCAGGTAGGGGGCGTGTTGTATTTAAATTAACGGTGACCCCGCGTAAATGACGCGCCGAACGAACTGCGCATGCGCCGGCCGTGGACGTATCCCAGTGCTCATGCTCCAAATCACGTCGCAAATAGTCAATGAAAACGGCGTGAACGTAACTTACGCCCAGCCCCATTCTGAATCGGCTAACGCAAACGACGCAAAATTTATAAAATTCGACGCGGTCCCGACGTCCATACTTAACATTGGCTGCGCTATCTTTTTGTTGGAATATCTTTACGCCTGAAAAAGCCTTACGTAAACGGCGTATCAGTACTGCGACGGCTGGGCAGACGTTTGTGAATCGGCGTATCTAGCTAATTTACATTACACGTAAATCGACGGAAGCGCCACCTAGCGGCCAGCGTAAATATGCAACTAAGATACGACGGCGTAGGAGACTTATGCCGGTCGTATCTTTGCAAGATTTGAGCGTATCTCATTTTGAGAATACGCTTAAAGATACGACGGCGCAAATTCTGAGTTACGACGGCGTATCTACTGATATGCCGGCGTAACTCTACGTGAATCTGGCCAATAGTGCATAAGATGGTGTGTTGGGAGGATTTCCACAGTCTTGGTGAAGTTCCAGTCGGCACAAAGCGGCTGTAGGCGTCCCCCTCCAAAAATTATGATTAGGAATTAATATTTTCGCTGATTCTGGGTTCTATGGCATTGTTTGCCTTTGCTGAAGATGTTTTGAATAAAAGCAGAACACATCAAAGCCTCGGCTTGGTACTTTCATCCAGAAAATGTTGAGTAGCATTTGCCGATCGCACCATACGGTGCTAGTTATCGCCTCTCTACACAATGACATATGTCAGAGCCGCTGACACTCTCTCCTGTGTGCCTCTGATCATTATTTTTCAAACATTCTCCACATCTGTAGTTGTCACGTCCACCCGTCTTCCCACACAATGTAGCCGGACTGTAGAGGAGCCGCCGGATCCATCATAGATCCATCATGTCGTAGTTTTTTTTTGGGGGTGGGTGAAGCTTGCATGGGATTAAAGCTTAACACTTCTTTCTTGCTTTCTGCCCATTTTAGGAGTCTTTTGTTTTCGAGCCTAATTGCCTCTTTAAAATGGATGAGTTTGGCTTCTTTCTTTCATGGAAGAGCGAAGGAAAGGTATGTTGGATTTGGCAAACAAACTCCGTGAGCAAAAATACAATAATAATAATAGAATGAGTGATCGAGGGTCAGGTTCTTCGTGTCTCCATAGAAGCTCGTCATGGAAAAATAGATGGAGATTCTCATTTTTAGTCATTTATTCCTTTGAAACTAGGGTTGTCCCGATACCACTTTTTTAAGACTGAGTACAAGTACCGATACTTTTTTTCAAGTACTCGCCGATACCGATTTCCGATACTTTTTTTTATGTCATGTGTCAGTATTTTTTTTATTTTAATATTTATTATTTTTTACAATTAAATATTTTTAATATTTATTGATATATTTGTTTTTCTTAGCCCTGTTGGGGGGCTTTGGTAAGATATCAGGGATCTTAACGGACCTCTGACATCTCCCCTTTGAGACAGAGAAAGAGACTAAGGACACAGATTCCCCAGTCCCTTTCTCAGCTGCACTGAAAATGAATGGACAGGAGACAGCCGCTCCTATCCATTCATAAACTGAAGCATCGTAAACACAGGTTACAATGCTTCAGTTATATGAATAAACAGAGTGATCATCATCCTGACAGAGGGGGCTGAGGAGGACATGGAGGGTGACACGGAGCACGGAGGGGGAAAGCAGAACAGAGGACAGCAGCGGCACAGAGGGGGAGAGCAGAACAGAGGACAGCAGCGGCACGAAGGGGGGACACGGAGCATGGAGGGGGAGAGCAGAACAGAGGACAGCAGCGGCACAGAGGGAGAGAGCAGAACGGAGGGCAGCAGCGGCACGGAGGGGGGACACGGAGCATGGAGGGGGAGAGCAGAACAGAGGACAGCAGCGGCACAGAGGGGGGGAGCAGAACAGAGGACAGCAGCGGCACAGAGGGGGGACACGGAGCATGGAGGGGGAGAGCAGAACAGAGGACAGCAGCGGCACAGAGGGGGAGAGCAGAACAGAGGACAGCAGCAGCACGGAGGGGGGACACGGAGCATGGAGGGGGAGAGCAGAACAGAGGACAGCAGCGGCACGGAGGGGGGACACGGAGCATGGAGGGGGAGAGCAGAACAGAGGACAGCAGCGGCACAGAGGGGGAGAGCAGAACGGAGGGCAGCAGCGGCACGGAGGGGGGACAAGGAGCATGGAGGGGGAGATCAGAACAGAGGACAGCAGCTGCACAGAGGGGGAGAGCAGAACAGAGGACAGCAGCGGCATGGAGGGGGGAAACGGAGCATGGAGGGGGAGAGCAGAACAGAGGACAGCAGCGGCACAGAGGGGGAGAGCAGAACAGAGGACAGCAGCAGCACGGAGGGGGGACACGGAGCATGGAGGGGGAGAGCAGAACAGAGGACAGCAGCGGCACGGAGGGGGGACACGGAGCATGGAGGGGGAGAGCAGAACAGAGGACAGCAGCGGCACAGAGGGGGAGAGCAGAACGGAGGGCAGCAGCGGCACGGAGGGGGGACAAGGAGCATGGAGGGGGAGAGCAGAACAGAGGACAGCAGCGGCACAGAGGGGGAGAGCAGAACAGAGGACAGCAGCGGCACAGAGGGGGGACACGGAGCATGGAGGGGGAGAGCAGAATGGAGGACAGCAGCGGCACAGAGGGGGAGAGCAGAACAGAGGACAGCAGCAGCACGGAGGGGGGACACGGAGCATGGAGGGGGAGAGCAGAACAGAGGACAGCAGCGGCACGGAGGGGGGACACGGCGCATGGAGGGGGAGAGCAGAACAGAGGACAGCAGCGGCACAGAGGGGGAGAGCAGAACGGAGGGCAGCAGCGGCACGGAGGGGGGACAAGGAGCATGGAGGGGGAGATCAGAACAGAGGACAGCAGCTGCACAGAGGGGGAGAGCAGAACAGAGGACAGCAGCGGCATGGAGGGGGGAAACGGAGCATGGAGGGGGAGAGCAGAACAGAGGACAGCAGCGGCACAGAGGGGGAGAGCAGAACAGAGGACAGCAGCAGCACGGAGGGGGGACACGGAGCATGGAGGGGGAGAGCAGAACAGAGGACAGCAGCGGCACGGAGGGGGGACACGGAGCATGGAGGGGGAGAGCAGAACAGAGGACAGCAGCGGCACAGAGGGGGAGAGCAGAACGGAGGGCAGCAGCGGCACGGAGGGGGGACAAGGAGCATGGAGGGGGAGAGCAGAACAGAGGACAGCAGCGGCACAGAGGGGGAGAGCAGAACAGAGGACAGCAGCGGCACGGAGGGGGGACACGGAGCATGGAGGGGGGAGAGCAGAACAGAGGACAGCAGCGGCACAGAGGGGGAGAGCAGAACGGAGGGCAGCAGCGGCACGGAAGGGGGACACGGAGCATGGAGGGGGAGAGCAGAACAGAGGACAGCAGCGGCACAGAGGGGGAGAGCAGAACAGAGGACAGCAGCGGCACGGAGGGGGGACACGGAGCATGGAGGGGGAGATCAGAACAGAGGACAGCAGCAGCACGGAGGGGGGACGCGGAGCATGGAGGGGGAGAGCAGAACAGAGGACAGCAGCGGCACGGAGGGGGGAAACGGAACATGGAGGGGGAGAGCAGAACGGAGGAGGTCAGCAGCGGCACGGAGGGTGGACACGGAGCATGGAGGGGGAGAGCAGAATGGAGGACAGCAGCGGCACAGAGGGGGGACGTGGAGCATGGAGGGGGAGAGCAGAACGGAGAAGGTCAGCAGCGGAACGGAGGGGGGACATGGAGCGTCGAGGGGGAGAGCAGAACGGAGGGGGGAACTGGAGGAGGATACAGGAAAAGTCAGCTATCAGGTGAAGTATCGGAGCATTTTCCCGAGTACAAGTACTGGGGGAAATTCTTGGTGTCGGGGCAACCCTATTTGAAACTACAACAGTCCATGTTGGCAACTTAAAGTATAACTGAAGGCAAAGCTTTATTCTTTTAGATTTGGATGAAATGATGAGGGGAGAGAAGTCATGCTAGGATTTGATTGCTGTCTGTGTCCCTTCCCTAAGGATCTTCTTTCCCTTTAACCACTTCCCTACCGCCTTACGACTTTTTACGGCGGCATTTTAAAGATGGATATCTCGGTAACGGCAGCAGCTGCTGCCACAACCGAGGTATCCATCTTTAGTGTGAGCAGTCCTGTAAAAGATAACGGCGGTCTCCGCGGCGGATTCGCCGCAAGATCGCCGTTATCGGCGGCGGGAGAGGGCCTCCCGCCGCTCTCCCGCGCCCTCCGCCGCTTACCGGAGCCGTCGGTAGCGGCGGAGGCGATCGGGTCCGCTTGTCTGCTCAGTGGGGATGCGAGTGAGGGAAAAAATTCCCTCGCCCATCCCCATACCTCTGCTGGGCGGAAGTGACGTCAAAACGTCAGTCCCGCCCAGCGTCTTAAAGAGACATTTTTTTTCTGTCATTTGAAAAAATGACTTTTTTTTTTTTGTTCTTTTTCTTTCTTTTAAGTCTAAATATGAGATGTGACGTCTTTTTGACCCCAGATCTCAGGGGGTGTACACACGACCGAGGTTCTCGCTGGAAACCAGCTAGAACCTCGCTGGAAGCTGCATTCCAGCGAGGACCTCGGCCGTGTGTACACAGAGCGCTCGCCCTGCCCGTCGGGAATCCCGTCGAGCGAAAAGAGAGCACGCTCTCTTTTTGCTCGACGGCCCGCCTGGATGAATGGCTGGTTGCCATTCCCGACGGGCGGGTCGCCGATTTCGACGGCCGGCAGAGAACCTCGACGGGCGGAACGATGTGTTCTGCCCGTCGAGGTTCTCTGCCGTGTGTACGCGGCTTCATATTCAAGAGGACCTGTCATGCTTTTTTCTATTACAAGGGATGTTTACATTCCTTGTAATAGGAATAAAAGTGATCTTTTTTTTTTTTTTATTTCAGTGTAAAAAATTATAAACTAAATAAAAATAAATAAGAAAACAAAAAAATTTTTTTTTAAAGTGCCTCGTCCCGACGAGCTTGCGTGCAGAAGCGAACGCATACATGAGTAGCGCCTGCATATGAAAATGGTGTCCAAACTACACAAGTGAGGTATCACCGCGATCGTTAGAGCAAGAGCAAGAATTCTAGCCCTAGACCCCCTCTGTATCTCAAAAAATGCAACCTGTAGAATTTTTTAAACGTCGCCTATCGAGATTTTTAAGGGGAAAAGTTTGACGCCATGCCACGAGCGAGCGCAATTTGTAAGCGTGACATGTTGGGTATCATTTTACTCGGCGTAACATTATCTTTCACAATAAATAAAAAAATTGGGCCAAATTTATTGCTGTCTTATTTTTTAATTCAAAAAAGTGAATTTTTTCCAAAAAAAGAGTGCACTTGTAGGACCGCTGTGCAAATACGGTGTGACAAAAAGTATTGCAATGACTGCCATTTTATTCTCTAGGGTGTTAGAAAAAATATATATATAATGTTTGGGGGTTTTAAGTAATTTTCTAGCAAAAAAAAATGTTTTAGTCTTGTAAACACCAAATCTGAAAAACACCCACGGTAGAGAAGTGGTTAAGGGCTTGTTTACATGAGGTTTGGTCAAGGGGTTAAACATCAAAGTCCCCCCTTATATCACGGTCCCCATCAGAGCCCATCTTACAGAAGATCCCCATCAGAGTCCCCCCTTACATCAGGGTCCCGTCAGAGTCCCCCCTTATATCACGGTCCCCATCAGAGCCCATCTTACAGAAGATCCCCGTCAGAGTCCCCCCTTACATCATTGTCCCCATAAGAGCTCCCTTACATCAGAGGCCCGGGCTTACATCAGATCCCATCCTACGTAAGATCCTCTGACATCAGGGCCCCTGTCAGAGCCACCTTACATCCAGAGGCGGCTCTTTAATTAGTCAAAATAGGCTGTCGCCTAAGGCCTCGCAGCCACAGGGGCCTCGCGGCCGTTTAATTTTCCCGTGATTAATCACCAGGATGGATTGCCACCACCTCTAGCGCTGCCCTGTGTTTTTTGTTCCCTGCTGTCGCTTGGTGGATCCCAGATGTTATATTGGCTGCATATATCTGATGGGTGAGGAGGGTGCTGATCACATGTGTGCTAGATCCGTGCATCTTTCTACAGCCATTTTTCTTGCTTACATTTTTTTTCCCATTTTGGGGATGTGAGTGGGGCCTCATGTCTAAATTTCGTCTTGCATCATAATCCCCATCTGAGTCCACCCCCCAACCCCACCCCAGGATCCTCATCAGAGAATGTCTTACATTATAGTCCCATTAGAGTCCCCCACCCCAGGGTCCCCATCAGAGAATGCCTATCATTGTAGTCCCCATCAGAGTTTTCCCCCCAGCCCAGAATCCCCATCAGAGTATACCTTACACTATAGTCCCCATTGGAGTTCCCCAACCCCATGGTTCCTTATCAGAAATTTGTCTTACATAATTGTCCCCATCAAAGTCCCCCCCCCCCCCCTTACATCAGGGTCCCTTTCAGAGCCACCTTACATCATAGTCCCCATCAGAGTCCACCACCCACCCCAGAGTCCCCATCAGAAAATGCCTTACATTATAGGTCCCATTAGAGTCCCCCACCCCCTCCCCAGGGTCCTTATTAGAGAATGTCCTAAATCAGTCCCCATCAGAGTCCTCTCCCCCACCCCAGGGTTCCCATTAGAGAATGCCTTACATCATTGTCCCCATCGGAGTTCCCCAACCCCAGGGTTCCTTATCAGAAAATTGCATTACATTATTGTCCCCATCAAAGTCCCTCCTTACATCAGGGTCCCTTTCAGAGCCTCCTTACATCATAGTCCCAATCAGAGTCCACCACCCACCCAGGGTGCCCATCAGAGAATACCTTATATTATAGTCCCTATTAGAGTCCCTACCCAGGTTCCTTTTCAGAGAATGCCTTAAATCAGTCCCCATCAGAGTCCCCCACCCCAGGGTCCTTATTAGAGAATGCCTTAAATCAGTCCCCATCAGAGTTCTCCCCCCACCCTGGGATGCCCATCAAAGAATGCCTTTCTTCATAGTCCCCATCAGAGTCCACCCCCACCCCAGAATCCCCATCAGAGGAAGCCTTACATCATAGTCCCCATCAGAGTTCCCCAACCCCAGGGTTCCTCATCAGAGAATGCCTTACATCAAGTCCCCACTTACATCAGGGTTCCTTTCAGAGCCTCCTTACACCATAGCCCACACCAGAGTCCCCATCAGAGAATACCTTACAATATAGTCCCCCACCCCCTCCCTAGGGTCCCCATCAGAGTCCCCCCTCCACCCCAGAATCCCCATCAGAGGATACCTTACATCATATTCCCCATCGGAGTTCCCCAACCACAGGGTTCCTCATCAGGGAATGCCTTACATCATTGTCCTCATAAAAGTCCCCACTTACATCAGGGTTCCTTTCAGAGCCTCCTTACACCATAGCCCCACACAGAGTCCACCACCCACACCAGAGTCCCCATCAGAGAATACCTTATAATATAGTCCCCCACCCCCTCCCTAGGGTCCCCATCAGAGTCCTCCCTCCACCCCAAAATCCCCATCAGAGGATACCTTAAATCATAGTCCCCATCAGAGTCCCCCCACCCCAGGGTTCCACAATAGGGGATTCATTACATCATAGTCCCCCATCAAAGTCCCCCCTTACATCCTGGTCCCCATCAGAGTTCCCTTTTACACCTGAGGGCTGGATAAAACCTTACAGTGGCTGTAGTTTGGAGATCCGGCCCTAAACTCTGGAAATGATACCCCCCCTCCCCCCCCCCCCGAGGAGCGCACACTGCAGGAAACAGGAAAATGAGATTTGGTGAAGTGTGATTTATTGGGTTTATGTTGTATATTACGTCGTGTTATAGCTTTTCACAACTTTATATCACACATGGGATGAATATTGTGTTTTATTATGTTGTTATTTCTTTACCAGGAAGGCCAAGTTTTGGAATGTTCACTGATCAACAGCATACGGTGTGGGGCAGTGCCCAAGGTAAGTCTGTCTAGTAGAATTCTTCAGTTTGTTTTTCGGTTTCTCTCTCTCTCTGGATAATTCTAATAATTCTAAATAGAATAGAACGCCGGGCATTTGGCCTTCCTGCTATTCTTCTCTCGTCATGTGAAATCCAAGATAAAGCCGCTCGGTATTTCTATGGTTAAACTGAAATAATAAAGAGAGGTGGTCCGGCTCCCTGGAAAGTTGATCATTCATCAGGCCTGCAAATGACATCGGAGCACGAGCGACCTTCTAATAATGAGTATGAAATGTCAGGTGCGAAAATGTCATAGAAAAAGCAGCCTATGTATAGACTGCACCTGATTACAGCTGCATTACAGGGAAGCCTTTAAAGTGAACCTGTCATAGGCAAGGCCGGGGGAGGGGGGATCGTGTCGTAGAGCAGAATGAGAAAATAACAAAAATCACTTTAGCTTCAAGCTGCCATTGCTAAGCGAGCAACAGTAGAAAATCAGAAGTTTCAGCATCTTCTCTTTATAGAACACTTGCCCTGAGGAAGATACTTGAACTGCCATTGTTGATTTTTTTTCTGAAAATGGCAGTTAATTGGCTTCAATACTTTTGAGTCGCTGACCTGGAACAAGCATGTGGTTAGTGAAGTCATAACTCCTGATTTTTACACTTATTTTAGGTCAGTTACTCAACAAAAGTGTGAAGGATGAGCGCACCACAAGCCAAGATATGGAGATACATGAACTGCCATTGTTGACCTACTTCTGAAAATGGCAGTTGCTTGGCTTCAATACTTTGGGTCACTGACCTGAAACAAGCATATGGTTAGTGAAGTCATAACTCCTGATTTTTACACTTATTTTAGGTCAGTTACTCAACAAAAGTGTGGAGGATGAGAACACCACAATCCAAGATAGGGAGATACATGAACTGCCATTGTTGACCCTTTTCTGAAAATGGCACTTGGTTGTCTTCAATACTTTGAGTCACTGACCCGGAACAAGCAATTAGGAGATAAAGTCAGAACTCATGATTCTCACATTTTTTTGCAAGTAATTTTCTTAACAAAGATGAAAAGGATGAGGACACCACAAGCCAAGATATGGAGATACCTGAACTGCCATTGTTGACCTTCTTCTGAAAATGGCAGTTGCTTGGCTTCAATACTTTGGGTCACTGACCTGAAACAAGCATGTAGTTAGTGAAGTCAGAACTTGTGATTTTCACACAAGCCTTTGAATGGGCCAGTAAGAATGTATTAAACTCGATAAAAAAAAGTACTGCCAACGCGTTTCAAAGGCTCAGAAGTTCCCTTCACCAGGGCTGTTGCACAGCTGAGCTGAGGCTCACTTTGGTGGTTTCTGGAGTTGGGGATGTATGCTCTGCCCCTCCAGCACTCACTGTGGGCTCAGTCTCTTACCTACTGGTCCAGGCATCTGGGTGCATCCCCACATTAGTCGGGATCTTGCCAGAGTCTGGACCGGCTGATTGATGAGACTTAGCCTGCTGTCAGCTGAAAACGGGTCACAGGAGTTCAAAACTAGCTTTCAACGCTGCTGGCTCCTGCCCTCTCAGTGCTGCTTCCCTGAACTTCCAGTCATCATAGGAAAGAATTGACAGTGGACAGTGCAGTCTGGAGCCATTCTGCTTGGAGAAGGGAAAAGGTTGGATGGAGGAGCAGGGGAGTGCTTTGCCATCCTAGCAGTGGCGGCTGCTCCATAAGGGGCACAGGGCCCCCCAATCTACATGCAGGGCACCGGATGCATGGATTCCAATGTTTTTTTTTAAGCACGTGATTAGAATCAGAGGCTCTAATAGGCTTCAAAAAAGGGGTGGGCTCGGGGCACAGAGCACTGCGCCCTGAGCATACCCACTTGTGTGACAATAACAAATGAATATTCGCTGTTGTCTTCCTCATTCCCCTTCCGGACAATCAGGAAGCCCCTATATGCCAGAGAGTCTTAGGACTCCCTGACCAATCATGTCTCAGGACACACTTCCTGTTCCTGTGAGGCCGGGACGAGAATGTCTCTCTGTGCGCTCGCCGGAGAATCGGTCAGAGCTGCCATGGCTTTTCCTCCCCGTGACTTCATAAGGTAAGGCATCATTCTCATGGCACATTCACAGTGAATTGCCGCTGTCTGTCTCCTGTGGGGGGTGTCCGTCTCCCGCAGGGGGGAGTGGTGGTGGGTGATCAGCACTGTCCGTCTCCCTGGGTGGAGGGGGAGTGGTGGTGGATGATCAGCACTGTCCATCTCCCTGGGTGGAGGGGGAGTGGTGGTGGATAATCAGCACTGTCCATCTCCCTGGGTGGAGGGGGAGTGGTGGTGGGTTATCAGTGCAGTATGTCTTCTGTGGGGGGTGGGTTGTGGGTGATCACCACCATTCATCTCCCACTGGAGGGAATGGTGGTGGGTGATCGCCGATGTACGTCTCCTGCGGGGGGAGTGGTGGTGGGTGATCGCCGCTTTCCGTCTCCTGCTGTGGTGTTGGTGATCGCGCCATCCATCTCCCGTGGGGGGGGGGGGGGATGGTGGGTGATCAGCGCTGCCAGTCTCCTGCAGGGGGTGGGTTGTGAGTGATCACCTCCGTCCGTCTCTTATGTGGGGGAGTGGTGGTGGCTGATCGCCGCTTTATGACTCCTGCAGGGGGGTGGATTGTGGGTGATCGCCCCCTTCTGTCTACTGCGAGGGGGGGGTGGATTGTGGGTGATCGCCCCCTTCTGTCTACTGCAAGGGGGGGAGTGGTGGTGGGTGATCACCTCTGTCCGTCTCATGCAAGGGGGGGAGTGGTGGTGGGTGATCGCCACTTTACGTCTCCTGCAGGGTAGTGGGTTGTGGGTGATCGCCGCCGTCTGTCCCCGGGGGAGGGGGGGGGATTGGTGGTGGATGATCTCAGCCGTCTGTCTCCTGCAGGGGGGTGGGTTGTAGGTGATTGCTGCCGTTCATCTCCAGCAGGGAGGTGGTGGATAATTGATCGTCGCTGTCAGTGTTGAGCACCAGCTGCCACTGCATCCTAGGCTGTGTGTGTCTATTGATGTGTACATTGCAGGTAGACACAACTCAAGGGTGGCTCCACAAGTTGCTGCAAGAGAATGGAGCCACCCTAAAACAGGGAAACCTGGGGGGGCAGCAGTCACGGCACCAACTTAGGCTGGAACATAGACAAGGATTAAAGGATAAAGAAGCTGCAAACCCGTAAAATAAAATCAATAGACTAGAAGGGAGTCTCCTATACCTGCTGTGAACCAACCAGGTCCTCTATTAATATTCTGTATTTTTCTTTCATTGTGGGGAAGGCACTTTGTTCTCGGGTGATGTTGTCCATGTGTCGCTCGCCGTAGCACATGGGCTGTAATTGCTTTTAAGTCTTGTTATTTATTTTCTGAAAGCCCCACGACATTCATTTCAGCTCTCTCCTCTGGTTGCAGGATCCAAAAATCCTGTCTGCGCTGGAGTCCGCTGGAAAAGCCGAAAGCGATCTGGAAGGGCGGATAGTGTGCGTCTGCTCAGGGACAGACCTGGTGAACATCAACTTCATTTACATGGTGGCAGAGAGCGTGGACGTAGCGAAGGTATGACTCCATTATTAAAGCCAATTCTCACTGTCCTTAAGGTGGTACTGCATTACCAATAATTGTACGTAAATAGATTGTAAGTAAAATAGTGTGAATAAAATCGACTCGGCTGCCCCTTTGCCCGCACGCTGACCGCCGCACGATCATATACGTGTGGTCGCGCCGGCACGGGTCGAGAGCTCTGTTGCCGTGCCTGTGGGACCCGCAGCCTTGATGTCCCGCAATCGGGTCATGGAGCTGAAGAACGGGGAGATGTCAGTCTAAACACAACACAATCCCCCAGGGCTGTCTTAATGAGAGGGCACAACTGGGGGTATATCTGGGGTGTAGAGGGGTCAGAGTGCTCGGGGGATATCTCATGTTGGTGGTCAGTAATGAAGAGTCCTCTTACTTTGGTGGTCAGTAATGAAGAGTCCTCTTACTTTGGTAGTCAGTAATGAAGGGTCCTCTTACTTTAGTGGTCAGTAATGAAGAGTCCTCTTACTTTGGTGGTCAGTAATGAAGGGTCCTCTTACTTTGGTGGTCAGTAATGAAGAGTCCTCTTATTTTGGTGGTCAGTAATGAAGAGTCCTCTTACTTTGGTGGTCAGTAATGAAGAGTGTGCTTACTTTGGTGGCCTGCAATTAAATGTACTCTTACATTGGTGGCCAGTAATGAAGGGTCTTCTTACTTTGGTGGTCCATAATGAAGAGTCCTCTAACATTGGTGATCAGTAAGGAGAAACCCTTTTACATTGGTGGTCAGTAGTGTAGGCCAGGGTCATCTTACATTGGTGGTCAGTAAGATTGGTCAGTCCTTTTACAGGGGAGAAAATGAATATGTGATTCATAATGTATCTCACACCTGGCTGTAGATGTAGGCACAATCACATATTAATGAAAGGGCCCGATACAGTGGGAGTTTTTGGCCCCCAAAATGTTTTGGCTGCCTTTTTGTCTTCCTATCATTAAATGTAATGATAACAATAAAGTATTTTTGACTGCTAAGAGTCAAGACGGCTGCCATCAGTAGGTTGCCAGGTTGCAAGAGGCTGTCAAGACAGAGATGTGGCATTTCAGAGCAAGTGACTTTGATATAATTAAAATATACATGTCATAGGAGATTGCCCTGCTAGAGACGGCTGCCCCGTTACAAGAAATGTGACTGGTGGGCTTTGTATTCATACCATACTTTGTATTCAGCCAGCTCAGTCCTTACCTTGGGACTGCAAGTCAGTTGATGTCTATGCTTTGTAGATGTAGACAATGGGAGGGGTTGAGTAGTTTAACACAGTGGTTCTCAACTGCTGAGTTGTGGCCTCCCTCGTACCAAGCCATTGCCTTCCTACTGCAAGGCCATTGTCTTTCTCCTGCCAGGCTTTGGCCTTTCTCCTGTCAGGCCATGGTCTTTCTCCTGCCAAGCCATAGCCTTTTCTTCTGCCGGGCCATGACCTTCCTCTTCCCGGACCATTGCCTTTCTTCCTGCCATGCCATATCCCTTCTCCTGCCGGGCTATAGCCTTTCTTCTGCCGTCTATGACCTTTCTCCTGCCGAGCTATGGCCTTTCTCCTGCCGGGCCATGGCTTTTCCAATGCCAGGCCATAACCCTTCTTCTGCCGGGCCATGGCCTTTCTTCTCCCGGGCCATGGCCCTTCTCCTGCCAGGCCATGGCCTTCCTCCTGCCAGACCATGGCCTTCCCCCTGCCTGACCATGGCCTTCCCCCTGCCGGACCATGGCCTTTCCCCTGCCAAACCATGGCCTTCCCCCTGCCTGACCATAGCCTTCCTCCTGCCAAACCATGGCCTTCCTCCTGCCAAAACATGGCCTTCCCGCTGCCTAACCATGGCCTTCCCCTCGCCGGACCATGGCCTTCCCCCTGCCGGGCCATGGCTTTCCACATGTTGCACCCCTTGCATCCCCCAATACACCTCACTTTGCTCTTCATGCATTCCTCACTACCCCACATTCTGCATCCCCTACAACTCCCACTACCCGCACTCTGTATCTCCTGCATTACCTGCACCCTGCATCCTCGATTAGCCCTTGCATCTCCCATTACCTGCACACTGTGTCCCCGACTACTCCTCAGTTTGCATCCCCATTACACCTTACTCTGCACCCTCTGCTCAGTACGACTGAGGATGAAAGATGCTGAGCGACCTACAGCGGGCTGCATTGGGTCAACAGGTGGCCCTCTAAAGGAAGGTTGCCTATACCCCCCATCAGTTGTCCTACCGGATGCGTTCAGCATGCTGCATTAGAGTGCCTGCGGGTCATTTGCAGGCTGCTGACCTACTGCGAGACTCTAGCATGCATTGTAAGGTTTTGGGGTTACTGCAGTATGATTTGTGGGGTGACTCTTCAGGGTTTTTATTACCGTTTGTTGTAAACTTGAATGCAGATCATTCTTTTATTGCATTGTGTACATTGGGTTTGCTGCAGAGAATATATTCAAAATGCATTACCTACAGTATGGGGGTTGATTTACTAAAGGCAAATAGGCTGTTCACTTTGCAAGGGGAATTTTCTTTTGCTTATTTGCCTAAATTACCCTCATAACTACCAATCCGATTGCAGTTGGTGGGTTATGATTGGTTACTAGGAGATGCTGACATTGTACATCATCGATGCTCCGCATACTCCCATCATGGATAAAGCTGCATTATTTTACCAAACACAGAAAGGAAAGAAAGAGAAACTCCCCATGCAAATGGGTTTTAGTACAACAAAAAAATCTGCCTGCTATTCTTGGAAAAGAACAGGAATTCCCTTCTAGGCCTAGGGGAGGAATGCCTGAAATATCGGATTCTCACATTCTGGCTTTCCTCGTGGCTCTAGAAGGCTGGGATCCGTGGATCTGCCAAGAAAACAAGTACATCGAGTTCTCGCAGCACATTTACATGTATTGTGCTATTAACATCCACTCAGCTCCGAGACGCTTTCAACTTCCATTTGGAAAATGAAATTGCTGAGATCTGTCAGAGACCAGACTTGCGGGGTTTTTTTTGTGGTCGGCAGAAAAACACATTAATAGATCCAAACAAGCTTTACAAACCAGAACAATAAGCAGGTGGGATGGTCGTTTATGGGAAGGTGGAAATGTGATGACCACTTTTAGAGCCTTTAAATCAGTGTAATTCAATACACCCACCACGTCTGTGCTGCCTGCCCTGACCCCATCCTGCCTGCCCGCCCTGACCCCAGCTTGTCTGCTGACCAATTGGGTCTGTTCTTTCTGCTAAGACCTTGTCATCTGACCAAAACACCCTCACCTCTGCTTCTGTTATGACCACTGTACCTGTGCTGCTTGCCCTCACCTCAGCTTACCATATTGCTTGAGCTTCCTACACTTGTCTTCTGACCACTGCGCCTATGCTGCCTGTCCTCACCTCAGCTTCTCCTATGACCACCACACCTGCGCTGCCTGTCCAGCCCTTTGTTTCCCTTTGACCAGTACATTCCTGTATCCATACTTTCAACTATGACCTTGGCTTTTACTTTGCTACTTTCCCTGTGCTGCCTGCCCACACCTCAACTTACCATATTTCCTGAGCTTCCTGCCCTTGTCTTCTGACCACTGCGCCTATGCTGCCTGTCCTCACCTCAGCTTCTCCTATGACCACCACACCTGTGCTGCCTGTCCAGCCCTTTGTTTCCCTTTGACCAGTACATTCCTGTATCCATACTTTCAACTATGACCTTGGCTTTTACTTTGTTACTTTCCCTGTGCTGCCTGCCCTCACCTGAGCTTACCATATTTTCTGAGCATCCTGCCCTTGTCTTCTGACCACTTCACCTATGCTGCCTGCCCTAACCTCAGCTTTCCATATTGCCTGTGTTTCCTGCCCTTGTCTTTTGACCACTGTACCTCTGCTGCCTGCCCTTAACTCATCTTCTCTTCTGACCATCTTACCTTAACTGCCTGCCCTGACCCAAGCTTGTCTGCTGACCAATTGGGTCTGTTCTTTCTGCTAAGACCTTGTCTTCTGAATAAAGCACTCTCACCTCTGCTTCTGTTATGACCACTGGACCTGTGCTGCTTATCTCCTGACCACTGAGCCTATGCTGCCTGTCCTCACCTCAGCTTCTTCTATAACCACCACACCTGTGCTGCCTGTCCTCACCTCACCTTGCCTCTGACCAGTACTTTCCTGTACCCAGACTTTCTACTATGACCTTGGCTTTTCATGTTGTTACTTTCCCTGTGCTACCTGCCCTCACCTGAGCTTACCATATTTTCTGAGCATCCTGCCCTTGTCTTCTGACCACTGCACCTATGCTACCTGTCCTCACGTCATCTTCTCCTATGACCACCACACCTGTGCTGCTTGACCTGACCTCAGCTTGCATCTGACCAGTACTTTCCTGTACCCATACTTTCAACTATGACCTTGGCTTTTTACTTTGCTACTTTCCATGTGCTGCCTGCCCTAACCTCAGCTTACCATAATTCCTGAGCTTCCTGCCCTTGTCTTCTGACCACTGCATCTATGCTGCCTGTCCTCACCTCAGCTTCTCCTATGACCACCACACCTGTGCTGCCTGTCTGGCCCTTCGCTTGCCTCTGACCAGTACTTTCCTGTACCCATACTTTCAACTATGACCTTGGATTTTTACTTTGCTACTTTCCATGTGCTGCCTGCCCTAACCTCAGCTTACCATATTTCCTGAGCTTCCTGCCCTTGTCTTCTGACCACTGCACCTATGCTGCCTGCCCTTTATTCATCTTCTCTTCTGACCATCTTACCTTAACTGCCTGTCATGACCTCAGCTTGTCCTCTGTCTAACCACCACACCTGTACTTTCTGCTATGACTTTTCCTTGTCCTATTGGCACCATACCTAGCCAGACCTGTGCTGGCTGTCCTGACCTCAGCTTGTCTGCCGATTTCCACAACTGTACCTCCTGCTATGACCTCGACTTCTCTTACCACTTTGCCTATGTTGCCTGTCCTCACCCATACTTTCTACTACGACTTTGGCTTTTTACTTTGCTTCTTTCCATGTGCTGCCTGCCCTAACCTCAGCTTACCATATTGCCTGTGCTTCCTGTCCTTGTCTTCAGACCACGGTACCTATGCAGCCTGCCCTTAACTCATCTTCTCTTCTGACCATCTTACCTTAACTGCCTGTCCTGACCTCAGCTTGTCATCTATCTAACCACCACACCTGTACTTTCTGCTATGACTTTTCCTTGTCCTATTGCCACCTTACCTAGCCAGACCTGTGCTGGTTGTCCCGACCTCAGCTTGTCTGCCGATTACCACGTCTGTACCTCCTGCTATGACCTCGCCTTCTCTTACCATTTTGCCTGTGCTGCCTGTCCTCACCCATGCTTTCTACTATGACTTTGGCTTTTTACTTTGCTACTTTCCCTGTGCTGCCTGCCCTAACCTCAGCGTACCCGTGCTTCCTGTCCTTGTCTTCTGACCACCACACCTATGCTGCCTGCCCTTAATTCATCTTCTCTTCTGATCATCTTACCTTAACTGCCTGTCCTGACCTCAGCTTGTTATCTGTCTGACCACCACACCTGTACTTTCTTCTATGACTTTTGCTTGTCCTATTGCCACCTTACCTAGCCAGACCTGTGCTGGCTGTCCTGACCTCAGCTTGTCTGTTGATTACCATGCCTGTACTTTCTTTTATGACCTCGACTTGTCCTCTTACCACGTTGCCTGTGCTTTCTGCACTCACCTCAGTTTCTCCTATGATTACTGCACCGCCACCAATGCTGCCTATACTCACCTCAGCTTCTCTTATGACCACCACACCCATCTGTTCAACTGCCCTCGTGACCACCACACCTGTGCTGCCTGTCCTGACCTCCGCTTGCCTCTGACCAGTACTTTCCTGTACCTGTACTTTCTACTATGACCTTTTCCTGCTGCTACCTTCCCTCACCTCAGCTTATCTTCTGCCCACCACACCAGTGCTGCCTGCCCTCACCTCAGCTTATCTTCTGACCACTGTACCTGTACTGCCTGTCTTGACCTCAGATTGTTTCCTGACCACTGCACTTGTGCTGCTTGCCCTTACCTTAATTTTTCTTCTGATCATTGCACCTGTACTGCTGTTCTGACCTTGGGTTGTCTTCAGACTATGGACCCTGTTATTTGTGCTATGACCTTTTGTGACCTATTGCCACCTCATCTGTGCTGCCTCGTTTAACCACTGCACCTACCCGGACTGTGCTTCCTGTCCTCACCTCAACTTCTTTTATTACCACCACACCTGTGCTACCTGTTCTGACCTCATCTTGTCTTCGGACCACTGAACCTGTACTGCCTCACCTCAGCTTCCCTTATGCCCATTACATCAGTGCTGTCTGCCTTACCACAGTTTGTGATTAAGCGCTGATACCCCAGTGCGAAACGCATCAGCTATCCACCCTACTGTCTGCTGTGACCTGTAGTGCTGTTTCCATTTTTTACCATTAAAGGCAACTTTTTTAAGAATTTCGTGGAAGTGCGGCTGTCCAGTCTTTTATCCAGTCTTACCACAGTTTGTCCTCTGACCACCGCACTTGTGCTGCCTACCCTTACCTCAGCTTACTTTCTAACCATCTCACATTTACTGCCTGTCCTTATTTTAGCTTCTCTTCTGATCACAGCACCGGTATTCTCTGCTATAACCTTTGTTTGTCCTATTGCCACCTCACCTGTGCTGCCTACTCTAGACCCAGCTTCTCTTCCAACTAGCAGACCTGTGCTGCCTGTCCTGACCTTAGCTTGTCTGCTGATTACCACGCCTGTACTTTCTGCTGTGACCTCGACTTGCCCTCTTACCATGTTGCCTGTGCTTACTTCCCCTACCTCAGTTTCTCTTATGATCACCAACACACTTGTGCTGCCTGTGCTGACCTTATCTTGTATTTTGACCATTGCACCTGTACTGCCTGCGCTCACCATAGCTTCCCTTATGGCCACAGCAACTGTGCTGTCTGTCCTGACCTCAGTTTGTCCTCTAAACAACATATATGTGCTGTGTGCCCTCACTTCAGCTTACTATCTAACCACCTCACATGTACTGCCTGTCCCAACCTTAGCTTCTCTTCTGACCACAGTATCTGTACTCTCTTCTATGAACTATTACCACCTCAGCTGTGCTGAATGCTTTCACCTCATCTATTTCTTCTTGACCTACTGCCTGTCAGCGATTCGCTGGACCTTCAGCTGGGCCATCTGTCGACCTCACCTCAAACTATGTCCTGACCTCAGCTACATCTTCTGAGCACCTCACCTCTACAACCTGTCCTGACCTCAGCTACATCTTCTGAGCACCTCACCCTACAGTCCTGACCTTCAGCTAGCATCTCTGAGCGTTCACCTCTTTGGTCCTGACCTGTACATCTTCTGAGCACCTCACCTCTACTACCTGTCCTGACCTCAGCTACATCTTCTGAGCACCTCACCTCTACTACATGTCCTGACCCCAGCCACATCTTCTGAGCACCTCATCTCCTACTACCTGTCCTGACCTCAGCTTGTTTTCTGACCACTGCACCTGTGGAGCCTGCCCTAGCTTCAGCTTCTCTTCCTACCGCAGCATTTGTACTGCCTACCCTAACTTATGATTGTCTTTGACCACTGTATCTGTACTTTGTACCGTGTTGTTGCTGTGATGTTATTTTTGCTGATCATTGAGCCTGTACTGCCTGCCCTGTCCTTTAGTTTCTTATATTTTAAAAACTGAGCTGCCTCTAATGCAAGAAGTGTGGCATTTCCCCTCAGGTCTTTCCCAGGCTTCTGCCCCAAAAACAAGGAACTTGAGCTTTTTACGATCTTTGATTATCATTATGATCACTGATTTTTTTATTAGCACTGAATATTTTGTGTTAATTGCACACCTGTCCATGAAAGAACTAATGAAGAACTCATCCAAGGTAGGGGTAAGCACTTCTATGGAGTCAGGGAAGATGTCTCTCTACTCCAGCAGAAGAAAGGCTTTTTTGCCAGGTTTTTCCCAGTTTTCCCTTCTGCCCACCAGTTCTTTATGTGGCACTCATACAGGCGAATATTATTTTCCATTATTCATATTACAGTTTTTCTTGCCATACCTCATTGCTCTGGAATTTTTAGTGTCTGAGTGTTTTGTTGATGATTACATGAAATGTTATTAAATGCTTTTATTAATAGAAAGTGCAGAATGTGTTTTATTGAAGCAGCCAGTCACTGATCCTATACGAGTTTCTGTGGCCAGACAAATAAATGCAGATGTGATTGATTTTTGAGGTTACTTCACATGACTTTTCTCTGCATGCAATATTATTCTGTGTCTGCTACACTCCTTGCTGACAACAGTGGAAAACAAAATATTAAAGTGGTAATAAACCCAGAAACAACATTTTTCTATTAATTACAGCTTACAAATCCCTAAATGTGGTGTCTGCATTCGTTTTCTTTTTTAAGTCTTTATTATTATTATTATTATTATTTGGTTTGATTATTTATTTATTCATGTTATTAGAGTCTCCCTTACATCGGGTTCCCCATCAGTTCCCTCCTACATTAAGTTCCCCATCAGAGTCCCCATTTACTTCAAGGTTCCCATCAGGTTCCCCCATTACATCAGGATTACCATCAAAGTCCCCCCTTACATCAGAGTTCCCATCTAACATCAGGGTTACCATCAGATTGTTCTCTTACATTGGGGATCCCATCAGATTCTTCCCTTACATTGGGGTTCCCATCAGATTCTTCCCTTACATTGGGATTCTCATCAGAGTCCCCTTTTACATCCAAGTTCCCCCTTACATCAGGGTTCCCATGAGATTACCCCCTTACATTAGGGTTCCTGTCAGATTCCCCGATTACATCAGGATTTCCATCAGAGCCTCCCATTACATCAGGGTTCCCATCAGAGCCTCCCATTACATCAGGGTTCCCATCAGAGCCTCCCATTACATCAGGGTTCCCATCAGAGCCTCCCATTACATCAGGGTTCCCATCAGAGGCTCCATTACATCAGGTTCCCATCAGAGGCTAATTACCAGTTATATTATTACATCAGGGATTCCCAGGGCTCATTAAGAGCCTCCCATTACATCAGGGTTCATCCAATATGATACAGGGAGCATCAACCATTACATCAGGGTTCCCATCAGAGCCTCCCATTACATCAGGGTTCCCATCAGAGGCTCCCATTACATCAGGGTTCCCATCAGAGCCTCCCATTACATCAGGGTTCCCATCAGAGCCTCCCATTACATCAGGGTTCCCATCAGAGCCTCCCATTAGATCAGGGTTCCCATCAGAGCCTCCCATTACATCAGGGTTCCCATTAGAGCCTCCCATTACATCAGGGTTCCCATCAGAGGCTCCCATTACATCAGGGTTCCCATCAGAGCCTCCCATTACATCAGGGTTCCCATCAGAGCCTCCCATTAATCAGGGTTTTCCCCATCAATTACATCATGGGTTCCCATCAGAGCCCCCCATTAGGTTCAGGGTTCCCATCAGAGAGCCAAGTAGTTGATCAGGGTTCATCAGAGCCTCCCATTACATCAGGGTTCCCATTAGAGCCTCCCATTACATCAGGGTTCCCATCAGAGCCTCCCATTACATCAGGGTTCCCATCAGAGCCCCCCATTACATCAGGGTTCCCATCAGAGCCTCCCATTACATCTGGGTTCCCATCAGAGCCCCCGATTACATCAGGGTTCCCATCAGAGCCCCCCATTACATCAGGGTTCCCATTACATCAGGGTTCCCATCAGAGCCCCCCATTACATCAGGGTTCCCATTACATCAGGGTTCCCATCAGAGCCCCCCATTATATCAGGGTTCCCATCAGATGGGTTCCCATCAGATTCCCTCCTACATTAAGTTCCCCATCAGAGTCCCCATTTACTTCAGGGTTCCCATCAGGTTCCCCCATTACATCAGGATTACCATCAAAGTCCCCCCTTACATCAGAGTTCCTACCTTACATCGGGGTTCCCATCAGAGACCCCTTTTACAACCAAGTTCCCCCTTACATCAGGGTTCCCATGAGAGTCCCTCCTTACATCAGGGTCACCATGAGAGTCGCCCCCTCCCCCCCCCCCCTTAAATTAGAATTCCCTTATACATGGGGATTCATACTACATCTCACTTTGTTTCGTTGGGAATTTTCTGGTGTTTGTGTGACAAATGATTGGCGTAGCGTCCGGCACAGAACCGTCTTGTTTCTGCTCATCGCTTTCACTTGTTATACTTCTGTCCTGAGAATTTGGTTATTTTGGAGGAAAACGAAGGTGTAACAGCTGAATGTAAACCAGCATTTTAATTGTAACATATAATCTGTAAATGTGTTGCCTTTGTTGCTCAGTATGTCTTCAATGGAGTGATTTTCCTTATCTGTATTGTGTGTTTGTCTGTCTTCCAGCAATGGGTAGAAGGGCTCAGATCTATCACGCATAACTTTAGAGCCAACAACGTCAGTCCAATGACATGTCTCAAAAAACAGTAGTCTTCAGGATGTGAGTCCTAATCCGTCTGTTTTTATAGATGTCTGTCCGAATCGCATTTTTTTATGGTTAATTAGGAACACCCTTTGTGATGTTTGGGGGGTTGGATAACTAGCCAGGGCCATGTGTTTGTATAAAGTTTTACTTCTCCAAAAAGATCAAACAACGCAGCCTATTTTTGTTTTTGGAAAATAATTTTTAAAAAAAGGGAAATACATTTTGGTATTTGGGTTTACCGTGGTAAGAATTGTCCCTCAACAAGGTTTAACCACTTTAGCTTTAGGTTTAGCCAATTCGGCACTGCGTCGCTTTAACTGACAATTGCGCGGTCGTGCGACGTGGCTCCCAAACAAAATTGCCGTCCTTTTTTCCCCCCACAAATAGAGCTTTCTTTTGGTGGTATTTGATCACCTCTGCGGTTTTTATTTTTTGCGCTATAAACAAAAATAGAGTGACAATTTTGAAAATAATTCAATATTTTTTACTTTTTGCTATAATAAATATCCCCCAAAAATATATATATAACATTTTTTCCTCAGTTTAGGCCGATACGTATTCTTCTACATATTTTTGGTAAAAAAAAATCGCAATAAGCGTTTATCGATTGGTTTGCGCAAAATGTATAGCATTTACAAAATAGGGGATAGTTTTATTGCATTTTTATTTTAAAAAAAAACGTTTTTTTTACTACTAATGGCGGCGATTTTTTTTTCCTGACTGCGACATTATGGCGGAAACATCGGACAATTTTGAAGACAAAGAAAAATGGATAGCCGCACTCCAAAACCTGATGGGTGGTCTTTTATTCAATAGACAGCATGTACAAAAATAGGGTCACAGCAGTAGAAACAAGGAACAGCCGACGCGTTTCGCACTGGATCAGTGCTTATTCATGCTCCAGTGCGAAACGCGTCGGCTGTTCCTTGTTTCTACTGCTGTGACCCTATTTTTGTACATGCTGTCTATTGAATAAAAGACCACCCATCAGGTTTTGGAGTGCGGCTATCCATTTTTCTTTGTCTTCATTTTGCTTAGTGCACCGCCAGCACCCTCGGTATCCTGCACCACCTGTAACCATTTAGTGATCCCACCTGGAGCGGTGACTCCTTTCTCTCTATCGGACAATTTTGACACATTTTTGGGACCATTGTCATTTTCACAGCAAAAAATGCTATAAAAATGCACTGATTACTGTGAAAATGACAATGTCAGTTTAGGAGTTAACCACTAGGGGGCGCTGTAGGGGTTAAGTGTGACCGCATGTGTGTTTCTAACTGTAGTGGGCGGGCTGGACGTGTGACGTCATTGATCGCCTTTCACTATATCAGGGAACAGACGATCACTGACACTGCCACAACGAAGAACAGGGAAGGTTTGTTTACACTCACCTCTCCCCGTTCTTCAGCTCCGGGGACCGATCACAGGACACCAGTGGAGATCAGATCCGCGGGTCCCGCGGCTGTGGTCACGGAGCTTCGGACCGGGTCACGGGCGTGCGCCCGTGACCCACGGCGGGGCATTTAACAATCACATACAGGTACGTGATTGTGCCCAGCCGTGCCTATTCTGCCGACGTATATCGTTAGGCGGTCCTTAGGTGGTTAAAGTCCCGCCCCCAATTAGACCAGAAGCATCTCAGCAGCCAAACAGCGCACAGCTCCCTTACCACTGTGTCCTGTTCTACACAACACTTCATGGACACAGGCTGGCTAATTTATGTTCCACTTATACCTCTATCAAGAGTAAGGGGGCCCGGGTACTGCCCTGGGGAACATGTATCAATGGCAATAAAAAAAAAAAAAAAACAACGCTGATTTTTATGATGCTTTAAAAAGTTAGGAGCCAGAAAACGCGCCCCGTCCCCGCCAAGCTCACGCGCAGAAGCGAACGCATACGTGAGCAGAGCCCGCATATGTAAACGTTATTCAAACCACACATGTGAGGTATCGTCGTGATTGGTAGAGCGAGAGCAATAATTCTAGCACTAGACCTCCTCTGTAACTCAAAACATGCAACCTGTAGAATTTTTTAAACGTCGCCTATGGAGATTTTAAAGGGTAAAAGTTTGTCCCCATTCCACGAGCGGACGCAATTTTGAACATGTCACATGTTGGGTATCAATTTACTCGGCGTAACATTATCTTTCACAATATAAAAAAAATTGGGGAAACTTTACTGTTGTCTTATTATTTTATTAAAAAAGGTGCGCTTGTAGGACCGCTGCGCAAATACGGTGTGATAGAAAGTATTACAACGACCGCCATTTTATTCTCTAGGGTGTTAGAATGAAAATATATATCATGTTTGGGGGGGGGGGGTTCTAATTAGAGGGAAGGAGATGGCAGTGAAAATGATGAAAAACACATTAGAACTGTGTCCTGTGTCTCCGTGCACCCCCACCTCCCCCGCGGGCCCGCGCTGGCCGGTAAGTTGAGGCCGCGGCTTTGCGGCCTATTGCAGGCCTAAGCTTCCCCGGGCGCCAGGTCACAATTTCTTGTCGCAATTACGTCCGGCTGCCCGGATTTCGTCGAGGCCTGCTTTAAGTTAAAAAAATGAAAAAATCCTTTAGACCCCTTTCACACTAAAGCGTTTTTACAGCGTTTTAGCGTTAAAAATATCGCTATTAAAACGCTCTCCATGCATCTCAATGCACCCTTTCACATTGAGTCCTGCAAGCAGCATCTTTGGAGCAGCTTTTGGGCGCTAAAAAAAACCGTTCCAAAAACACCCCTCTCCATTAAAATGAATTGAATGCGCTGTAAAAACACCTTACCCTTTCACACTGAGGGACTGCAGAAACACCCTAAAATGTTAGGGTCTTAGCGGTGCTTTACCAGCACATTGGGATTGCGGGTGAGGCCGCGTACACACGGCAGAGAACCTCGACGGGCAGAACACATCGTTCCGCCCGTCGAGGTTCTCTCCCGGCCGTCGAATACGGCGACCCGCCCGTCGGGAATGGCAACCAGCCATTCTTCCAGGCGGGCCGTCGAGGAAATAGAGAGCGTGCTCTCTATTTCGGCTCGACGGGCTTCCAGACGGGAAGCTCGCCGAGACCGTACACACGGCCGAGGTCCTCGCTGGAATGTGCATTCCAGCGAGGTTCTCGCTGATTTTCAGCGAGAACCTCGGCCGTGTGTACGGCGCCTGAGGCTTTGCTCGAATCAGAGATGTATTATGGCCTAGGCCGACAAGGCCCAGGCCTAGGGCGGCACTTTGCGGGGGGCGGCGAAAAAGCAACAGGAGGGAAGGAGGGGGGGCAGGCAGATACGAGGTGAACAAAGTGATGGGAGAGGAGAGGGTGGTATGGGGATATATGCTGGGGAGTGATTTTAGAGGGAAGAAGATATGTGCTAGTGGGGCGGCTGATTCCCCCCCCCCCCCCCCCACTAGCACATATCTTCTTCCCTCTCAAATCACTCCCCAGCACATATCCCCATACCACCCTCTCTCCCCAAATTAAAAGATGCTCTGCCCCCCTGTACTCATCCCATGAAAATTACAGGACGGTTCTTAAAAAGGAAGGGGTGCGTCATATATAAAATAGGGGGTGCGCGAGGTTCACCAGGCACAGAAAGTTTGGGTGTCCTGAGAACACCCTAATGGGCAAAGTTCAGGCCCTACTCATTGAGTAGTTGAACACTACTCATAGACTTATCTCTTTTAGCTGTCTTTATACTCCCAGCTCTCGCCGCTCTCCACATGGAAATGGTTCATATAATACAAAGCCTACTCTGATTGGGCAAGAGGAAAGGGGGGTGGGGTGGGCAGAGTGACTGCAAACAACTCTGCAGATGCTGCATTAGCTACCCAAAGGTTCAGCACCTGAAAGAAAGAAGTGTAGTAATACTGGAAGGACTTTAGCTCCCCACCCAGGCGCCGCAGAGGTGGGTGCGCCGAAGCTCCAAAGTGCTCCCATCCCTTCTCCTTGTCTGTGTCCAGAGGCGGAGCGCATGTAGCGGGTGCTGCGGTTCCCCATCCCGCTTGCTCTCCGCTGGCATCTGACAAGAGCGCATACCTCCCGCTGTCCCCGGAATCCGGGCTGGGTACCGCAGCGGAGCCTAGTACCGGAAAACACGTTCCAGTACTAGGCTTCACTAACTAATTGTGTCTACTGTGTCTACTGTCTGCCCCGCACCCTCTGCGTGATCTATTGGACAAGTACTGATCTATAGGGACACCTGATGTGGGGGCTCTGATGGGGACACCTGCTGTGGGGGGCTCTGATGGGGGACACCTGCTGTGGGGGCTCTGATGGGGGACACCTGCTGTGGGGGGCTCTGATGGGGGACACCTGCTGTGGGGGGCTCTGATGGGGGACACTTACTGGGGGGGCGATGATGGGGGACACCTGCTGTGGGGGGCTCTGATGGAGTCACCTGCTGTGGAGGGCTTTGATGGGGAGACCTGCTGTGGGGGACTGATGGGGGACACCTGCTGGGGGGCTCTGATGGGGGACACCTGCTGGGGGGACTCTGATGGGGGACACTTGCTGGGGGGGCTCTGATGGGGGACACCTGCTGTGGGGGGCTCTGATGGGGGACACCTGCTGGGGGGCTGATGGGGACCTCTGTTGTGGGGGACTGATGGGGGACACCTGATGTGGGGAACTGATGGGGGACACCTGATGTGGGGGCTCTGATGGGGGACACCTGCTGGGGGGGGCTCTGATGGGGGACACCTGCTGGGGGGGCTCTGATGGGGGACATGTGCTGTGGGGGGCTCTGATGGGGGACACCTGCTGTGGGGGGCTCTGATGGGGACACCTGCTGTGGGGGGCTCTGATGGGGGACACCTGCTGTGGGGGGCTCTGATGGGAGACACCTGCTGGGGGGGACTCTGATTGGAGACACCTGCTGGGGGGACTCTGATAGGGGACACCTGCTGGGGGGACTCTGATGGGGGACACTAATGAAGACTTCTTAGGAGAGCATCTCTGTGTTTGAGTCGTAGCCAAAGAAACATCTGTAAAGGGGAGGAGTTAGTAAGATGACCACGCCCATGTGGGGGTGCCAGAAATATTTCTGCACCCATGATCTAATTACTACACCTGAGCAGTCACATTCCTTTATCAATAGAATTCAAACAAAACAGACGGCCTGTCTCCGACAGAATGGTATTCACACCTGAGCATCAATAGGCTTTAAACCGTGTTATCACACAATTGAAAGGTCTTTCAGGAGCCAGCCTCACTTAGCATTTCAACAGCCTGTTAAACAGAGGAATGAGTCACTGTCCTATTGACCTGGTCAGGTCAACATAAACCACTTGTAATATTCCAGTATATCCTGCAAACATGAATTATGATTTATTAGTCACCCTATGCCCAAAAGGGGCACAGGGTGATCCTAGACCCAAGAGTTATTAGTGACGCTGACACAGGAGTACCTCTCATCCTTCCAAAGTCTCTGGTTGTCACGTGTCATTCCGTTACAGCGTTCATACGCTATTAAAGGCAGGAAGGGGTTAATAATAATAATAATAATAAAAAGACTGAACAGCTCTTTTCTTTTGAACACTAAATGTATTCTTCGGTTGAATTTTTGAGCTCAGTGAGAAAACAGATGTTTTTCTGTTGCCAATAAAGGCCGGTTGTGTTCAGCGGTAGCGGCGGCCGTACATATTTTCCCAGCGCTCCCATGGCCCGGCTCTCCCAGATTTCCCATAGGGTCGCTCCATGTGATTTCTTGGTGTGAATTCTGATAGACTCGGTTCTGGAAGGGCCACAGGGGCCCCCGGGGGAAAGGCGACTGAGCTTCACAGCCAACTGTCCTTCAATTCTTATCTGATAAAGTCCAACGGAAGCAAAGAACAAAAGAGGATCCCCCAACAGTTCCACGTAACGTACCGCCTGCATTTAGCTCTGGAGTCTCCAAACTTTTGAGTCCGAGGGCCACATTGTATCAGCTTTATAAATGCTGGAATAGAATATAAATGAATCAATAGGTTTGACTTTTTTTTGTAATCAGATATGCTTCACAACAGAGAAAAAAAATATTAAAGTCCCCATTTAGAAGAGTCCCTCTTCACGATTGGGCCCCATGTTAGAGTGCCCCCCTTACTTGGTGTATCTAATCGTTAAAGAGTATCCCCCTTACGGGGGAATGGCCCCATCAGAGTCCCCCTTACATCGCAGATTCAGAGTCCCCCCTTACATCGGCTGGCCCCATCAGAGCCCCTAAATACATCGCAGGCCCCATGATCACAGTCCCCCATTACATCGCAGGCCCCATCAAGCCCCCCTTACATCGGAATGCAGATGCCCCATCACAGTCCCCCTTACTTATAGCAGGCCCCATCATGCCCACCTAAGAGGGGGCCCCACATAGAGTCCCCCTACATCGCACCCCATGTACCCCCTTACATGTTGACAATCAGAGTCCCCCCCATCAGTACCCCCCCCCACATTTTCGGCAAAGGCCCCATCATTCTGATGGTCCCCCCTTACATCGCAGGTTATAGGCCCCATCAGTGTCCCCCATTGCATCGAGCCCATCAGAGTCCCCCCTTACATCGCAGGCCCCATCAGAGCCCCCCTTACATCGCAGGCCCCATCAGAGTCCCCCCTTACATCGCAGGCCCCATCATAGTCCCACCTTACATCGCAGACCCCATTAGAGTCCCCCCTTATATCAGGAATACCCCCTTACATCGAAAGACCCCAGGTAGAGTCCCCCTTACAAAAGGTATCACATGCCCCATTAAATCAAGTCCCCCCTTACATCGCAGGCCCCATCAGGATCCCCCCTTACATGTCGCAGGCCCCATCAGATACCCCCTTACAGGTCCAGGCCCCATCATAGAGTTCCCATTGATAAAATGCAGTTGGCCCCATCATAGTCCCCCTTACATGGAAGGCCCCATATGAGTGTCCCCCTTACATCGCAGGCCCCATCAGTCCCCCCCTTAACATCGCAGGCCCCATCATAGTCCCCCCTTATATCGCAGGCCCCATCAGAGTACCTTGATCATGAGGTGAAATCAGACCCCGGTAGAGGTCCCCCTTAAGTCACAGGCCCCATCAGAGTTTCCCTTACATGGGATATGATTGTGTAAAAAGTAGCAGGTCCTTCAGAGCCCCCCTTACATTAGGGACTCCATCTTACTGGTACATTTCAACAGTCCCCATCAGACCCCCTTATTCAGGGACTACCATATATCCCACCCCCCCTTTATATCACAGTCCCATGTCAGATCTTATCATCTTAATTCATGTCAGTTACCTTTAGACATCTTAGTTTACCCCATATGATTGTCCCACCTCTACATCATGGATCCCAAATCATATCCAAAATCTCCAGAGAGGTACATCACAGCCCCCTCAGATTTCCCTCTTACATCATAGTTCCCCTCAGAATCCCCCCTTTATATCACAATCCCAATCAAAGTACCTTCCTTACTCCCAGAATATGTATGAGGAGTCACTCCCTTACATCCAGGTCCCTTACACCAGTGGTTAAGGGAGTCCCCCTTAGTTCCAATGGCTGTCTTACATTCAAGGGACCTCAGTCCCATGGGGCCCTAGTTGACATCAAGGTTCCCTTTAGAGTACATAGTCCCCTCAGAGGCCCCCCCTTAATTCACAGTTGGAAAAAAGATTGAGTCCCCTGCTGAACATCAGGATGATATGAAAAGTGCTTGTTAGGACACCAGTATTACATCAAATGTTATAAGTATTCCCCACCGGGATGTGCTGAGGGAGGGGCCATGGATGAGATGGAGGGGGGGGGGGAGTGGATAGGAACTGATCTGAACCCTCAGTTTGTGCTCTGAGGATCTGCCGCTGACCCTAGCTGCAGGCCAAAGGCATAACTAGAACCTTAAGGGCCCCGATGCAAGAAATCATGAAGGGCCCCCCTGGCCCCCAACCGGGGCCCTTCCCACTGATTCCCGGGGCTCTTTTCTCCCATTGTGGTACCTTTCATTATGTCCCGTAGTGCAGCGCTGTATACTGGCCTAGGCCAACAAGGTCCAGGCCTAGGGCAGCACGGAAAGGGTCCCCGCAGGCTTGCACTACACTGTTAATGTAGCGGCAGTCTTATGGGGCAGGCTGGGCTGAGAGGCAAATTAGTCTAGCGCCCCCATACAGCGGCCGCACTGCTCCTGGTATGCACTGTGGAGGGGGGTTCTGCTGTACCATTGGCATGGTTATATCTCCTTAGTCCTCTCCATAAAATTATCAGAAATTTCTGCTTAAAGTAGAACTATAGGCAACACTTTATTTTTAATTTTTGATAGAGTAAAGGGGGGGGTTAAAGCCCCGGTCAGTTTATTTTTTACCATTACCGTCCCATTGCAGAAATTTCCCTTTATTTTCTACCCCCATAGCCAAACAGGAAGTGAGAGGAAATCTATGCAAATTAAGGGAATTCATTGCCCCCCGCCAACCGACCCTCAGAACTAGTGTCCCCACTAATTTTTTTAGGGCGGGTCTTAAACCGAAAAGGGCGTGACCTTGCCAGGAAGGGGTGTGTCATATTTAATTTAGGGGGTCCGCAAGTTTAGTCAGGCCTAGGGCACCACAAAACCTAAATACACCACTGCCGTGGTGGGCCACCTGCCTGCAGTCTTGGGGTCTACCCTCGGTGGTAGAATGCCAGAGCCCTGTTGCAAGTGCAACCTTTGCAGCCATGGTAGTTCCGCCACTTGTGTCAGTGGCTCGCGACCCCAAGGCTGGGCTTAAAGAATCACGTACAGGTACGTGATTGTGGCTGTGCCCAGCCGTGCCATTCTGCCGACGTATATCGGTGTGAAGGGGTCCTTAAGTGGTTAACTATCGCATGCAGGGACCACTACTTATCTATCGCATGTATTTATTTTCCTGCATTTATTTTCCTTTGTGACTTGACTTTAATGTTTTATTCAATATTTACTAATCCTTAGAGAGAGAATTTTTTTCCGACGGATGTCGGCTAAAACTTGTCTTGCATACACACGGTCGCACAAATGTTGTCGGAAATTCCGATCGCCAAGAACGCGGAGACGTGCAAAACTAAGACGAGCCGAGAAAAATAAAGTTCAGTGATTCTGAACATGCGTGGGATTTTTGTGCGTCGGAAATGGCTACACACGATCGGAATTTCCGACAAGAACTTTTGTTGTCGGAAAAATTGAGAACCTGCTCTCAAACATTTGCTCACATTGGACATTTGTTTCGGAAATTCCGATCGTGTGTACGCGGCATCACTGTAAGGTCAGGGGTCTCTAAATTGCAGCCTGGGGGCCAGCAGTCCTTTGCTTGCTTTTATGTTTCATCCACTGATACCAACAATAGGACATAACACCCCCCCCACACACACACACACACCAATAAAGGGACACAATTCCTCCCAATTACACCAATGATGGGGCACAATTCCTCCAATGACAACAATTATGGGGCACTATCCCCCCCGATGATACCAACAATGGGCCACAATTTATCTTAATGATACCAATAATGGGGCCCAATGACATTAATGATGGGGTACAATTCCTCTCAATGACACCAACGATGGGGAACAATTACTCCCACTAAGACAGACAATGGGGCATTATTTTTCTCTCAATGTTGTGGCGACCTTTTCTACTCCCAATGGCCACAGGCCGGCCCCCTAATATCTGAAGGACAGTAAACCGGCCCTTTGTTTAGAAAGTTTGGAGACCCCTGCTGTAGATAAAGGGTATGGACTTTGTTATACAATTTATAAATTGATACAATAGAAATTAGGGTTGTCCCGATACCAGTATCGGTATCGGGACCGATACCGAGTATTTGCGGGAGTACTTGTACTCCCGCAAATACCCCCGATACCCAAATAGAATACTTCCCCCCCGTCCCACACCACTGCCGCCAAAGCCGCCGCATCGAAAGCCGCGCCGCATGGGTTAAACATCACAGCTTTCATTTGAATAGCTGTAGTGTTCCTGCGCGTATAGACACTCTCCCTTGCTCAGGATTGGATGGGTGATCGTGATCTGTCCAATCCCGAGCAAGGGGGAGTGTCTATACGCGCGGGCAAAACAGCTATTCAAATGAATGCTGGGATGATCTCCGTGCGGCAGCGGCGGCTAGGTATGGACATGGCTGGAGGGACATGGCTGCATATGTGGGGGACATGGCTGCATATGTGGGGGGACATGGCTGCATATGTGGGAGACATGGCTGCATATGTGGGGGGACATGGCTGCATATGTGGGAGACATGGCTGCATATGTGGGGGGACATGGCTGCATATGTGGGGGGACATGGCTGCATATGTGGGGGACATGGCTGCATATGTGGGGGGACATGGCTGCATATGTGGGAGACATGGCTGCATATGTGGGGGGACATGGCTGCATATGTGGGGGGACATGGCTGCATATGTGGGGGGACATGGCTGCATATGTGGGAGACATGGCTGCATATATGGGGGACATGGCTGCATATATGGGGGACATGGCTGCATATGTGGGGGGACATGGCTGCATATGTGGGAGACATGGCTGCATATGTGGGGGGACATGGCTGCATATGTGGGGAGACATGGCTGCATATGTGGGGGGACATGGCTGCATATGTGGGAGACATGGCTGCATATGTGGGGGGACATGGCTGCATTTGTGGGGGACATGGCTGCATATGTGGGGGGACATGGCTGCATATGTGGGAGACATGGCTGCATATATGGGGGACATGGCTGCATATGTGGGGGGACATGGCTGCATATGTGGGGGGACATGGCTGCATTTGTGGGGGACATAGCTGCATATGTGGGGGGACATGGCTGCATATGTGGGGGGACATGGCTGCATTTGTGGGGGACATGGCTGCATATGTGGGGGACATGGCTGCATATATGGGGGACATGGCTGCATATGTGGGGGGACATGGCTGCATATGTGGGGGGACATGGCTGCATATGTGGGGGACATGGCTGCATTTGGGGACATATTTTAAAAAAGTATCGGTATTCGGTATCGGCGACTACTTGAAAAAAAGTATCGGTACTTGTACTCGGTCCTAAAAAAGTGGTATCGGGACAACCCTAATAGAAATGTAATCATTTATAATAGATTCAGGAAAACATTGCATTATGACCAATATATCAATTTGATGATCATAGTAAATCAGATTTTTTTTTTCTTATGATAATCAGCTCCATCTAGTGGCCATAATGCAGTATTTTCCTAATTCACTCTATTCTTTATAAATGAGTAACATTTGACCTGGAAAGAAAATAGCCTAATTCCGTAAAATGTTGTCCACTATTTGCACAGAACGAATGTATCGCAGGTTCAAAAGACAAACAGCTCTGCGATTGTTTTGTTTTTTTTATAAACACGCACCCATGTGTGATAATACACACAATTATGTGCCTTTTCATATATGAGTGTGTATTAATAATATATATTTATATATATATATATATATATAGAAAAAATGAAGTCGCGCTACAAATGGCATACAGTGAAAAAAATAAAATAAGTGAAAAGTGTCATTAGTGCAAACTGATACATCACATGAGCAAACTTTTCAAAGAACACAATAATGGTGAACAGTGAACATGATTTCAAGTCCATATGGTAATTATACAGTCCATCAAGGGATATATTAAATAAACAGAAAGAATTTCCCGGTGTTGATAGATCCACGAACAGGTGTGTGTAATGACAAGACAAAGACCTCCACCGCACAGAAAACACTGACCCTTACCAGAGTCTATGATCTCACCGAGATCAATATCAGCAAATTGTAACATTCATATTTCAGCAGGGAACAGAAGGGGACATCCATTTATTGTAGCCGGTAGGTGTATTCAGCTCAAACAGCGATCAAATATCAACCCGTGGTCCCATAAAAAAAATCAAGAGAAATCCACATAGTGTAAAACCGTACATTTAATGGATAAGAAAAAAGATTGTGCGCACTTACATCAATCCATATTAAAAACAGCATATAGCAGCATAAAATTCAAAAAGAGCCGGCCGGCGTTTGGAGCGTGTTACCCGTCTTCCGGGTCCTCACACGTGATGCGGTGACGTCAGCGCGTCGCCTCCTGACGTTTCGTCACAAAAGGGACTTGATCACGTGATCAAGTCCCTTTTGTGACGAAACGTCGGGAGGCGACGCGCTGACGTCACCGCATCACGTGTGAGGACCCGGAAGACGGGTAACACGCTCCAAACGCCGGCCGGCTCTTTTTGAATTTTATGCTGCTATATGCTGTTTTTAATACGGATTGATGTAAGTGCGCACAATCTTTTTTCTTATCCATTAAATGTACGGTTTTACACTATGTGGATTTCTCTTGATTTTTTTTATGGGACCACGGGTTGATATTTGATCGCTGTTTGAGCTGAATACACCTACCGGCTACAATAAATGGATGTCCCCTTCTGTTCCCTGCTGAAATATGAATGTTACAATTTGCTGATATTGATCTCGGTGAGATCATAGACTCTGGTAAGGGTCAGTGTTTTCTGTGCGGTGGAGGTCTTTGTCTTGTCATTACACACACCTGTTCGTGGATCTATCAACACCGGGAAATTCTTTCTGTTTATTTAATATATCCCTTGATGGACTGTATAATTACCATATGGACTTGAAATCATGTTCACTGTTCACCATTATTGTGTTCTTTGAAAAGTTTGCTCATGTGATGTATCAGTTTTTTGCACTAATGACACTTTTCACTTTTTTATTTTTTTCACTGTATGCCATTTGTAGCGCGACTTCATTTTTTCTATATATTGTTTGGTGTTGTATAACACCTTTGAGACGCTGCTCAATATTTGTCCACTTATTTTGTTTAGATTTGCGCATTTTTCTCCTGTTTAACTGTTATATATATATATATATATATATATATATATATATATATATAAAATTGCGCAATTTGTTTTATTACATTATATGTGGATTTTATAATATATCTTTTTTTTTTTTTTTCAGCTGGATGAAACTTATGTTCCTCACCAACATCAATGGAAAAATCCCAGTTCGAAGGTAAGACGTGAATTGAGCGGGTCGGGGAAATGAAGCGGTCAGACATTGCATGGTGTCAAAGGGGGAAGACATAAAGGCACTCACATATGCCATCATCCGTAATATTCAATAGAAACGTTTTGTGACTGCGAAAAAACAGTAAGGCCGCGTACACACGATCGAATTTGTCCGCTCACACTGGTCCGTGGGAACCGGTTCAGCAGACAACTCCGATCGTGTGTACGGGCTAGCGGACATGTCTGACCGGCGGACAAATTTTAAAACATGCTTTTTTTTTTTTTTTTGTCTGCCGGCGGGGATTTTGATCCGATGGTGTGGCGATTTAGTTCGCATGTGCCGCGCTATATCAGTTTTTCATTCATTCATTCATTATTATAGCAAAAAGTTAAAAATATTGAATTTTTTTCACAATTGTCGCTATATTTTTGTTTATAGCGCAAAAACGAAAAACCGCAGAGGTGATCGAATACCACCAAAAGAAAGCTCTATATGTGGGGAAAAAAGGACGTCAATTTTGTTTGGGAGCCACGTCGCACGACCGCGCAATTGTCAGTTAAAGCGACGCAGTGCCGAATCGCAAAAACTGTCTGGGTCCTTTAGCTGCCTAAAGGTCCGGGTCTTAAGTGGTTAGGGTGTTAGAAAAAAATGTATACTGTTTGGGGGTTCTAAGTAAGTTTTCTAGCAAAAAAAATGTTTTCAACTTGTAAACACCGAGTCTGAAAAAGAGGCTCGGTCCTTAAGTGGTTAACATGCACTGTTTGCTCTAAACAAACGGAAATGAGGGGGGAAAAGGAGAGGTACGGGAACTCATGAAGGGCTTTACAAGGAGGCAGAAAAACTGTGTCTATTAATTTTCTATACTTTATATAAACTATCTCTTAGCATGCATCCTGTAAAATCTCTTATCTTTCCCCTCCCCCCCCCTAGTATCACACGGACATTTGCATCAGGAAGGACGGAAAAAGGCATCTTTCAAGCGCTGAAAGAATTAGGTTTTCCGAGTGGAAAGGTGGGTATTTTTCTGGCGGTAGGTCTATGTCTTCTCCAAATTTGCCGGGCGCGGTATTTCTGCGGGAGATAAAAAAAAAAAGATTTAAGAAGTTGGTCGGTCATACTATCGCTCGGCATCCGTCCAATACAGGGGCGGACTGACCATTGAGACGCTTGGGCCCCATGCCACTAGGGGGCCCCATCACGGTTGCCAGGCTCAGTAAAACCAGGGACAGTATGTAAAAATCTGTGTTTTTTTTTACATCTGTCCCTGATATGTCGGAAACTGACATGCTTTTGATGTGAAAATCCTGAGATTTTAGCTGCCCCGGCTCTGTACTGCCTCCTGGCGTGGTTGCCATCTGTAAGCCCAGGGGCCCCATAATCTTCTATTGCCCGGGGGCCCCATAATCTTCTATTGCCCGGGGGCCCCATAATCTTCTATTGCCCGGGGGCCCCATAATCTTCTATTGCCCGGGGGCCCCATAATCTTCTATTGCCGGGGGCCCGCCCATTAATCTTCTATTGCCCGGCCCCATAATCTTCTATTGCCCTGGGGCCCCATAATCTTCTATTGCCCTGGGGGGCCCCATAATCTTCTATTGCCCGGGGGCCCCATAATCTTCTATTGCCCGGGGGCCCCATAATCTTCTATTGCCCGGGGGCTCCATAATCTTCTATTGCCCGGGGGCCCCATAATCTTCTATTGCCCGGGGGCCCCATAATCTTCTATTGCCCGGGGGCCCCATGAGTTGTCAGTCCGCCCCTGGTCCAATAGAAAGTAAAATACAGAATTCCTCGCCACTCCTTTCGCCAGCCGAGGGGAACAACGGAATCTATTTCTAGGAATTCATTCTAAACTAAAAAAACGTAATCTTTTCTTGTGAAGTGAATTTTTCATTTCTTTCTGTTTTGCAGAATGAGGACATCGAACACTCGACTTTTACATTCGATAAATTTTATGAGCTTACACAGAAGATTTGTCCTCGAACTGACATAGAAGAGCTTTTCAAAACAATGTAAGTTGGATCCTTGCATCCTGGTACAGAGCTGTTGCCAGGCCCTGGATCACCTGCTGGTGGCGCTCTGCTTCCCAGAGCGGAAGGTTGTAGTTCCGGTGTCCACCAGCGGGTGTCTCACAGTAGCCAACAGATCCCAACAATCAGTCTCCACCTGACGCTGGCTGCTGGGAGACACCCGCTGGTGGACACTGGAACTACAACCTTCCCGCTGTAGGAAGCACAGCGCCACCAGCAAGTGATCCGGGTTCTGAGAACCTTATATACTTTGGGGTTTGTTTATGGAACATTCGTTGCACGCAGGGCAGCCATCACACATTTTGGGGCCCCTTACACAGCTTTAGACAGGGCCCCCTGGAGCAGAGAACCCCGGGGGGGGGCACCTCTCTCCTGCCGCGAGATAATAAGCGCGGAGGGGGGTTGTGGCAACGAAAGTGTCATCTCTTCTCTTCTCTCCTGCCTTGAGTTGGTAAAGTCAAACGGAAAAAAAAATGGGGCCCCTTGCAGGTGTAATGCCTGTACCCTCCTGATGGCGGCCCTGGTTGCACGAATGTCAACAGCATTGCTGGCTGAATGAAATATCACTCTGTCCATGAGTCTCACTGTATGTTATCACCCCCACCCCCCCCCCCCTTCTTTGCCCCACTTTATGTATAAATGTAGCCACCAGGCCAGGGTTAAAGGATCACTAAACGAATTTTTTTTTGTTAGCTAAATAGCTTCCTTTACCTTACTGCAGTGCTGTTTTCATGTCCTCATTGTTCGTTTTTTGCTTTGAAGTTGCTGTAATTCTGCTCTGATCTCCACACTTCCTGCTTGTCTGGCTCCTTATGAAAAATCTCATGGCAGCTTTTCACTGTGGTCTAAGCTGTCATTACTGTGTGTCTAAAACTCCTCATCAGATTAATTTTAAAAACAAAACACTGCCCTGGATTTGTTTGTTTCTGTTCTGTGTGTCTCTTTATATCACAGAAACATGAAACCAGTTTAAAAACGAAAGTGAAACTAGAGGCACATTATATGATTGATTTTGTATCTATTTTTAATTATTTTTAAAAGGAATCAGTTAACTTTTATGGGCCAGATTCATGAAAGGTTACGCTGGCGGATCGAGTGATCCGCCAGCGTAACAGTGGCTTTGAGCCGGCGTTTCTGTTTTCTGTAACCAGAAAACAAGAAACGCCGGGTTGAAGTTCCGATGCGAGCAGCGTAACTGAGTTTCGCCATCGCATCGTTACTTCAACTTAAAAATGGCGCCGGGGGCGTTCTCCGCCGATTTACGCTCAAAAAAATATGTTAATGAGCGGAAATCGGCAATTCACGATCGACAATCCGGCGCGACGCAGTGACGTTACGACGTTTCCGGACGGGATACGCGGCGCATAGATATACCTACATGGGGCTGGAGTATCCTATGTTAGGTATAGGCGTCGTCATCGGCGTCGGGAAAAAAAAAAAAAAACGTCGCTTGCGTAAAACGGTCATGAATGGGAATGTGACGTCATTGACGTTCATTCACAGATTTTGGAGCATGCGCACGGGGATGTTTTGACACTCGACGCATGCGCAGTACGTCGGCGGCGGGATCGCGCGTAGTTAGCATACTACACGCCCCGTACCCGCGACATTTGAATTCCGCCGGCTCATTTGCGATGCGCTGCCGCAACTTTAGGAGCAAGTGCTTCGTGAATGACAGCACTTGCTCCTAAAAATTCGGCAGCGCAACGCAAATCAGAAGCGTTACTCCAGAGCAAAGATGCTCTGGAATACGTGAATCTGGCCCTATGTCTCTATACCCTGTAAACGGTCATTTCAGCAAAAAAAAATGTTTTACTTTAGTGACCCTTTAACCAATCGATCCTTTCATATAAACATTGATCTGATACTCCAGTTATGGACGATCTTTTACTAACCGTCTCCAGACTGCCCGGCCTGGTTATATATTAACAAGGTTCACCGACCAACAAGAAGCATCAGCTGAAGAACCATTTTTTTTTTTTTTGTTGCTGCGGCTCTTCCGTGTTATTTTTGTTGCATTTGTAGAATTAAGCGTATAAATGCGTCATTATTAACCACTTCCCGCCCGGTCAATAGGAGATTGACGTCCGGGAAGTGGTTATGAAATCGTGACTGGACTTTCTCCAACGTCCTACACGATTTCATGCTGCGCGGCGATCGGTGATGCGGGGTGTCAGTCTGACACCCTGCACCTCCGATCTCGGTAACGAGTCTCCGGCGGAGGCGCGCTACCACGTGATCAGCCGTGTCCAATCACGGCTGATCACGATGTAAACAGGAAGAGCCGTTGATGGCTCTTCCTCACTCGCGTCTGACAGACACGAGTACAGGAGAGCCGATCGGCGGCTCTCCTGACAGGGGGGGTTTGCGCTGATTGTTTATCAGCGCAGCCCCCCCTCGTATGCCCACACTAGACCACCAGGGAGTGCCCACACTGGAAGGGCAAAAATAAAATAAAAAAAGGGGCAAAAAAAAAAAAGTCAGGATTTTTTTTTAAACATGCCAGTAAAAAAAAAAAAGGGTGCCAGTCAGTGCCCACACATGGGCACTGACTGGCAACATAGATTCATCAGTGCCAACCCTCAGTGTCCATCAGTGCCACCCCACAGTGTCTATCAGTGCCACCCCTCAGTGCCAATCCATGCTCAGTGCCCATCTGTGCCACCCATAAGTACCCATAAGTGCCACCCATGAGTGCCCATCTGTGCCGCCTATGAGTGCCCATCAGTGCCGCCTATGAGTGCCCATCAGTGCCCCCTATGAGTGCCCATCAGTGCCCCCTATGAGTGCCCATCAGTGCCCCCTATGAGTGCCCATCAGTGCCACCTATGAGTCCCCATCAGTGCCACCTATGAGTCCCCATCAATGCCGCATACCAGCGCCGACTATCCGTGCCCATCAGTGCCACCTCATCGGTGCCCATCAGTACTACCTCATTGGTGTCCATCAGTGCCACCTCATCAGTGCCCATCAGTGCCACCATATCACTGCCTGCAATTGAAAGAGAAAACTTACTTATTTACAAAAAGTTAACAGAAAAAAATAAAAAATAAAAAAAAATAAAAAAAAATGTTAGTCTTTTATTAGTTGTTGCGCAAAAAATAAAAACCGCAGAGGCGATCAAATACCACCAAAAGAAAGCTCTATTTGTGGGGAGAAAACGACGCCAATTTTGTTTGGGTACAGTGCAGCATGATCGCGCAATTGTCATTCAAAGTGCGACAGCGCTGAAAGCTGAAAATTGGCTTGGGCGGGAAGGTGCGTAAGTGCCCCCCGGTATGGAAGTGGTTAATAGCGCTCGGTTTCTCGAACTGTTTATCTGAATGGCGTTCTGTTCATAAGTCAATGACGTTATTGATGAGAGATATTTGTTTTCCGAAGACTTAACTTTTTCCTAATTCATTTCTTTTCAGCAATGGAGAAAAATCGGATTGTTTAACGGTGGACCAATTAGTGAGCTTTCTAAATCAAGTAAGATTTCTTCATACATGAACTTCTCTAGCAGTCTTTGTGCCGCGGCGGCTTGCTCCTCCATCCTTCCATTGCATGGGCCCTCCAATCATCCAATCATCTGACCGCTGTCCCTGATTTGCCGATGACCTTCCCTCCATGCCAGGGGTCTCCAAACTTTCTGAACAAAGGGGCCAGTTTTCAGTTTGTTTGCGCCCCCCCAAAAGTTTTGAGCACCAGCCGCCTGTTCTGGGGGTCAGTAAGAAAAATCCCATCTCTAGTATTGGGGATAGGAGTTAGACATGTGCAGAATGGAATATTTTGTTTGGAAAATAAATTTATTTAGTTACCCCCGAAAATCGTTTTGATTTATTTTGTTTTTCGTTGGGGAATAGCTTTCGTCCGAAAATCCAATAATACTTGGTTTCTGTCGAATGGTCAAAAGAATATTCGACGGAACTTCGATACTTTGAGCCGAATCGTACATTTCCGTTCGAATATTCCGCCTACAAGAATTCTAATGTTGTATGATTAGTAATAATGTCCAATCTATTTTCTAATAAATCGAAATCTATTCTCTATACTGTCGAATCTTTTCCCTATGATGTCGAATCTTTTCCCTATAATGTCGAATCTTTTCCCTATAATGTCGAATCTTTTCTCTATGCTGGCGAATCTTTTCCCTATAATGTCGAATCTTTTCTCTATACTGTCGAACCTTTTCCCTATGATGTTGAATCTTTTCTCTATACTGGCGAATCTTTTCCCTATAATGTCGAATCTTTTCTCTATACTGTCGAATCTTTTCCCTATGATGTCGAATCTTTTCTCTATACTGGCGAATCTTTTCCCTATAATGTCGAATCTTTTCTCTATACTGTCGAATCTTTTCCCTATGATGTCGAATCTTTTCTCTATACTGTCGAATCTTTTCCCTATAATGTCGAATCTTTTCTCTATACTGTCGAATCTTTTCTCTATAATGTCGAATCTTTTCCCTATGATGTCGAATCTTTTCTCTATAATGTCGAATCTTTTCTCTATAACAGGGGTGTCAAACTCAATTTCGTCGAGGGCTGCATCAGCAGTGTGGTTGCCCTCAAAGGGCCGGTTGTATATAGGTCGCACTACATACAGAATGCAGAGTTTAGGTTTACGTCAGGATTACACTATGTACACAGTGCAGGGATTCAGGGGTGCGCTACGTACACAGTGCAGAGTCCGCACAGACCCCCATTACATCAGAGTCCGCACAGACCCCCATTACATCAGAGTCCGCACAGACCCCCTTGTAATGCTGTGGACTCAGATGTAAAGGGGGCTCTGCCCACCAAAGCCCCCCTCTTGCATTAGAGTTCACAGAGCACCCCTTCAATTCATTTTATATATACACTGGGAGGTGGGAGAGGGTGAGCTTACTCACCCTAGGATGGAGGGTCAGGGGCGGGCTGCCTGCAGCTTTTAAACGTGTGTTCACTCTTTACATTTTCCCGGGGATGTGTGGGAGGGGCAGACACAGAGGGTGTGAGCGGGCCAGACAGCACAGAGAGGCGGGAAGAGGAGGAGCAGCGTCTGAGGCTGAGCTGTGTGTGAGAGAGACACACGGCTTAGCCAATCAGCCGCTAACGTAGATTCACCGAAGCCCGGAGATAACACAGGCACGGCCGCATAGCGGTAGGTGAGCGGCGGCCGCGACCTGTGTTAGCGCTGTCGAGGCCGCGGGTGCCGCTTACCTCCCACTGTGCGGCCTGATTATCAACAGGCCACAGAGCGGGCGGCACTGGCCCGCGGGCCTGGAACAAGCGGTGGTGGCTGGCAGGCCACATGACAAGGCTTGGCGGTCCGGATTCGGCCCGCTGGCCTTGTGTTTGCCACCCCTGCTCTATAATGTCGAATCTTTTCTCTATACTGTCGAATCTTTTCTCTATAATGTCGAATCTTTTCTCTATGATGTCGAATCTTTTCTCTAAAATGTCGAATCTCTCTATATCGAATTTTTACCGCAACGAAAAAGAAAATAAAGCATTTTTTATGTCGGATCTTTCGGTTTTCGTTTCTTGCACTTTCGTAAAAATTACATGGCACCGTGGTCAGAAGGAGGAGAGTGGTGCCCCATCATTGGTGTCAGTGGGAGGAATAGTGCCTCATCAATGGTGTTTGTGAGTAGAATAGTGTCCTATCATTGTTGTCAGTGGAAGGAATAGTGTCTCATCATTGATATCAGTGAGATGTACAGTGCCCGTCATTGGTGTTAGTGGGAGGAATAGTGTCCCATCATTGGTGTCAGTGGGAGGAATAGTGCCTCATCATTGATATCAGTGAGAGGTACAGTGCCCGTCATTGGTGTTAGTGGGAGGAATAGTGTCCCGCCATTGGTGTTAGTGGGAGGAATAGTGTCCCATTATTGGTGTCAGTGGAAGGAATAGTGTCCCATCATTGGTGTCAGTGGGAGTAATAGTGCCCCATCATTGGTGTCAGTGGGAGGAATAGTGCCCCATCGCTGGTGTCAGTGGGAGGAATAGTGCCCCGTCAATTGTATGAGTGGAAGGAATAGTGCCCCTTCATTACTGTCAGTAGAAGAAATAGTGCCCCATCATTGGTGTCAGTGGGAGGAATATACGTCTCATCATTGTTGACATTGGGAGGAATAGTGCCTCATTATTGGTGTCAGTGGGAGGAATATTGCCCCATTGTTGGTATTAGTGGGAGGAATAGTGCCCCATTGTTGGTGTCAGTGGGAGGAATTAATGCCTTATTATTGGTGTCAGTAGAAGGAATAGTGCCCCATCATTGGTGCCAGGTGGAGGAATAGTGCCCCATCACTGGTATTGGTGGAAGGAATTAATGCCTCATCATTACTATCAGTGGGAGGAATTAATGTCTCATCATTGGTGTCAGTGGAAGAAATAGTGCCCCATCTTTGGCGTTAGTGGGAGGAATATTGCCCCATCATTGGTGTTAGTGGAAGAAATCGTGCCCCAATGTTGGTGTCGGTGGGAGGAATGGGGCTTCATCGTTGGTGATAGTGGAAGGATTAGTGCCTGATATCAGTGGTGCCCCAAGGGTCAGATAAAGGTAAGCAAACAGCCACATCCGGCCCACGGGCCACAATTTGGAGACGACTGGGTTAGGCAATCAAAGGAAATTGATGCCAAGATCCCTATATTTTTTTCCAAATCTAAAAAAAACTGAAAAATCAATACCGTGTTTCCCCAAAAATAAGCCCGGGTCTTAAAATAATTTTGGCAACAAAAGACACAGTAGGGCTTATTTTCGGGGTAGGTCTTACCATGTAATGTGATGTCTTCTCTCCCCCTCTCCCTCCCTGCCTGTCAGGAATCCCCAGTGTGAACTGAGATAAAATGCTTGTAAAATCCTATAATCCCCTCTATTACAGTATTATATCATGTACAATGTGTGTTTCTGTAATATAATTGAAGGGAAGAGAGCTCCAGCAGCTCTCATTCTTTTGTTGGCGGAAATTCCGACAGCAAAAGTCCGATGGAGCCTACACACGGTCGGAATTTCCATCCAAAAACTCACATCGGACTTTTCTTGTCGGAATTTCCGTTCGTGTGTACGGGGCATTACTAAAAACATTTAGAAGGGAAATGGAAGGAAAGGGTAAGTGAACCAACAGTGCACGAGCTTAAAGGAACCAATTTAGAAAATAAAAAACAAATATTTACAACCCCTTTAAGTTACATAACTCTACCAATTGTCCTGACATAGTAACTCGGAATAGAAATGACATACACAGCAAAGTTACTTTTCTCTGTCCTCTGTCAGTAACCTTCCAAAAACTAACATTTTATATAGATTTCAGAAACTTTTATCACTTAAAATTAGGGTTGTCCCGATACTAGTATCGGTATCGGGACCAATACCAAGCATTTGCCCGAGTACTTGTAAATGCTCCCGATGCCAGATCCGATACTTGTCATGTGTCCTCCTCCAGCCCCTCCTCCGTTTTGCTGCAGTCTCTCTCCCTCTGTGCCCCCCGCCGTGTTTTCCTTCTCCTCCGTGCCCCACAGCTATTTCCTTCTCTCCTCCGTGTCCCCTGCCGGTGTTTTCCTTCTCCCTCTGTGTCCCCCGCTGTTTCCTTCTCTCCCCCATGTCCCCCGTTGTTTCCTTCTCACCCCATGCGTCCCCCGCTGTATCCTTCTCTCCCCTCTGTCCCCCGCTGTTTCCTTTTCTCCCCCGTGTCCCCTGCTGTTTCCTTCTCTCCCCCGTGCCCCCCGCTGTTTCCTCCTCTCCCCCGTGCCCCCCGCTGTTTCCTTCTCTCCTCCATGCCCCCCGCTGTTTACTTCTCTCCCCCGTGCGTCCTCCGCTGTTTCCTTCTCTCCCCCGTCCATCCCCCGCTGTTTCCTTCTCTCCCCCGTGCGTCCCCCACTGTTTCCTTCTCTCCTCCGTGTCCCCCTGGAACTGTCAGGATGGAGAGCGGCGGTAGGAGCCGGTAAACCCGGCTCCTTACTGTTCCGAATGGACAGAGTCAGCGATGACTGACTGTCCATTCACAGAACTGAAACATCGTAAAACTGTGATTACAATGTTTCAGTTTATGAATGAAGAGAAGATGCTGTCTTCTCTCCATTCATTTTCAGCTCAGCTGAGGCAGCTGAAAAAAATGACGGGGGAATCTGTGTCCTTAGTACCTTTCTCTGTCTCAAAGGGGAGATGTCCGAGGTCTGTTAAGACCCCTGATATCTCACCAAAGCCTCCCCAACAGGGCTGATTAAAAAAAAAAATTGCAATAAATAAAAAAAATGTAAATAATACTAAAAAATTTAAAAACACACTGCCCTCCTCCCTCGAAAAAAAAAAAACGCCACTGTAAAAAAAAAAAAAAACCCACTGTCACATGACATTTAAAAAAAAGGTATCGGTATTCGGTATCGGCGAGTACTTGAAAAAAAGTATCGGTACTTGTATTCGGACTTAAAAAAGTGGTATCGGGACAACCCTACTTAAAATAGTAATAAACGCAAAATCTCTAACAAACTATGTAGACACCATCACATAGGAGGTCAATCAGCCAAAGCTGAAGGAACCCCTTGCAACCTCTTGAGGAACCCCGGGCTTCCACAGAGCCCTGCTTGAGAATAGCTGCTCTATAATATGTACTTCCTCAATCCAAAGCCTGGTGTGATTTCTGCCCCCTCTCTGCTTCCTTTGCCCAAAAAATTAAGGGTAAGTCCAAAAACAGATCTACAATGTGATGGACCGATGCTGCATTCACCTAGGTAACTATGAATAAAAAAAGAAATAAAAACAAATACCCATACTTTTCTTTTAATTCCTCTAATGCCCCGTGCACACGATCGGAATTTCCAAAAAGTCTGACGGCGGCAAATTTAAAGGGACGTACCTGTACGCCCATTTGCCTGTCCGTACCATTCTGCCGACCTAAATGTATGTGCGTTCGGCAAGTGGTTAAGGCTCTCCACCAACACAGAGACCGAATGGCCAAATAGCTACCGTATTTCTCGGGGTATACCGCACGCCGGCATATAACGCGCACCCCAAGCTTAGAAAGAAAAAAGAAAAAAAACTTACATTTTTGCCCTGTGTCCATCGGCGGTCTTGTCCGGTGTCCGTCTGCAGCCTTGCGCGGGGTCCATCCAGCCTTGTGGGTGTCCGTCTGCAGCCTTGCGCGGGGTCCATCCAGCCTTGTGGGTGTCCGTCTGCAGCCTTACGTGGGGTCCATCCAGCCTTGTGGGTGTCCGTCTGCAGCCTTACATGGGGTCCATCCAGCCTTGTGGCTGTCCATCTGCGGCCTTGCGCGGGGTCCATCCAGCCTTGTTGCTGTCCGTCTGCGGCCTTGCGCGGGGTCCATCCAGCCTTGTGGCTGTCCGTCTGCGGCCTTGCGCGGGGTCCATCCAGCCTTGTGGCTGTCCGTCTGCGGCCTTGCGCGGGGTCCATCCAGCCTTGTGGCTGTCCGTCTGCGGCCTTGCGCGGGGTCCATCCAGCCTTGTGGCTGTCCGTCTGCGGCCTTGCGCGGGGTCCATCCAGCCTTGTGGTTGTCCGTCTGCGGCCTTGTGCGGGGTCCATCCAGCCTTGTGGCTGTCCGTCTGCGGCCTTGCGCGGGGTCCATCCAGCCTTGTGGCTGTCCGTCTGCGGCCTTGCGCGGGGTCCATCCAGCCTTGTGGCTGTCCGTCTGCGGCCTTGCGCGGGGTCCATCCAGCCTTGTGGCTGTCCGTCTGCGGCCTTGCGCTGGGTCCGTACAGCCTTGTGGGTGTCCGTTTGCGGCTTCCTTGCGCGGGGTCCGTCTGCGGCTTCCTTGCGCGGGGTCCGTCTGCGGCTTCCTTGAGCGGGGTCCGTCTGCGGCTTTGGAGGTGTCCATCTGCGGCCTCCATCCAGGTGTCCGTCTCCGTCCAGCATGTCCGTCTGCGAGTCCATCCGCACCTTGCCCGGGGTTGCAGCGGTGTTTGTTTTTTGGATTTGGCACGAGCTGACAGGAGCCGAATTTCCTGTGTGTTCCGCTCCTCTCGGCTTGTCTCGGCTTCTCCCGGCTCCTCTCACGTGGCTGCTGGCGGAGCCGAGTGTGGCCGAGCCTAGCCAAGTGCGCAGTACACTCAGCTCGGCTCTAGGCTGCGGCGGGCGGAGCCTAGAGGCTGCGTTCTTGGGAAAAAAGTGCACGTATACGCCTGTTAATACGGTTAATGAATCCAGATTCTAATAATCCCGCCCACACACCCCAACAACCATCAGAACATTGTCTCTTGAGGACAAGGTATTTTGCAAGGAGCCCCCCACCTGTCAAGGAGCCCTCCCTACTGTATGTTAAGGGCATGTGGCCCGGTATGGTTCAGAAGGGGGTCTGCCATCTTTGCACTTAGCATGAGAATTTTCTCTTGGTGAAAATTCACTTTGCAATGACGTGCCAGGAAAATAAACGTAATTTTGCTTGCACATGATTGGACGATGGAAGTTAGCAGACCTTCACCTTATTTCAGTAGGGGGGAAATTTCTTTGGAAAGTGCAAATTCTCTTGCTAAAATAACAACCCATTTAGTATACAACCACCCTATAACCACTTGCTTACTGGGCACATAGACCCCCTTCGTGCCCAGGGAAAATTTCATCTTCCGGCACTGCGTCGTTTTAACTGACATTTGCGCGGTCGTGCGGCGTGGCTCCCAAACAAAATTGACGTCCTTTTTTCCCCACAAATAGAGCTTTCTTTTGGTGGTATTTGATCACCTCTGCGGTTTTAATTTTTTGCGCTATAAGCAAAAGAAAAGCGACAATTTAAAAAATATATATTTTTTTTTTACTTGTTGCGATAATAAATATCCCATTTTTTTTTAAAACATATTTTTTTTCTCAGTTAAGGCCGATACGTATTTTTCGACGTATTTTTGTAAAAAAAAAAAAAAAATCGCAATAAGTGACTGGTTTGCGCAAAAGTTATAGCGCCTACAAAATGGGAAACAGAATTATGATTTTTTTTTATTATTATTTTTTTTACTAGTAATGGCGGCGATCTGCGATTTTTATTGGGACTGCGATATTGCCGCGGACACATCGGACACTTTTGACACAAATTTGGGACCATTCACATTTATACAGCGATCAGTGCTATAAAAATGCACTAATTACTGTATAAATGTGACTGGCAGTGAAAGGGTTAACACTAGGGGGTGAGGAAGGGGTTAAATGTGTATCCTGGGTGTGTTCTAACTGTGTGGGGGGAGGGGGGTGACTGGGGAAGGTGACCGATGCTGTGTCCCTATGTACAAGGGACACAGATCGGTCTCCTCTCCTCTGACAGCACGTGGAGCTCTGTGTTTACACCCCATCATTACACACAGAGATCCACGTCCCTGCTGTCATCTTCTTGTTTTCCCGCCGATCGCATGTCTCCGACGGGCATCGTGGCCGCCAGGTACACGCATCGGATCCTCAGCGATGCGGCGGGACAGTGTTTACCTGCGGTGGCGCGCGCGGGTAATGCACTATAAATGACGTCCAAAGACGTCCAGTTGGCGCCTCAGGTCCGCGCTGTTGACGTATTTTGTCAATAGCGCGGGTCTGAAGTGGTTAATAAACCTAATATTAATGTTATTATTTTATATTATTAATGCCGAGGGCATTTCAACGTTTTTCCCATACAAGCCCATATAAAGAAGCCGGCAGTTTTGTGTGTTTTCCTCCAGCCTGACAAAGCCGCGCACAGGCGCCAAGGCAACAAGCAGCGAGATAGATATAGGTCATTAAGCACAGATCCACTCTCAGGTTCATTTGCTGTTGTAGGAGAGACGCGGCCGCTACGTCTCGGCCTAATCAGTGAATCCTGCAGTTGGAAAAAGACGTTCAAATGCTGCATATGCCACTTCCAGGCTTGATTGATGATCACCCAGTCTGCCTGGGCTTTGTGTAAAGCCAGCAAAAAAAACAACAACAAGTTATTACTGAAAAAGGAAGAAGAATGTGACCTAAAAAAGTGTAAAAAAAAAAAAATGTATAAAACACAAAAAAAAATTTGCGTGGAGATTTTTTATGATATTTCATAATGATGTGAAAATGAAGCATTGCACATTTTATCTGGGGTACAAGATTAGGGTATGGGGTCACAGGCCTTATCCAGCCCCCTGGATTTTACCCGATGCCCGGGCAACTTGTCCTGTATTTATAAGGGGGCTCTGATGTGCCAGGGAGGGCAAGGCTTTGATGTGATGGGGAGACTCTGATGTGGAAGAGGGACCTCTTAGGCCCCATTCACACCTGAGCGTAGCGTTTTTTTCCGGTGTTTAGTCGCGCGTGTTCGCACGTATTTGCACGTTTGCATACAGCGTTGTCCGACGTTCTTGAACTTCGTCGTTTTTTATAGGAATAGGAAAAATGATCATCTCTTTCATCATTTGTTGCTGTTGTTTGTAGATTTTTTTTATCTTCTTCCTGGGTGAATATTCTATTCCACAGAACAGTTTAACCCCTTCCCCACCGAGCCATAGTAAAATGACGTCGGTGGGGACCCTTCGTCCTTCAGACTGGACGTCATATGACGTCCTTGCATTTTCCGGCCACTAGGTGGCGCGCGCCGCCGCCACATTCCTCGGGACCCGGTGCGCGTGCCCAGCGGTCTCGATGACCACCGGGCACCCGCGATTGCACCGTAATCACGGCAGAAGCATGGATCTGTGTAATGATGAGGTGTAAACACACAGATCCACCTCCTGTCAGCGGTAAGGAGACTGATGTGTGTTCCCAGTACAGAGGAACACACATCGATCGCCTCCCCTTGTGAGTCCCCCTCCCCCTACAGTTAGAACACACTTTAGGTACATATTTAACCCCTTCAGCGCCCCCTAGTGTTAACTCCTTCCCTGCCAGTCACATTTACACAGTAATCAGTGCAGTTTTATAGCACAAATCGCTGTGTAAATGTGAATGGCCCCAAAAATGTGTCAAAAGTGTCCGATGTGTGCGCCGCAATGTCACAGTCACAATAAAAAAAATCGCAGATCGCCGCCATTACTAGTAAAAAAATAAAATAAAAAAATGCCATAATTCTATTTCCTACTTTGTAGACGCTGGAACTTTTGCGCAAACCGATCAAATACGCTTATTGCGTTTTTTTTCCAAAATTATGTAGAAGAATACGTATCGGTCTAAACTGAGTAGAAAAAAAAAAAAACCGTCAAAATGCCCATAGAAAAGCTTGTTGTCGCGCTAGACGCTTGAATCAAGCGTTTCCATGGGAATACAAACGTTTCGAAGCCACACAGGGCCCCTTCATCAGGCATGTAACGATGTCACATACCTGATGAAGGGGTTCTGCGTGCCTCGCTTCAGCACCGAATTAAAAAGTACAGCCGCTTTGTATAGGAACATGTGCGTTGGGAGTATTACATTGGAGGTTCTCCTGTGATTGTGGGCTTCTCAAGTGATCAGGGGCTTCTCATGTAATTGGGGTTTTCTTGTGATTGTGGGTTTCTCGTGTGGTTGGGGGTCTTCTCATGTGATTGGGTGCTTTTTTATGAGATTGGGGGCATCTTGTGTGATTGAGGCTTCTCATGTGATTTGGGCCTTCTTGTGTCATTGGGGCTTTTCGTGGGATCGGAGGCTTTTCATGTGATCGGGAGCTTCTCATGTGATTGGGGGCTTCTCATATGATCGGGGACTTCTTGTGTCATTGGTGTTTCTTTTGTGATTGGGGGCTTCTCCTGTGATTTGGGCCTTCTCGTGTGATTTGGGCCTTCTCGTGTGAGTGTGGCTTTTTGTGTGATCGGGGGCTTTTCGTGTGATTGGGGGCTTCTTGTCAGATTGAGGGTTTCTCATGTGATTGAGGGTTTCTCATGTGATTGAGGGCTTCTCGAATGATCAGGGGCTTCTCATGTGATTGGGACTTCTTGTGTGATTGGGGGCTTCTCATGTGATTGGGGGCTTCTCATGTGATTGGAGAATTCTCTGATTGGGGTCTTCTTTTGTGATTGGGGGCTTCTCATGTGATTGGGGGCTTCTCATGTGATTGGAGGATTCTCTGATTGGGGTCTTCTTTTGTGATTGGGGGCTTCTCCTGTGATTGGTGGCTTCTCTTGTGATTGGGGGTCTCTTGTGTGTTTGGAGGCTTCTCCTGTGATTGGGGTCTTCTTTTGTGATTGGGGTCTTCTATTGAGATTGGGGTCTTCTTGTGTGAAGGGGCAACTCTTATGTCAGAGAATCGTAGTTGGGAGTTGGGGATTGGGGGGTTTATAGGGGTGTCCCTGCTGCTTTCTGTGTATGCCAGTGTCCAATTACCTGAAATTAGCTGCATATTACCCATTGTAAGGGGTTGATTTAATAAAGGCAAATAGACATTGAACTTTGCAAGTACATTTGGACTGTTCAAAGTGCAGTTGAGCCGAAGCTTAGTGAATGAGTCGAAGCTTCATATTGCAAAGAATACCCAATCACATGCAAGGAAAATAGCATTTTGACAAGTTGACAAGGCTACTAGTATTACCAGAAGGAGAGGACAGTAATGACTGCCTACATACATCCTCCTTGTGGGCTGACTTTACCTCTTCACCATCTACCAAAAACTGTTGTACAGTTGGCCAGACTACTAGTATTATTATAAGAAGAGCACAGCAATGACAGCCTCCATATGTCCTTCTAGTAGGCTGACTTTAACTGTCTACCTAAAATTTTTGGCCAGTTTCCCAGGCTACTAGTATTATCAGAAGGAGAGGGCAGTAATAACAGATTGCATATGTCCTCCTAGTAGGTTGACTTTAACTCTCAATCGTCTCTCATAAACTTGTGGCCAGTTTCCCAGGCTACTAGTATTATCAGAAGGAGAGGGCAGTAATAGCAGATTACATATGTCGTCCTAGTAGGTTGACTTTAAATCTCAATCGTCTACCAAAAACTTTTGGCCAGTTGGTGAGGCTACTAGTATTATCAGAAGAAGAGAACAGCAATGACATCCTACATACATTTTTCAGATGGGTTGACTTTTAAGCTTCATACACACAATCGGACTTCCATCTGACTTTTCAGTGGATTTCTGTCCGAAGGGCGTTGTCCGTGAACTTGGTATGCATAGACACTTGGACTTGTGTACACACGATCGGATTAGCCGACATAGGACATTTGTTGCCGGAAAGTTTGTCTCTTCTCACAGCGAACATTTGTCCGATGAAAAAGTTTGTCCGATGGAGCGTACACAGGGCCGGACTGGGGATAAAAACCAGCCCTGGAAAAAATGTCATACCAGCCCCATAGCATAACGTCATTATTTTCTTGTTCATGAAAGGGAAAACTATGCACATTTGAAGAGTGTATTATATATACAGAAGACAGATATAAAAATCATAGGGCTTTATACATATAAGCATAAATGCAGTTAAAAGTGGTCAATCATCAAGGGGGACCCCAGGAAATCTGGGAACGTGTTGGGGGGGGGGGGGGCAATTGAAATCAGCAGCAGTACTTTTTGGGGATGATTTTAACCATTTTAACCTTTTTCGGCCACTAGTGGGGGCCACTGGCGGCCGAAAAACACTGCAAAAAAGTCGGTAAAGCACTGCTAAAAATTGCAGCGCTTTACCGCCGACGCCCCCAACGCCTCAATGTAAAAGCAGCCTAAAGTAAGGGGGGGTCACTGATATAAGGGGGAACCTTTATATCAGTGTCCCTTTACATTATTGTATTCACTCCCCTTTACATCAGTGACCCCTCCCCCCTTAGGCTGGCCTTGCGGCACTGTCACTGACCTCCTTTTAGGTGCACCTTGCAGGGATCAGTCAGTCGGCTCCAGCTTGGTGGCTCTGGTTTTCCTATAGTCTCCTTTCCACAGTCCACACACCTCTGACTTCTCCCATGATCCCCATCCCAGCGACACTCCCACTCTTGACTCCTCTCCAAATTCCCTCAGAGACTGCAGACTTCACATGATACAAGAGATAGTCAGAGACTGCAGACATGAAACAAGAGATGGTCAGAGACTGCAGACATGATACAAGAGATAGTCAGAGACTGCAGACATGATACAAGAGATAGTCAGAGACTGCAGACATGAAGCAAGAGATGGTCAGAGACTGCAGACATGAAACAAGAGATGTTCAGAGACTGCAGACATGAAACAAGAGATGGTCAGAGACTGCAGACATGAAACAAGAGATAGTCAGAGACTGCAGACATGGTACAAGATCAATGCAGAGAGAACAGGCAAAAAAATATATAAATGCACATTTTTTTTTACCTGAAAATTTAATTTATTATTATAATAAATACATTCACATTTTATTATTATTATTTACAGTATATTATTTTAATACATAAGTTAGCTTTTTTTTAAAAAAAGAAAGAAATCCATGAGAGAGGGGCTGAAATGGTGAGAAAGAGGGGCTGCAATGGTGAGAAAGAGGGGCTGCAATGGTGAGAGAGAGAGAAAGGGGCTGCAATGATGAGAGATAGAGGGGCTGCAGTGGTGGAAGAGAGGAGAGAGGGGAGAGGGGAGAGGGGCTGCAATAGTGAGAGAGAGAGGGGCTGCAATAGTGAGAGAGAGAGGGGCTGCAATAGTGCGAGAGAGGGGCTGCAATAGTGAGAGAGAGGGGCTGCAATAGTGAGAGAGAAAGGGTGGGCTGCAATGGTGAGAGAGAAAGGGCGGGCTGCAATGGTGAGAGAAAAGGGCGGGCTGCAATGGTGAGAGAGAGAGGGTGGGCTGCAATGGTGAGAGAGAAAGGGTGGGCTGCAATAGTGAGAGATAGAGGGGCTGCAATAGTGAGAGAGAGAGGGGCTGCAATAGTGAGAGCGAGAGGGGCTGCAATCGTGAGAGAGAGAGGGGCTGCAATAGTGAGAGAGAGAGGGGCTGCAATAGTGAGAGAGAGGGGGGCTGCAATGGTGGGAGAGAGGGGGGCTGCCATGGTGGGAGAGAGGGGGGCTGCAATGGTGGGGGAGAGAGGGAGAGGGGGCTGCAATGGTGGGGAGAGGGGGGGAGAGAGGGGACTGCAATGGTGGGGAGAGGGGGGAGAGATGGGGGCTGCAATGGTGGGGGGGAGAGAGAGAGAGGGGGGCTGTAGTGGTGGGGAGAGAGAGAGTGGGGCTGCAATGGTGGGAGAGAGAGAGGGGGGCTGCAATGGTGGGAGAGAGAGAGGGGTGGCTGCAATGGTGGGGGTGAGAAGGGGGGCTGCAGTGGTGGGAGAGAGAGAGGGGGGCTGCAATGGTGGGAGAGAGAGAGGGGTGGCTGCAATGGTGGGGGAGAGGGGGGCTGCAATAGTGGGGGAGAGGGGGGCTGCAATAGTGGGGGAGAGAGGGGGGCTTGCAATGGTGGGGGAGAGAGGGGGGCTTGCAATGGTGGGGGAGAGAGGGGCTGCAGTGGTGGGAGAGAGAGAGGCTGCAATGGTGGGTATGGTGCCCCCCTCCTCTCTCTCTGTCAGTCACCTACCTTTTTGCTGCCCCTGTTGTAAACTGTATAATAATCTCAGAGAGAAGGGGGGAGGGGGGAGTGAGATACGCCGTCGTAACTCTTGATGAATCTGGCCCTATATGTTTAATTCTATCAACTATTTATACTTTATTTCTTGAAAGTAGGTGTGTAAATTGGGGCAAGCTGGTGGGGGCCCAGTGCATTACTTTGCCCAGGGGCCCATGATGCTATTAAGATGGCCCTGAACGTAAAACCTGGTCGGAATGTCCACAAAAACAGGTCCGTCTGAGGTTTTTTGTCAACAAGTCCAATCCTGTGTACGGGCCTTAACTCTACACCGTCTACCAAAAAAGTTTGGCCAGTTGTCCGTGCTACTAGTTATATCAGAAGAAGATAATAATAATGACAGCCTTCATATGTCCTCCTAGTAGACTGACTAACTCTCCACCATCTTCCAAAACCTAAAATATAATTTTTGGATGGACTTCACCTCTAAATTAAGAAATATAGGCAAATGCATAGCTCTGTGCTAATGGTTCCATTGGTTTGTAAATGTGTTAATGGAAAGGAACAACATATACCCTACAAAAATTGCTGAATGTTGTTTTTTTTTTTGTCTGTAGCATCAAAGAGATCCTCGTCTGAATGAAATCTTGTTCCCGTTCTACGATGCAAAGAGAGCAATGCAGATCATAGAGATGTATGAGCCGGATGAAGAGCTGAGGCAAAAAGGTATTTGTATTGGAGACGTATTCTTCAATGTAATTATGGGACTCCTATCCTAAAGCGGGGCGCTGACACAAATATGGCGGACCTCTGACCCTACTGGTGTAGATGTTTGATAGAGCAATCCGCATTCCATATGTGTCTCGTAATAACCTGCACAGGCACGTATAATGAAAAGGGACTTGTATTTTATGTTCTGGATGCGTAGAAGAGAGGTCAGATCTAATCTGGAAGCCCGGCAAAAGTTCATTATGAAAAAAGTTTGATTGAGTTGTGACACCGTGACCTCGAAAATAAACTACAAACTGCAAATGACTGCAGAACGCCGAGAGATTTATATCTACATTGACCGTGACCTTTCCCTCTCTTCTGTATCTCACAAAATTCGGCTGAAACTATAATCTGATTAAATGAAGGGTGGCCTCACCAAAAAATGTACTGAGGAAGATTGATGGGGAATAATGACTGAGATATGAATATATTTACAGAAATTATTGGCAAGCCTCACGAATGTACTTGAATAAAAATTTAAGGAAATGCTTTCACTTTCATGGTCTCACTTTGATTGTGACCCCGTGTCCCGGATTGCCTGGGACAGTCCCGCATTATGCAGGTCTGCATACCTCCCAACCGTCCCGAATTTCGCGGGAATGTTCCGTGACTCGCGGTAAATCCCGCGGTCCCACGATCAGGGCAGGAGCTCAACCACTCTGATCCGTGGAACCCCCCCCCCCTGCTCAACAACTCCGATCCGTGGAATCCCCCTCCGCTCAACCAACTCAGATCCGCGGAACCCCCCCACTCAACAACTCTGATCCGCAGACCCCCCCCCCCCCTCAACCAACTCACATCCGCGGAACCCCCCGCTCAACAACTCCGATCCGGGGAACCCCCCCCACTCAACAACTCAGATCCACAGAACCCCCCCCCCCCCCCCCCCCGCTCAACAACACATGGCATACTTTTGCTGATAGGTGTCCCTCATTCCCATCTCAAAAAGTTGGGAGGTATGGGTCTGTCCCGGGCACATTCACTACAGTGTCCCGGAATGAAACTGACACAGCCACCCCCTGGGCCAATCTGATGGCCCCAAAAAAGTCTGCTGCATCACCGCTTTACTCACTGACAGTACTTGTCCTGGCCGGGAATGCCTGGAGGAGCACAGTCCCCACCCCCTGCTTGTGATTGGAGAAATCATAAATCCTGCCTCTTGTGTCCAATCACTGTGCTGTGATTCGTTACAGCACAAGCTGATTTTTGGAAAGGGGTGTCCCTGAATGGTAGTTTGGAAATGTGGTCACCCTAGACCCCCCCCCCATCCCTCTTAAGGCCCGTACACACGGTCTGACTTTTTGCCAACAAACTTCAAAATCTGCAAGTTTTCAAATTTGTCCGATCTTGTGTACGCTCCATCGGACCAACTTTTTCGGGTTTCATCGGATAAAAAGTTCGGTCTGCAAACGGACAAACTTTTCGGCAACAAAAGTCCAATGGTGCCTAGTCCGACCGTGTGTACAGCAAGCCATCGGACTTCTGTACAAAGTGCAAATACGCATGCTCAGAACCAATGTTAAAATCAACCAACAATAGCAGAAGTTAACCACAGGGTGGCGGTAAAGAGCAGAAAAACCATGTGATGTTGGTAAAGTTTTAGAAAAGTTTGCAGAAAAGTCTGAACGTGTGTATGCTATGGGTGTGACCGGACAACTCCCTTTGGACAAAAATCCAAGGGAAAGTTTTTTTGATGTCCGACCGTGTGTACGAGGCTCGCCTTGCTTGCAGTCCCTTGCCGCTTCTTCCCCTCTCATAGTCGGCACTCAAATCTGTGGTATTGGGGAGCCAAGGAAGTGGTGACATCACCCTCTTTGGTCATGTAATAGTTTTGGGCCTAATAATTTAAGGTGACCAGATTTTTAAAATGAAGTCGGGGACATATTTTTATTGGCAAATGGTAAACTATTTTATACGCATATTTCCCTATATATCAGTCAGCGATGTAGTGTGGGTTGTCAGCGCCCGGGACAAGTCAAGAAATTTCCACCCGCCAGAATTTTAGCACTCCCTGAGTCCCTTGCCCTAGTACAGTAGTACTGACCAACTTGATTCCTACACTGACCTACCCGATTCCTACACTGACCACTACACTAACCTACTTGATTCCAACACTGACCACTACACTAACCTACTTGATTCCTACACTGACCACTACACTAACCTACTTGATTCCTACACTGACCACTACACTAACCTACTTGGTTCCAACACTGACCACTACACTAACCTACTTGATTCCAACATTGACCATTACACTAACCTACATGATTCCTACACTGACCTACCTGATTCCTATACTGACCACTACACTAACCTACCTGATTCCTGCACTACTCACCCCCCCCTTTATGAACAGTGTAGATCGGTTGATTTTGCTCACCTCTCCATGGCCTCCATAATCCATCGGAGCCGGGCTCTCCCCAGCACCAGGTACTGTTCCTGACACCCAGCCGCTCCTCAGTATCCCCTGCCAATAGCGGCTGTATGCTCTGCACCACCCCTCCTCTCTGCCATTTTCACACACACACACGCGGGGGGGGCCACTTACACCAGAGGGATCATGGGGGACAAGCTGAACCACAAAAGTCCCTGGGGGCAACACAGCACACTTGGGGGGCACAGTAATGATTTTGTGCCCCCCCTAAATGTTGCACCTGGGGCGAGAGTATCAAATGCTCCCCCCCCCCCTGCCACTGCAATCCGGGGACAAATCCGGGGATAGACAGGCTCTGGGGACAGTGTCCTCAATCCGGGGACTGTCCCCGGAAACCGGGGATGTCTCTTCACCCTATACTGTAGTAATTAGCTGAGTAGGTCATGCGCCCTTCTATACCTGGATAGTCTTGTTGGCTATAATAGTAATACCTGGATAGTCTTGCTGGCTATAATAGTGAAAGGGGCAGCAAGGGTTTGCTGGCAAGGTGAATATAAGGGGGTCAGGGCACTGACAGAAAATTAACACTTACCAACTTGCCTGCAAAAAAAAATAATATACTGTCTACAATAACAATTTATGGAAAAACCTTGGGTGGGGGTATAACATTTCCAAGCTTCCTGCAGGAAAACTGACAGACTGCTGGTGCAATTAGCTGCAGCCATGGATTTCTGTGCCTTGCAGCCACACATAACAAAGGGGCAGGGATGCTGGTGACATCTAATGTGGCCACCTGGCCCAATTTGGACAATGGGGCCATAGCAGGTCAATGCTGTCTTCAACATCTGCCTTTACCAAATGTGGCCACATTGCCATATTTGGGACATTGATCAGATATTGCCCTGTGACCATAGCAAGTCAATGATGTCACCAAATGCTGCTTGCACCATATGGGTCTACCTGGCCATATTTTGGACAATGTCCTTGACAAAATATGGTCTTGTGACCATATTAGGTCAGTGATGTCACCAGAATCCACCTACACCTAATGTGTCAACCTTTCCATAGTAGGTCAATGATGTCACCTGCATTTGCTTGCACTTACTGTTGCTACCTGTCCATATTTTGGACAATGTCTTTGATCAAATGTGTCCATAGTAGGTCAAGGATGTCACCAGCATCCACTTGCACCTAATATAAGTAACTGGAAATATTTGGACGATGTCATTGATCAAATGTGGCCATAATAGATCAGTGATGTCACCACCATCCACTTGAACCCAATGTATCCCCCTGGTCATATTTTGGACAATGTTATTGATCAAATGTGTCCGTAGTAGGTCAAGGATGTTGCCAGCATCCACTTGCACCTAATGTAAGTACCTGGCCTTATTTGGACAATGTCATGGACCAAATATGGCCATGTGACCATAGTTGGTCAATTATGTCACCAGCACCTGCTTGCACCTAATGTGACTATCTGGTCATATTTGGGCAATGTCATTGGCCAAATATGGTCATGCAGCAATAGAAGGTAAGTGATGTCACCAGCATCCTGTCCCTTTGTTAGGTGAGTCCCCCAAACCTTAGCTCTGCTTGCTCACCACCTCCACCATTTCACCGGACAATAAATTGGCAATAAAGAGAAAACTCCTATTACATGGTGAGAGCAGAATTCTTTTTCTGATTCAGACTTGCTTAGCCGTACAGAAGGAATATCCTTGTACCAATCCTAAAATGTGAATTATTCTACACAGACAGCTTGGGACCCCATAAATAAAATTATGTTTAAAAAATGTTTTGGACAAGAAATGCTCAGCTGGTTTCTCCTCCTTTACCACTTGCAGGTCAAATATCAAGCGATGGATTCTGCCGATATTTGATGTCTGATGAGAATGCCCCAGTCTTTCTCGACCGATTGGAACTCTATCAGGAAATGGAGCAACCGCTTGCACACTATTTTATTAGCTCCTCCCACAATACATACCTTACCGGCAGACAGTTTGGTGGCAAATCATCTGTAGAAATGTACAGACAGGTCCTTCTAGCTGGATGCAGGTATTTCTTTTTAATTAAAAAAGATCTCCACAATATCATATTTGTGATGTGGTATTTTTTTGGAAAAATAAATGTTTTATTGTACATAGATGTATTGTCATAATGAATATTGGTTGCATATAAAAAGGCGTGGATCCTGAGGAAGCAAGACTACTGTGAAACGCGTTGATCCATTATGCCAGTTTGGAGTTCTGTACATGCACCAACTAAATACAGTTATACCTGGCAACCATGGTTTTGTGGTTTTTATGATGCTTCCTAATCATGTAATAAAGACGTGATTATTATTTTTTTGGTATATCAGTGTATATCCTCTCTGTGGCTTTCTGTCCCCCTCCTTCTTTTTTGGATGGGGATAGGAGAAAGACTATTGTGACATTGGTACTTAAAGTGGAGTTTCCATCCTAAATGGGTTTTTTTTTCATTATTGTGCTCATTAGACCTAAAAAAGGAAAAGAAACATTTGTTTTTTTACTCATCTGGAAATGCCTGTTGCTATGCTGTCCCACGAAATCTGCCCTTGGAATCACCTAGGATTCTGACATCATCTCCCTCTAATGCTCCTGGGAAATGTGTGTCATCACTTCCCAGGATGCAGTGCGCTGCCCAATTATCACTCCAAGACTTCCAGGAAGTAAGTGCGTGTTGGCTTTACAATGCCCACAAGCAAAATGACAACTGTGTGGGCCTAGTTTTATAAACTATCTTTTTTGAATAACTATGCGGAGCGGGGGCGGATTGTAAAATAGTAAGTGACCGAATTTATAGTATAAAAAAATGCAGGATGAAAGGACATACATTTAAAACATGCTAATTGTGATTGGAACTCCACTTTAAGGGAAGGTGCGAATAGAGGTTACAGGAAGGTCCCACCATTAGTATACTTAGTGACCTAGCATTCACCTGACCTGATTTAGCAGTAGCTTTTAGACGATTCAAGGTAGATAAGCTTTAAAGCTGAACTCTGAACCCACAAACTTTAATTTAAAGGATATGAATCCACTTTGTGTTCACCAAATGCCTTTGCAGGAAAATTGTAAACATTTTACTGAATCTATGTCTGTGTTATGGGCAGGTGTGTGGAGCTGGATTGCTGGGATGGAAAAGGTGAAGACCAGGAGCCCATAATTACTCATGGGAAGGCCATGTGTACCGATATCCTATTTAAGGTATGTAAGATGGGCCAGATGTTTTAGGGGGTTCCGATACAATAACACCGGACATCTGTAAGTGTCTGCAAGGGCTGAAAGTTCAAATGTTCTCAGTTCTGCTGGTCAGTAGGTATGGGCTTGGGTTCATTATGAACCAGGTTTGGTCAAAACCAAGAAGGTACCTGTCATTTAGGGGTCAATGAGCTGATCTGCAGACAGGAAATTCCCAGCCCCATAGCATGCTAGTGAAATCATTGACCCAATATGGTCTTGTGGCTATATTAGATCAATGACGTTGACCTAGGAATGGGCTTAGGAGTGGGAGATTCCTCCACCCCAGAACTCCATTTATACAAAGGATGGGGATGGGAAACACTCATGACATCATAGACCTTATATGGCCAAATGGCCATATTAGGTCATTGACATTGACTCAAGAATGTTCTAAGGTTTGGCCCAAACTCAGTAGTTGGCTGTGATTGCTGGGCCAATGGGCTATGGGCTGTGGGTGGGAGATTTCCTACTCCAAAAATACATGTATGCAAAGGATGGAGGGGTAACTCTTGACATCATAGCCCTTATATGGCCACATGGCCATGTTAGGTCATTGACATTGACTTAAGAATGTTCTTGGGTTTGGCCCGAACCCAGTAGTTGGCTGTGATTACTGGGCCAATAGGCTGTGGGTGGGAAGAGCTCCATGTATACAAAGGATGGGGGGGATACTCTTAACATCATAGACCTTATATGGCCACATGTCCATGTTGGGTCAAAGACATTAACTAGGAATGTTCTTGGGTTTGGCCTGAAACCAGAAGTTGCCTGTCATTACTGGGCCAATAGCTTGTGGGTGGGAGATTCCCCACCCCAGAGCTCCATGTATACAAAGGATGGGGGGATACTCTTGACATCATAGACCTTATATGGCCATGTTTGATCACAGACATTACCTTAGCAATGTTCTTCGGTTTGGCCTGAACCCAGAAGTTGACTGTCATTATTGGGCCAATGGGTTGTGGGTGGGAGATTCCCCCCACACCCCCCCTCCCAGAGCTCAGTGTATACAGAGGATAGGGGGGATGGTTGTGACATTGTTGACCTACATTGGCCTTATGGCCTTGTTGGGTCAATGACAGTATTTTGATCACTATGCTTAAAGTAAGATGTATTTAAATGGTGCTTCTTTTTTTTTTTGCCCTCATTCACATTAACCCTCTGTATTCTCTGCTCATTTTTGAAGGATGTAATACAAGCCATCAGGGAGTATGCGTTTGTCACCTCGGAGTATCCTGTAATCCTTTCATTTGAGAACCATTGCAGGTACCATTTTATTGTCCCTAAATGATGTGAGACTCTCCGGGCATCTCTTGTTACCTCTTCATTAACTCAGATATACTAGTGAGCCTTGTATTTCCATTCCAGGGTACTGGAATATAAAATGTTCCCAGTTTTCAGTTTTCTGGTCGCACTGCAGTACCAGATTTCACCAGCAGTTGTTTCTGATTATTGTGTGTATATAGGCCTCTGACCTGAGAAAACATGGAATCTGTGGGTTGAACTCAGTCAGTGGTTCTCAAACAGTTTTCCTGGTAATTGTGTTTGAGGTATAGTTATATTAAATGTTTCTAAATAAACCCCTTTGTGCAGTGATTTTAATGATGCTTAAATAAAAAAATAAAAATGAAAAATTCCTTTAAATATTGTACCTGCTGGGTGTCTATACCTGTGATAACGTCTTTAAATAGCACAATCACCTGCCTGCCAGTAAATTAGGAAGAACTGATCTATCTAAGCTATACAGTGTATAAATATATGTACCACACCTGGGATGTATATATATCCTCTACACACTGTAAATTAAGCTAAACTGACTAGCCTGCCTGCTCTATCTAGCTATATAAAAAGACAATGGGCCAGATTCTGGTAGAACTACGGCGGCATAGTGTTTCCTATTTACACTACGCCGCCGCAACTTACAGGAGCAAGTGCCGTATTCTCCAAGCACTTGCTCCGTAATTTGCGGCGGCGTAAAGTAAATGGCCTGACGTAAGGCCGCGTAATTCAAAGGGGGCGGCTTGTATTTAAAGTATGCGCGCCCCCGGCGCCAAACGAACTGCGCATGGGCCGGCCGTAAAAGTAGCCCAGTGTGCATGCTCCGTAGTACGCCGCAAAATACATTGATTATGACGGCAACGTAATTAACATACAGGCCTATTCGCGAACGAGTTATGTAAATGACGGAAATGACGGAAAAACAAGACGCTGTCCCGAGTCCATACTTAACATGGCATACGGCGGACTGACGTAAGGTTACCCCTCATATAGCAGGGGTAACCTCACGCTTACGGAAACTACGGCGAAGCGGCGCAAAAACATTCGGGAATCAGGCTCATCTGCATATTCGACGCTGAAATCGACGGGAACGCCACCTACCGGCCAGTGTAGAATTACATCTAAGATCCGACGGTGTAAGTGACTTACGCCAGTCAGATCTACGCCGTATCTATGCGTAAATGATTCTAGGAATCAGACGCATAGATACCCGGGGACAAAAACAGAGCTCCGACGGTGTTTCTGGAGATACACCGTCGTATCTCTTATGAGAATCTGGCCCTATCTCTCTGTCTCTCTGACTGATCTCTGTTCAGCGCTGGAACACACTACACAAGGTCGCCCAGCAGGCGGCCTTATATAGTGTGGGGCGTGTGCTAAAGCCCTGAGCCATAATTGGAAAACCCCTTTTTAGAGAATTCTACAATCTTACATATTGAAAACTGAAGTTGCACCTTGTCGTCGTCTGGGTTCATCTCCATTCTGTATTTAAAAATGTTTTACTATATTTCAGTAAATATCAACAGTACAAGATGTCCAAATACTGCGAGGAAACTTTCGGGGATCTCCTACTGAAGCAGCCCCTGGAGTCATACCCGGTACGTAAGATTTCCATCTCATCTTGTAAGGCGTTTCTTTTCTTCTTTTTTTTTTTGAGTGTCATTCACGTAACTGATGGACTTGTAGAGCATAAAGTTGAGGAATATTATTCATCTCTGCAGGCAATAGCCAATGAACCCAACAAACAAGGCAAAGGAAAGCCTGCACAGCCCTCTTGTGAAGTAAAAAAATCTTAAGCTTTGCTGCCACCTAGTGACACAATATGATATGACCGTTGTGATAGGAATGAAGGGGCTTGGATGGGGCACGCTAAGCGGAATTTGGAGTTTCTGCCGCATGCAGTGAAAACATTTTATGTGTTCTCTAACGTGCAGTGCCGGTTTATTTATTTGGAAGATCAGTGTTATCTTTGTAAGGCTAAAGGCATGATTCCTTTTTTCTTTTCTTTTTTTTATTACTTAAATAAAAATATAAAAAGTGATACATTGTCGTTTGTTGGAAGTTAAAGCTGAACTCCGGGCAGGTATTAAAGGCACACATTATTGCAGCTAATAATTTTTTTCTCTTATCGTCCATGGACAGACACAGCTCCCTAAATCTTGACAAGTGGGTTATGTCTCCTGTAAACAGGGAACATAACCCACTTGTCAAGATTTAAGGAGCTGTGTCCGTCCATGGATTTCAGAGAAAAGGATTTTACGGTGAGTACAAAAAATCCTATTTTCTCTTATCGTCCATGGACGGACACAGCTCCTTAAATCTTGACAAGTGGGTTATGTTCCCTGTTTACAGGAGACGTAACCCACTTGTGAAGATTTAAGAAGCTGTATCCATCCATGGTTTTAGAGAAAAGGATTTTACGGTGAGTACAAAAAAAATCCAATTTCTTTTTTATGCAAGCACCTGATTATGACTCCTGCAGTCTATAGAACAGCAGAGCTTATAGAGGGGGAGGGAGAAGCAGCATAAGGGGCCAATCAGTTGTGCTTCAGTACAAAGAACATGCTGATAAGAGGAGAGAGCAGAGTGACAGAGAGATGAGAGCATCAGTTTCCTGCTTCTTCCTTTCACTGTCTAGTTGGGCCCAAACCCCTAGGAAGCATTCACATGATCCCATCCCCCAATGAGATGCTTGCAGAGCTGTCCATAACACAAGGGCAGGGATGCTTTTGACATAATTTGGCCACATTATTATACAGTGAGGGGAAAAAGTATTTTCCCCCCTACTGACAAAGAAATGATCAGTCTATCATTTTAATGGCCGGTTTATATTAACAGTGACAGAATAACAAGAAAAATATCCAGAAAAATGCATTTCAAAAAAGGTATAAATTGATTTACATTTTATGAGTGAAAGAAGTATTTGATCCCCTATCAATCAGCAAGATTTCTGGCTCCCAAGTGTCTTCTATACAGGTAACAAGCTGAGATTAGGAGGACTCTCTTAAAGGGAGTGCTCCTAATCTGAGCTTGTTACCTGTATAAAAGACACCTGTCCACAGAAGCAATCAATCAGATTCCAATCTCTCCACCATGGCCAAGACCAAAGAGCTGTCCAAGGATGTCGGGGACGAGATTGTAGATCTACACAAGGCTGGAATGTGTTACCAGGCCATCGCCAAGCAGCTTGGTGAGAGGGTGACAACAGTTGGTGCGATTATTCGCAAATGGAAGAAACACAAAATAAGTGTCACTCTCCCTCAATCTGAGGCTCCATGTAAGATCTCACCTCGTGGAGTTTCAATGATCATGAGAACGGTGAGGAATCCGCCCAGAACTACACGGGGGAATCTTGTCAATGATCTCAAGGCAGCTGGGACCATATTCACCAAGAAAACAATTGGTAACACACCACACCGTGAAGGACTGAAATCCTGCAGCGCCCGCAAGGTCCCCCTGCTCAAGAAATCACATGTACAGCCCGTCTGAAAGTTGCTAATGAACATCTGAATGATTCAGAGGAGAACTGGGGGAAAGTGTTGTGGTCAGATGAGACCAAAATCGAGCTCTTTGGCATCGTCACCGTGATACATGGAGAACACTATCCCCACCGTCATACATGGAGAACACCATCCCCACCGTCATACATGGAGAACACCATCCCCACCGTCATACATGGAGAACACCATCCCCACCGTCATACATGGAGAACCCCATCCCCACCGTCATACATGGAGAACACCACCCCCCACCGTCATACATGGAGAACACCATCCCCACCGTCATACATGGAGAACACCATCCCCACCGTCATACATGGAGAACACCATCCCCCACCGTCATACATGGAGAACACCATCCCCACCGTCATACATGGAGAACACCATCCCCACCGTCATACATGGAGAACACCATCCCCCACCGTCATACATGGAGAACACCATCCCCACCGTCATACATGGAGAACACCATCCCCACCATCATACATGGAGAACACCATCCCCCACCGTCATACATGGAGAACACCATCCCCACCGTCATACATGGAGAACACCATCCCCACCATCATACATGGAGAACACCATCCCCACCGTCATACATGGAGAACACTGTGACGGTAGTCGAACATATCTCCGCCATCCATTCCCTTCTTCTCCCATAAAAGAAATCACCCAATATTCCCCGACTAGGAATATCCCTGGAATCGCTGAATAATCCACACATGAGCCATGGCTTAATGCTGAATGTAACAGGACACACTTTATTGAAAGTACACAGCACACTTTATACAGGATTTGGAACATCCCGCCCCCAACAACCGCTTTCCTATTGGTCCATTGTTAAGTATGCTGTCTCCATTCTGGTCCTCCTAAACCATGCAAATGAGGACTTGAAAATCCTTGTAACTCCACAAATACTGCTCTTGGGGCTGGGCAGAGCACAGTGAAGTGTGGCCCTGATACCAGCTCTTCTGCTGGAGGCCCATCAGGTTGTTCTTCCTCAGTAGAGAAGTCTATTAGATCCCCTGTCTCTGCAACTGGTGTCTGGGGATAGAGGTTCACCATCTCCTGTCTTTCATTTGGTGCTGCTTCTTTAGGCGTTGTCACCGATCGTCGTATTTCTGCAATTCTCAGCTCATGTTGCCGCTCTCGTTCTTTCTCATCAAAAGCTTTAAAAGCTCTAAACGGAATCTTCCTTGTGTCTGCTGTGCTGTACTCACTGTTTGGAGAATGTGCGGCTGCTTGTTGGACTGCTGCCAGTTTTAACTGTAGCTCTGCGTTTCTTATTTGTTTAGCCTCCTCCGCTACTAGGGTCATCACTTTCAGCACCACATCCGCCGTTGGGTTCGGACCGAACCATGCTAATTTCTCTCTTATTAGCTTGTTAGCTGGTGATTCCTCCTCCTGAATCACTGGTGTCCCCATCTTCTGTACTGCTGGCGTTGCTGCAACCGAGTTCTCCTGGTCTAGCTCCATTTATTCTGCTATGATGACACGCTCGGTTTTGTTGCTAGCAATCCTTCCACAAACTTCCAGTAGTCCTTTCCGTGTATTTCTTTTAAGCAGGGTGTATCAGTCTTCCATTCACTGTTCCCAGTGTCTGCTTGGAATCCTGGTGTAAAGGAAAGTAGAAGGGAAAATCCCGCTGCTGCCAACCAGTTGTGACGGTAGTCGAACATATCCCCGTCAAGCATTCCCTTCTTCTTCCATAAAAATAATCACCCAATATTCCATTATAGGAATGTCCCTGGAATTGCCGAATAATCCACACATGAGCCAAGGCTTAATGCTAAATGTAAACAGGACACACTTTATTGAAAGTACACAGCACACTTTATACAGGATTTGGAACATCCCGCCCCCAACAACCGCTTTCCTATTGGTCCATTGTTAAGTATGCAGTCTCCATTCTGGTCCTCCTAAACAATGCAAATGAGGATTTGAAAATGTCTCCGCAGAGATTGGTCCCAATGCTTGATTAGCCTGAATATGTGTGGCCAGGCCTGTGATGTGTTTTCAGACAAAAGCCCCAGGGGGTCAATCAATGTACACAATAGCCAGCCACAGAACAATGGAGCCGTCTGGAGAATTGAGACAGGGCAGAAGTCATTTACACCTGATAATAGAAAGGCTTTAGATAGGGTTATCACACAATGGACAATGAGTATTTCTTCTGAGTCTATTGACCTGGCTGGGGTTCAGAATAAAATCTGTAATACATGAATTAGGATTTCATGTAGAAACACTTCAGTATTTCATGGTCCATGACAAACACCATCCCCACCGTCATACATGGAGAACACCATCCCCCACCGTCATACATGGAGAACACCATCCCTACCGTTATACATGGAGAACACCATCCCCCACCGTCATACATGGAGAACACCATCTCCCACCGTCATACATGGAGAACACCATCTCCCACCGTCATACATGGAGAACACCATCCCCACCGTCATACATGGAGAACATCATCCCCACCGTCATATATGGAGAACACCATCCCCACCGTCATATATGGAGAACACCATCCCCCACCGTCATACATGGAGGGGGAAACATTATGCTTTGGGGGTGTTTTTCTGCTAACGGGATAGGACAACTTCACCTCATCAAAGGGATGATGGACGTAAAATCTTGGGTGAGAACCTCCTTCCCTCAGCCAGGGCATTGTAAATGAGTCATGGATGGGTATTCCAATATGACAATAACCCAAAACACACGGCCAAGGCAACAAAGGAGTGGATCAAAAAGAAGCACATCAAGGTCCTGGAGTGGCCTAGCCAGTCTCCAGACCTTAATCCTCTAGAAAATTTATGGAGGGAGCTGAAGGTTCGAGTTACCAAAGGTCAGCCTCGAAACCTTAAAGGGGTAGTTCCCCCAAAAACCTTTTTTTTAACATTTATTCAGGCTCGTTATGTCAAGGGGAATCAGTTTTTTTTTTTTTAGAAATGAAGCCGTACTTACCGTTTTACAGATGCATCGTCTCCGACGCTTCCGGGTATGGGCTCCGACTATAGGCGTGCCTATTTGATTGACAGGCTTCCGACGGTCGCATACATCGCGTCACGATTTTCCGAAAGTAGCCGAACGACGGTGCGCAGGCGCAGTATAGAGCCGCACCGTCGCTCGGCTTCTTTCGGCTACTCGTGACGCGATGTATGCGACCGTCGGAAGCCTGTCAATCAAATAGGCACGCCCAGACCAGACGATCATACCCGGAAGCGACGGAGACGATGCATCTGTAAAACGGTAAGTACGGCTTCATTTCTAAAAAAAAAAAAAATGATTCCCCTTGACATAACGAGCCTGAATAAATGTTAAAAAAAGGTTTTTGGGGGAATTACCCCTTTAATGATTTGGAGAAGATCTGTAAAGAGGACAAAATCCCTCCTGAGATGTGAGCAACATGGCCATCTTAATAGCATCATGGGCCCCTGGGCAAAGTAATGCTATGGGGTCCCTACAAGGTTGCCCCAATTTACGCACCTACTCTCAAGAATCGAAGTACAATATTTCTACTTTACAGTGTGTCACTCGCCACCATCACCTGTCAACAAATTCAGCGTGTCAATTGCCACCCATCCTCTGCCACCAGATTTAGCATGTGACTTGCCACTGTCACCTGCCACAAAATCCAGCATGTCACTTGCCACTGTCACCATATTCAGCGTGTCTGGAAGGGGGGAGAATGACGGAGGAGAAGGAAGGAGGGAGAGAAGGCGGGGGAGAGAAGGAAGAGAGAGAAGGAGGGAGGAGAACAAAGAAAGAGGAAGGAGGGGGAGGAGAGAGGGGAGAGAGAAGGAAGGGGGGAGAGAGAGAGAAGGAAGAGGGGGAGAGAGAGAACTAAGAGGGGGAGAGAAGGAAGAGGGGAGGAGAGAAGCAGAGGAGAGAGAGGAGGAGGGGGAGAGAGAAGGAGGTCGGAGAGAGAGGAGGGGGAGAGAGGATAAGGGGGAGAGAGAGAAGGAGGGGGAGAGAGAGAAGGAGGGAGGAGAGAGAGAGAAGGAGGGGGGAGAGAGAGAAGGAGGGGGAGAGAGAGAAGGAGGGGGGAGAGAGAGAAGGAAAGGGGAGAGAGAGAAGGAGCAGGGAGAAGGAAGGTGGGGGGGAGAAGGAGGGGAAAGGAGGGAGGGGGAGCAAGGGGGGGGAGGGGGAGAGAGAAGGAAGGTGGGGAGAGAGTAGGAAGGGGAGAGAGAAGGAGGGGGAGAGAGAAGGAAAGTGGGGGAAAGAGAAGGGGGAGAGAAAAGGAAGGTGGGGGAGAGAAGGAGGGGAAAGGAGGGAGGGGGAGAGAGAAGGAAGGAGGGGAAAGGAGGGAGGGGGAGAGAGGGGGGAGGGGAAGGGGAGAGAGAAGGAAGGTGCGGGAGAGAGAAGGAAGGTGGGGGAGAGAAGGAGGGGGAGAGAGAAGGAAGGTGGGGAAGAGAGGGAGGGGAGAGAGAAGGAAAGTGGGGGAGAGAGAAGGAAGGGGGTAGAGAGAAGGGAGGTGGGGGATAGAAGAAAGGTGGGGGAGAGAGAAGGAGGGGGACAGAGAAGGAAGGTGGGGGAGAGAAAGAGGGGGAGAGAGAAGGGGAGGGGAGAGGAGGGACGGGGAAGGGGGAGAGAAGGAGGGGGGAAAAGACTGAGGGGGGAGAGGAGGAGGGGGAGGGGGGAGAGAAGGAGGGGGGGAGAGGAGGAAGTGCTCACTTACTTGAATGGTCCCTGGGGGCTCTCAGTCAGTGACTTCTCTCGCTTAATCTTAGTCTTTGGCTGCTTAATCTTTTCGCCCCCTCGTCCCCTTCACAGAAGTAGCGGCACACATGCAGGGAGAGAGGGACGGGAGAAAGGATGTGGAGGGTGGAGCCGATTAGCAGCCATGAAAGGAGGGGGAGGAGAGGAGAAGCTGGATTGAACAAGAGGTTTCGTGGCCATTCCCGGGTATGCTGCGGATGTTCTGCGAGCGTCGGAAGGTGCTTCTGAACTTCCTGGTGCTGTGGAGAGCCTTAGTTAGCTGGTATCTTTGGTGGTAATGTGGAGCTGTACACCACCAAAGATACCAGTTAACTAAGGCTCTCCACAGCACCAGAAACACTTTCCTCCGCTCGTGGAATAACCGCAGCACATCAAGCGCACCAACTGACACTCCCCTGGCTAAAGCTATTTGTCCAGCTCTGATGGGGCCCCAGATGAACGTGGGGCCCCCGGGCTGTGCCCTGGTGAGCAAACCTGGTGGCCAACTACAAGAAACATCTGACCTCTGTGATCACCAACAAGGGTTTTCCACCAAGTACTAGTCATGTTTTGTGAAGAGGTCAAATACTTATTTCACTCATTAAAATGGAATTCAATTTATAACTTCTTCATAATGCATTTTTCTGGATAATTTTATTGTAATTCTTTCTCTCTCACTGTTTAAATAAACCGACCATTAAAATTATAATTGATCATTTCTTTGTCAGTGTTACATAATCAGCAGGGATCAAATACTTTTCTCCCTCACAGTATCCAGTATGGCCATGGGACTATATTAGGTCAATGATATCATGTGCAATCCCATCCCAGGGCCGTCTTTAACACAGGGCAAAAGGGGCAGCTGCCCCCGGGACCAGTCATTGTTGTGGGGCCCAAGGCAGCTTCCTCTTGAGCTCACTCTGCCTGCAAGTAGTTGATAAGTGGATTCGAGAGAGCCCAAGAAAATGTTTGCCCAGGGTCCAATTAATATTAAAGAGAGGCCTGTCCCACCCTGCATTTGCATGTGTAATGGTGAGGATGCTCATCCTACCTGCATCTCATTGGCCCAGCAATACAGCTAAGGGTCCAGACCAAACCCAAGCTCATCCAGTCGCAGGGTGGAGGTAGGAAAGAGACCTGTAAGTGAAAGTGAAACTGTAGCAGAAAAAGATCTGGTCTCCTTTCCTGCTAGACAGGACTGGGCTGTATAAATAATAAATCTGGATGGATACAAATTGTCAAGTAAAACAGCTCTTGTATAAGTATTTTGTCTGGAGTAAAGCTTTAAGTTTTAGAAATGAAAAGTTCTCAGTACATTCGATCTTGATGAATGTCCTTCGACTTATATCTGATATTGATGTCCCAATCCTGCCCTTAGTCTTCAGTGGGTGTTTTGTGCGCACTGTGACCTGCTGTTGTGTCAGACACCTTGGGTGGAAATTATCAGGCTTTTGTACCAGCATGATGCACAGAGCTTTATTCCTGAAGATTATAAATGAAAAGAAGGATGAATTCTAAAACCGTTTTGTGTCCTGGATTGTAAATGAACTTTTCACAAGGTAGGACACCGCTATATAGACTATGGGTCGTATTGCAAAGCTATTGGGAAAAAAATACATCATTCTGGCCACTAGATGGAGCAAAGGAACATGCTTTTTTTTAAAAAAAATATACAGCGCCAACTAATGGCTATAATACGGTATTTACCCTTTTCACATTTTTTTTTTTGTAGAGCATATAGCCAGAGAACATTTGATTTTTGCAGGTTAACACAATTTTTTTTTTTTTTTTGTAAATACACCCCTATGTGTACTAAGCATGTATCCAGAGCAGGAACTCTGCTCTCAGCCTTTTGCAGCATTACGTGTGCACATGCTTAGCATGGATGGGGCCTATAAAGATATTCTTGGTAAAATGAATACTAATATTCCTATTTCGTGGATTTCACTCTCAGAATGTTGGGAGAGGTGTCACTGTGGAATTGTAGCCATTCAGTTCATGAATGACTACAGTCCATAGAAGTGTAGGTGTAGCCAAAACCTTTCTTGCTAGCTTTGGATAGCGCAAGGAAGGGTTAAAAACCATGCCAGTACTTTTTGCTGCCTGTGTAGGAGAGCTTGGGGAGATTTCCTGTCACTTCCTGAACTAGACAAGCAACAGGAAGTGAGATTTTTTTTTTTTTCAAAGGCTGTTGTCACTGAAGCACGTCTTGATCTTCTGACGACTTCTGTTCCATTGACAATGATCACTAGGCTTGGGGCTTGGGCTGGGTCCGAACCAAGAAGTTGGCTGCCATTACAGTTCTAATTCCCCACCCAATATCTCCACGAATACAAAAAAAATAGTGGTATACTATACTTATGACATCATTGACCTAATATGGCCACGTGTTCATATTAGGGCAATGACACTGATCTAATATGGCCACGTGTTCATATTAGGTTATTTGCTTGTTACATCATTGACCTAATTTGGCTTTATGGCCATGTTAGGACAATGGCATTGACTTAGGAATGGGCTTGGGTTTGGCCTGAACTCAGAAGTTGGCTGTCATTACTGGACCAATGAGCTGTGGGTGGGAGATTCCCCAATCCTGAGCTCCATGTATACAAGAATGGGGGGTATATTTATGACATCATTGACCCCACATGGCCATATTGGATCCGTGCCATTGATGTACTATGTCCACGTGTCCATATTAGGTTATTGCTCGTTACATCATAAACCTAATTTGGCCTTATGGCCATGTTAGGGCAATGGCATTGACTTAGAAATGGGCTTGGGTTTGGTCTGAACTCGGAAGTTGTCTGTTATTACTGGGCCGATGAGCTGTGGATGGGAGATACCCCAACCCAGAGCTCCATGTATAGAAGGATGGGGGGTATATTTATGACATCATTGACGTAATATAGTCCCGTGTCCATATTAGGTTATTGCTCGTTACATCATTGACCTAATTTTGCCTATTGGCCATGTTAGGTCAATGGCATTGACATAGAAACAGACTTGGGTTTAGTCTGCACTCAAAAGTTGGTTGCCATTACTGGGCCAATGAGCTGTGGGTGGGAGATTCCCCAATCCAGAGCTCCATATATACAAGGATGGGGGGTATACTAATGACATCATTGACTTTATACGGTCACATCTCCATATAGGGTTATTGCTTGTTACATCATTGACCTAATTTGACCTTATGGCCATGTTAGGGCAATGGCATTAACTTAGGAATGGGCTTGGGTTTGGTCTGAACACAGAAATTGGCTGTCATTACTGGGCCAATGAGCTGTGGGTGGGAGATTCCCCAATCCAGAGCTCTATGTATAAAAGGATGGGGGGTATACCCATGACATCATTGATTTTATATGGTCACATGGCCATATTAAATCTGTGCTATTGTCACGTGTCCATATTAGGTTATTGCTTGTTACATCATTGACCTAATTTGGCCTTATGGCCATGTTAGATCAATGACATTAACCTAGGCTTGGGTTTGGTCTGAACTCAGAAATTGGCTGTCATTACTGGGCCAATGAGCTGTGGGTGGGAACTTCCCCACTCCAGAGCTCCATGTATACAATGAAAGGGGGTATACTCATGACATCACTGATCTAATATGGCCACATGTCTATATTGGATTATTGACTCGTTACATCATTGACCTAATTTTGCCTTATGGCCAAGTTAGGTCAATGGCATTAACTTAGGAATGGGCTTGGGTTTGGTCTGAATTAAGAAGATGTCTGTCATTACTGGGCCAATGAGATGTGGGTGGGAGATTCTCCACCCCAGAGCTCCATGTATACAAGGATGGGGGGTATACTCATGACATCATTTACCTAATATAATCACGTGTCCATATTAGGTTGTTGCTCGTTACATCATTGAACTAATCTGGTCTTATGGCCATGTTAGGCCAATGGCATTGACTTAGGAACGTGCTTGGGTTTAGTCTGAACTCAGAAGTTGTCTGTTATTACTGGGCCGATGAGCTGTGGATGGAAGATTACTCACCCCAGAGCTCCATGTATAGAAAGATGGGGGGTATACTCATGACATCATTGACTTTATATGGTCACATGGCCACATTAGATCAGTGCCATTGAGGTAATATGGCCACATGTCTATATTGGGTTATTGACTCGTTACATTATTGACCTAATTTGGCCCTATGGCCCTTCAGGTCAACATTTATTTCCTATGATAATTGTCTCCATCTAGTGGCCATAATATGGTATTTTCCATATTGAGCCTAAATATAGCCTCAGTTTTTCCCCCGTTTATACATAATGAATGTACAGTACATGCAGTTTCGCAGGGCAAATATCTCTGCAATTTTTTTTTTGTTTATAAATGCACCACAAAATCTAGGCTTTTTTTAAAAATAAAATAGATTTTTATTAAACACTGATTTGCATTGATGATAAGAAAAGTTGGCGACTTGCATCATGTGACTCACATAGCTTTGATAATTTCGACAATTGAGCACTGCACTGAAGTTGAGGTTTGCTGTCAGCAGTGCATACCTCCCAACATTCCTGGAGGGGGTATAACAGTGTCCCCCCACCACTCCAGACACATGACAGGCCTGCAGTGACCATGGCCTGGATTCTGGATCCCATTGCACATGTGGACCTGTTGGGGAGTATGCCTGCGGCGTGACGTCACTTGCTTTCTTCCTTGCTGTAATCATGCACTCTGTGTTCCGTCTTTGTCTCTTTTATTTCCCCCTGGGACTGTATGAGTTTTATTTGACAGATTCAATTGTACTGCTATGTCCTTTATCATCCCTGACCTTGTAGGCCTCAAGAGGATTTATCTGTGTCTCATCAAAAAGTGTATTTTATTATGCAGAATTTTCCAGATTCCATAGACCTAGATGCATCAGATTTTGCCCCAGAGGAGCTTCAAAGCTGAACCCTGGGATAAGCAAAAATGCCTAATAAAAGATCCGCAATCTTAGTTGAACCTTGTGTGTGTGTGTGTGTGTGTGGGGGGGGGGGGGGGGGCTATTTATAAAGAATTAACATAGCAATTAGACACGTGTGATTTGTTTTGTTGCAAATTGAAACTCGGAATGTATCCAAATCTCTGAATTATAGTAACAAATTTCAACCAATCAAAAATAAATTATAACAAAACCACTAATTTATCAAAAAACGCTGATCATTTGGTTCTCAGCCTTCACTAAGCAAACAGCCTGTGACTGTCAGTCACGGACCCTCTGCTCTGCCCCTCCAGCGCTCACTGGAACTCCGGGCTGTGCAGGGGGTAGAAGCAGTTGACTCAGGCTCTCAGCACCATGCTGGGAGGCTGCGCCAAGGTACCGGTGTTCTGTCGAGAAGTGCCCAGCTATCGAATAGTGGCTGGGTGGAAGTGCGCATGCCGAGTTGACGATCAGCTGTTGAGACACGTTGGCGAGGGCTGGCAGGGGGGGCAGGGTGGAAATCTCCCCCCTGGCTGGCAACACTATGCACAGTCACCGGCCGCCACTACCAAATGCTGTTTTTTCAGAGCAGGAATATACCTGCTGGAGCTCTGTTAACACAGGTCACGGCCGCTGCTCACCTCCTACTGTGCGGACGTGCCTCTGTCAGCTCCGAGGAAGATGGCTGCAGAGCTGAGCTATGTCCCGTCTCACACATAGCTCAGCCTCAGGGCACACCAGCGCTGACATCCCCTTCTCTCTCTGCACAGTGGGAGGTGATTCTGTGCGGACTCTGATGTAAGGGGGGCCTCTGTGCGGACTCTGATGTAAGGGGGGCCTCTGTGCGGACTCTGATGTACGGGGGGGGGCCTCTGTGTGGACTCTGATGTAAGGGGGGGCCTCTGTGCGGACTCTGATGTAAGGGGGGGCCTCTGTGCGGACTCTGATGTAAGGGGGGGCCTCTGTGCGGACTCTTGTAATCATGAAAAATCTTAGAATTTTTTCCTCGATCCATCACTTTTCCACGCTCTATGGGCCACTTGACTGGACTTGCCCCCCAGGCCTAAGGCTGCCAGCCCCCCCCTGCACGTACATATAGGAGAGGGGCGTATAGATACATGAAAGCATGGCCGATTCGCCCTATAGGCTCACTATGCAAGCTGCTTAGGGCCCCGCAAAGCCTCGGAGGGCCCCCCAAATTACTAGAGGCCCCGCCTGGTGAGAAGTCATCTTCGGCCCCTCACCCCGCTTCTCAACTTGCTGGCTGCATGGGAGAAGAGGTAAGAAGTCAGCACACACCCCGCTTCTCACTTTAATGTAATTTAATTCCGACAGCAGAACAACCCCTCCCCCCGCTTCTCAACTTTAATCTTTAATGTGACATGTCACTGTCGGCAGCGCCCCCCCCCCTCTCCCCCGCTTTTTAACTTTAATGTGACATGTCATATTCGGCAGCCCCTCCCCCACCTCTCAACTTTAATGTGACAGGGACCCAGGGAGGTCAGGATCGGCACTGCATGAAGGGGGCAGATATTTAAATGATGGGCAGTGTTGGGGGCGGAATTTTTATCGATGGGCAAACAAATCTGGAAAATAAATCATTATCTAAAATAGAAAAAGCCGCCCTTCAAATGACTAAAAATGTCCCGCAAGCAACCAGAAAGATTTCCTTTGCATCTTTGTTTGACCTTCGATGAAAATTCTGCCCCCCCAGCACTACCCATCATTTAAAAGTCCACCCCCTTTGTAGCGCTCACCCCCGAAGGAGCCGCTGGATGATCGGGTCTTCTGTTTTACCTCTGTGACACACCACAAATAATGAATCCACAGCACACCAGCACACCTTGTGAGAGTTTAAATAACTATTTACTATATATATATAATAATCTGAATAGCAATATACAACATCAACATTTATCTCTACACAGCATAACACAGAGACTGCATATGAGACACCAGCATAACAGTGATGAACGATAAATGCGGTTATTCTAACTGTGAACTTATATATATATATATACTTAGTCCCAATGTACCCGGGTACCTAACCCACTGGCCAGTGGTAGTTTCTTCAGCTAGCCAACGTTGGGGCCCAATATGAACGGTAAAAATCTGTGTGTATGGTTAATGACAACGGGCCGGAGGCCTCTCACCCATCCACGGAGGGAGATGTCCGTCTGTAGCCGGCAGGGATGTCAGCAATTATCTTCTGCGATGAAGAGCTGTATATAGGAGCTGGAGTCTGATGTCATCAGGGGTTCTGGTCATCAAATTTGGCGTCCGTCCGGGCCGAGTCGCCCCCCGCAGTGTCCTCTCAGCAGGGTGGCACCTTACTCACAGCCCCAGAGGATCCTCTTCCAGCCAGGAACAAACAGCCGTTTACCCTGTGTAGCAGATGTCACTTCAGGAAGGCACGTGTGACAAGTCAGCACAGTCTCTCCACAAACAGGCGGCACACCCAAGCGACAGCAGTCTGTTCTCTCTGTCTCCTCACATCCGACTCCCCTCTCACCCGGAACGTCCTGTCTGTACCTGACATCACTTCCTGTCTTTCTCCTGTAGCACTCTGGGAACTGTAGTCTAATTATCCGTTTTCATTTGTAATTCCTCAGTGGCTGTGTCTACAATCCCCACAAAGCTGTGCTCTCCGGCTCCACCTGCAGCTGCAATATCTTTTCTCTTAAAGGAGCTGAAATCAACAACAGGGCTACATTCTCCCCCTACTTAAAGTCTTTGGGTCCCTCCAAAGGGTAAACTGCGTTTGTAGGTTCTACAGACAGCATATACAATATAAAGGCACATATAAAGTTTATACTAAACTACTTGAATACCTTTACTGCGTGCAGATAGATGCAGTTTATGACAGCGTCTAGCAAGTGGGGTGGGTAGAGGGACACTCCACCAAGGTGTGCTGATGGCCTGAGTTGGACACAAGTCCTTTGATACTTCTGTGGTCAAGGTGGACACCTCGGGTGATCTTCGCACAGTAGTTACAGCTTCCTCTGTGCTATTCCCTGGTGAGTCATAAGTGAGTCTCTGAGGGGGTCGCACTGGTCGTTTGGACCTTGATTCTAAAAGCCATGATGGGCCCTCATCTGCGGAGTCCCCTTCTACTTGAAGTGTTGGCTGAGAGAATTCAGTTTCCTCTTCGACTGGCTGAACAAGAGCATCCTCTAGCACTGAGGTTTCTGGCAAGAGACTTTCCACTTGAGAAGGTACAGAATTATCTTCCATTGGCATATCCTCGTTTGTTTGAGGCACAAATTCAGGGGCATCCGGTCTCAAATTGCTCAAGTCCTGCTCAGGAGCCATAATAGTTGGATGGACATCCATAGGTTCAGATGGCCACATCCAACTAGGACACACATCTTCCTCATCGCTGTCGTCCTCACTTTCTCTTGTAGAAGGTGGCTGTTGTGACCGGGTAACAGGTGCTTGACGGGAAGTGGATGGAATGGGTGAAGGAGACTCATCTCTATCTGGTACCCGCACAGCTTCATTCAGAGGTAGGAGATGATTCCGATGCCAATTCTTCAGTGGCCCGGTCTTTCCCTCTGGTCGAATCTGGTACACTGGCAGGCCAGGTAATTGTTTACAGACAATGTAGATCTGAGAACTCCATCTATCAGCTAGCTTGTGTCTTGCAGACGCACCCAAATTTCTCAACAAAACTCGATCATCTGGCTGTAGGTCCTGTACCCGAACCCTCAGGTCATAGTTTCGTTTGTTTCTTCGTTCTCTACCCTCAGAGGTCGAACGGGCCTTCTCAAATGCAGAAGCCAGGTTCTTCCTGAGTCTATCCACATAGCCCTGATGAGACGCAATAGACGTCTGGTCAAGGGAGAGGCCAAAAGCTAAATCTACTGGCAATCGGGCTTCTCTTCCAAACATGAGGCGGTACGGTGAGTATCCGGTAGCATCACTTTCTGTGCTATTGTAAGCATGCACAATGGTAGAGATATGCCGACTCCAGTGCTGTTTCTCCCTGGTAGACAGTGTTCCCAACATGTTGAGTAGAGTACGATTGAATCTCTCCGGTTGTGCATCACCCTGGGGGTGATAGGGGGAGGTCCTCGACTTCTGAATCCCCAATAGATCCAAGAGCTGCCTGATGAGCCGACTTTCAAAGTCTCTGCCTTGATCAGAATGGATCCTCTGAGGTAGACCATAATGAACGAAGAACTTTTCCACTAGGACTTTGGCTACAGTAGGAGCACGTTGATCTTTGGTTGGAAAAGCTTGAGCATAACGGGTAAAGTGATCTGTCACCACCAAGATGTTTCCCTGTCCACTAGTGTCAGGCTCTAGGCACAGGAAGTCAATGCACACCAGGTCCATGGGTCCTTGACTCTGTAGATGGCTCATTGGAGCATTCCTCGAAGGTAAAGTTTTCCTCTGGATACATCTTAGACAGGAATGGCAGTAACTTTCAACTTCAGATCTCATGCAGGGCCAATAGAATCTGTCTCGGACCAGTTTGAAAGTTCTTTCTGATCCTAAGTGACCATGGTCATCATGCAAAGCTCTCAGTACATTTTCTCTATGCTTCTCTGGGAGGAACAACTGCTGCTTTTCTTCCAAATCATCCGAGGGGCCCCTTCGGTAGACCACCCCGTCCAGCAGTTTCAGCCGTTCCCACTCTTTGTGGACCAGACGAGCCTCTTTTGGTGAATCAATTAGTAGGAGCCCTCTTTGACCCACTTTCATTGCTCTTAGAGTTAACCCAATCAGAGGATCTTCAGCCTGATCTACTCTCAGGTCCTTCTTCGTGAAAGTAGGCAGGCCCTCACTCCTCAGCTGTGTAGGGTTACAATACATTTTAGGGACACCGGCAGCCATGACTCCTATGGCCTCTGCTCCAATCACTCCTTTGGTTCGGTATTCCACCCCTTGGCATAGGGCTAGAACTCCATCTGGAGTCAATTGAGTCCACTCTGTTTCTGGGACCCCTGTGCTATAGGGTCTTCTGGACAAGGCATCCGCGTCTTGGTTATTGACCCCAGGGCGATATTTGAGGCTGAAGCGGAATCCTGACAGGGCAGCCAACCACCTGTGCCCAGTGGCATCCAGTTTTGCCGTAGTGAGAATGTAAGTGAGTGGATTGTTGTCGGTTCTGACCACGAACTTGGCCCCGTACAGGTAGTCTTTTAGTTTGTCCACCACTGTCCACTTCAAGGCCAGGAACTCCAACTTGTGAGTGGGATAATTCTTCTCAGAAGGGGTGAGACCCCGACTCACATATGCCACCGGTCTCAGGAGGCCATCATATTCCTGGTATAGTACTCCTCCTAGCCCTTCTCTGCTAGCATCCACATGTAGTTCATAAGGTTTGGCAGGATCAGCGTAGGCAAGGACAGGAGCCTGTGTTAGACTTCCTTTCAATCGGAGGAAAGCCCTTTCACATTGGTCGGTCCATTCCTCCTGGATTGATTCACGAGGCTTCCTAGGCCCGTGGGCTGATGAACCCGGCTCAAAGGGCATTGATTCATCTTCTGCTCCTTCCATTCTTAGAAGTTTGTTCAGAGGCTGAGCTATCTTGGCAAACCCCTCTACGAACCTTCTATAGTATGAGCAGAATCCCAGGAAGGACCGGAGTTCAGTAATATTACGAGGTCTCGGCCATGAAGCCACAGCTTCCAACTTCTTAGGATCAGTTGATATGCCTTCTGCTGAAACAACATGTCCCAGGTACGTGACTGAAGGCAGACAGAATTGACACTTCTCCAAGGAAAGTTTCAATCCTTCTTCATGCAGCCGCTTCAAGACCTTTTCCAACCGCTGCTCATGTTCTTCCAGTGTTCTTCCGAAGACTATTAGGTCATCCAGATACACTAGTACCTCAATCAGGTTCATGTCTCCCACCGTCTTTTCCATTAGTCGTTGGAAAGTTGCTGGGGCTCCTGCGAGGCCTTGGGGCATTCTATTAAACTCAAAGAATCCCAGTGGACAGATGAAAGCAGTCTTCTCTTTATCTTCAGGATGCATGGGTATCTGGTGATACCCACTTCGCAGGTCAAGTACACTAAACCACTTTGCTCCAGACAGACACTGTAAGGCATCTTCTATTCGAGGAGTAGTGTATTGGTCGGGAATGGTTCTTTGGTTGAGTGTGCGATAGTCTATGCACAAACGGATGGAACCGTTTTTCTTGCGAACTACCACAATGGGTGAGGCATAAGGACTCCTGGATTCTTGGATTATCCTGGTCCTTTTCAATTCAGCCAGTTGTTCCCTTAGGTCATCTAGATCTCCCAATGGGACTCGCCGTGACCTTTCTCGAAAGGGCTTGTCATCTTGGAGGCGAATGCGGTGTCGAGTGCTCTTAGCACATCCCACATCAAACTCATCCTTGGAGAACAAATCCTGCCGCTTGAGGAGTTGAGATTGAATTCGCTTCTTCCACTCAGGCGAGATTGGAGCGTCTTTAGGATAGAACCGTTCAGCTGGGATCTCTCTGTCTACTCCCTCCACCAATTCAGTGGGTGAGAGGGGTGTGGCAGTGGCCACTTGTCCAATCGGCATCCGTGCCTTCAAGGTCACTGGGTAGTCTGACACATTGCATACACTTACAGAGACTCTCCCACGGGCCCGCTGTAGGGCCCTGGTGGATATTATCTCCGGCACCAATTCCACTCCAGATCTCTTCTCATTTCTGGGATCAGTTTCCAGGACCACATAGGGGCCTGGTTGTGACCAATTCAACTTGACTGAGGCCCGGAAACTAGTCATTTCTCCTGGCTGTAAGACCTTCTCCGCTCTTTCTAATCTCCAAAGCCGTCCCACTTCTGCAGGGGCCCTCTGTTCTTGTATAATCCGCTGGTAGATTGGCCGCAACATCGGGTGCATCTCCTCAGAAGTAGAACTCTCTTCCGTCACTAACGGAGTTATAAGGCGTCTCACCAAGTCAGTATTTGTCCCCACTATTATAGAACTCCGATTAGCTCCTGGTGGGCGGGGACATACAATGGCCAAGGCGTCACAGACCCCTGGTTGCCCAACAGTTGCCGAACTGAACTCCAGCTTCACTTGTAGACACCCATCATATGGAAGCTTCTGAGTCCCAATACCCCAGATTTCGAGATCCTCTAACTCCATCAGGGGTAGATGCTTCAAATGCTTCTGGTAGAAGTCCCGGTAAATCAGTGTTACTTGAGCACCTGAATCGAGGAGAGCCTTCGTGTAAACCCCTTCTACTTGAACTGGGATAATGGGTGAAGGACCTATCAACTTGTCAGGGAACTTCTTCGGAGTAGTAGAAGGCATAGACCCAGTCGACTGCACTCCAGCCTTCTTCCTAGCTCGTGGTGGTTGTTTTCTTCCCCCTAACTGGGGTTTAGGTTGTGGGTGTGCATTGCTTCCCTGTGACACAGGACCAGACACCAAGGGAGGGGATCTTTTTGTCGTAGCAGGGGGGGCTCTGGGTAAAGACTTGGGCCTCTTATTGGTATCCTGGGAATCAGAGCAGTCTTCAGTAGTTGGGCACCCAGTTTTCTCCCTCACTGGGGCCCTCTGTAGTTTCCCGCCGGTAGATAACTTCCTCTTGAATTCGATGGGCTCGGACAGATACTTCGGTAATGACCCACTCCTCCACAGTTATAGCAGCTTTTTGACGGTTTCTTGATAGGCACCACCTGAGTGGTAGGATCAGGAACTGGTTCTGACGTGACTTTTTCAAGGGGCGACTTGACACCTGCAGACAATAGGGTTAGCATTTGCGTCAGCTGGGAAACTTGCGCCTTTAATTTCTCTATTTCTGAATTCCCATTCGACACATTGAGCATTCGAACATCAGCAGGAAATGAAAATCCTGAGCCCTTCTTTTTCTCCTCTAGGATAGCCTCTTCCTCCCTTACCATCTTAATGAGATCAGAGTATCGCAAAGAGGTACCTCCTTGTAAAGTTTTCAACTGGATCCAGATAGGGTCAGAACTCAGAGCGCCTCTCAGGATCTGTTTCATTCTTACTTGATCCATATCCCTGGGCTCTATTCCTTTCTTTAGTACAATCTGGTATAGCATTTTGTTTAGTCGTCGAATATACTCGGAAAGCTGCTCATTTTCCCGTTGAAACATGTGTTCAAAGAGGAAGATTAAATCTGTACCTTTCTCTGTGCGCCCAAACTCATCTTGCAACATGCGAAGATAGTCATATGCTGTACAAGACTCCTGACTGAATTTCAAATTTCGGATGGCTTCTGTTGCAACGCCTTTCAGACTTTCAGTAATGCGCTGTTTCTTTTGAGCCTCTGGAACATCACATTCTTCCAGTGCTTGCATAGCCTGTTCCATCCAGGTTTCATACTCTTCTTCTCCAGTAGGTACAGGCTGCACTCCAGAAAAGATTCTCAACTTCCTGTAGCCATAGTTCACAGAGGGCGAGGAAATTTTTATAACGCTCTCTACCAGTTTTCCTATGTCCATGAAGAAGGAAGCTGGGGGGTAGTTAGTGGTTGGCACAGAAGTGGTAGTTACTTCCACTGTGTCTGACATGGTCTGGCTTGGTCCCTCCAAACAACTTGCTGAGGTGACTAGAGGGAGTAACCGTGCTTTAACTTCTCCGGTTAGCTGGATGCTATCACCCTGGAAGCAGGTTGGGACTCCTTTCTTCCATTCTAGTAGGGCATAGGTATGGGAGATTTCTTGATCTATTTTTGTGTCTATTACAAACACTTTCTGGTCAGGTGCTAGTGTAGTTACTGCTTGACGGATCTGTTCCTCTGTCCATTCGTCAGCAGGAATGTCCATTACTACACTCAGCCCTAATTGGCCATTTTGTTCCTCGCACCACTCTGCTGCTGTGTTTGGATCCATTGCTGGCTCGTTTGTGTGGTTATCACTTTGCGAGAGGTCCCGGGTTCAAATCCCGGACGAGCCCCCACGTGTAGCGCTCACCCCCGAAGGAGCCGCTGGATGATCGGGTCTTCTGTTTTACCTCTGTGACACACCACAAATAATGAATCCACAGCACACCAGCACACCTTGTGAGAGTTTAAATAACTATTTACTATATATATATAATAATCTGAATAGCAATATACAACATCAACATGTATCTCTACACAGCATAACACAGAGACTGCATATGAGACACCAGCATAACAGTGATGAACGATAAATGCGGTTATTCTAACTGTGAACTTATATATATATATATACTTAGTCCCAATGTACCCGGGTACCTAACCCACTGGCCAGTGGTAGTTTCTTCAGCTAGCCAACGTTGGGGCCCAATATGAACGGTAAAAATCTGTGTGTATGGTTAATGACAACGGGCCGGAGGCCTCTCACCCATCCACGGAGGGAGATGTCCGTCTGTAGCCGGCAGGGATGTCAGCAATTATCTTCTGCGATGAAGAGCTGTATATAGGAGCTGGAGTCTGATGTCATCAGGGGTTCTGGTCATCAAATTTGGCGTCCGTCCGGGCCGAGTCGCCCCCCGCAGTGTCCTCTCAGCAGGGTGGCACCTTACTCACAGCCCCAGAGGATCCTCTTCCAGCCAGGAACAAACAGCCGTTTACCCTGTGTAGCAGATGTCACTTCAGGAAGGCACGTGTGACAAGTCAGCACAGTCTCTCCACAAACAGGCGGCACACCCAAGCGACAGCAGTCTGTTCTCTCTGTCTCCTCACATCCGACTCCCCTCTCACCCGGAACGTCCTGTCTGTACCTGACATCACTTCCTGTCTTTCTCCTGTAGCACTCTGGGAACTGTAGTCTAATTATCCGTTTTCATTTGTAATTCCTCAGTGGCTGTGTCTACAATCCCCACAAAGCTGTGCTCTCCGGCTCCACCTGCAGCTGCAATATCTTTTCTCTTAAAGGAGCTGAAATCAACAACAGGGCTACACCTTCATATAACTATCCGCCCCTCAGCTACATGAACGTGCCACGGCAACGCGAGACAACAGCTGATGGTAAACTCAGCTGTCCTGGGGCTCCATACTGCGAGTGTGCAGCGAATGCGCAGTTCCACCTGGGCATTTTTCCTGATAGGGGACATTTCTCGACAGGACACTGGTCCAGGCATGTGTTTGAATCCCAAATGTAAAGTTGGGATCTTTCCTGAGCCCGTGTCAGCGACATGGAAAAGGGTCATAGGGGTGCAGAACAAACTGCACTCCTGTGATCCCCAGGAAAGGTATAGCAAAAATAGCTTTGGCTATACTTCTCCTTTTAGCGAATTTAAAAAAAATAATTGTTCACATCTCCAAGAGAAATTCACTCAGTGAAAAGGGTATGTATGGTACGTTCATTCTGTACAAATATTTTTAGACTATTTCCTTTACCTGCAGGGTAAATGGTTTTCATTGATTTAAAGTGGAGAATACTGCATTTGGCCACTAGATGGCACTAAGTATCATAGGAATCTCTATGATACTTAGCACAATCTTGTGTCTAAATTGAGTATTTTTTGTATTCAATCATTGCACATGATATAGCCTGTTTACATATTTATTTATTTTTTTGCTCCATTCACATGGGCAAATTCTTTTTTTTTTTTTTTAAGTGTATTTTTTGGGCGTGAACTGGAGAGAGAGGAGCCGGAATGCAGGAGTTGGGAGTAGGCAGACCCTCCCCCCGGAGGCAATCGCCATCCTTCTCCATGCCCCTGGTGGCAATGGTGGGTGTGAGGGGGGGCCTCCCACTCATCCCGCCCTACCTGCTCCTCTTGGGAGCCCAACTGGGGCCCAACGGGACCCCAATGGGGCAGAGGGACTCCCCCTATGAGGGAGTGAGGGGGACTAGCCCACCCAGCCAGCCCCGTAGGTCCTTCGCCTCTCTTTATTTTAGGAGACCGCATGGCCAAAGTGCGTGTGTGTTAAACCAATTTCGTGTGCGTGCAAGCGTGGTGGTTTTGTGGGGGGAGGGGGGTGGGCGTACTAAGCACAGGCGTACCTTGCATAGCACACCCACCGGGATCTGAACCCTTGGCTGCAGAGGTGAATGGCTTGTCAGCGCAGTGCCAATCACGTTGAGCCACCACAGCTCCCTTGGGCAAATTCTTTATACATACAGCCCTTGGTGTGCCTTGTGTATTTCTTCCTGATCTGTGCAATCAGGCACGTCGCTACAACACAGGCAAAAAAAAAAACAATTGCTTGGGGCCCCGAGCTGGCCTGGGGCCCCCAACTTCCCCTTCCCAGGCTGTAGCGTGGCTTCCTCCTGGAGTCCTGTCAGTCCGGCCGGGTACCGCACGTGGTACAGGAGATTCAGTTTCCTGAGTGCTCACTTCCTGTCAGTCCGGCCGGGAACACAGGAAACTGAATCTCCTGTACCGCTCTATACCCGGCCCGGCCTGGGCACTATCTGATAAGGGACTGGGGACCCATAATGATAGAACACCTGACTGACAGGAGGAAGAGGAGCTCGGACACGCTACAGCGGCAGCCTACAGGGAAGAAGGGGAGGTGAGAATAGAAAAACATAGGGACTAGGGAGCAGGGCTGGTGCAAGGATTTTTGACACCCTAGGCGAAACCTAATTTTACCGCCCCCATTTGCTCCACCCCTGACTCCTCCCCCTTTGCCCTACGCATGTGAAGGGAAGCAGTGCTGTACAGCTCTGCTTCCTCTATCACTGGCTCCTGCCCTGCCTTGCGTCCCTAATTACAGTACTGGTTGGAAGGAGCAGCTGCTTGGGACTGAGTTAGTTACATGCTGCAGCCTGCAGAGCATGTAGACGCAGAGGGAAACCAGCGGCTGGGCGCCCCTAGGCAGCAGTGCGCCTTAGGCGGCTGCCTAATTTGCCTAGTGGTAGCACCAGCCCTGCTAGGGAGTGGGGGGGAGTAAGAACATGGGTGTAAAAATCGTGTGTATCGCTAACATAGGCTTTGAGTGCGGGGGTGTGCTTGGGGGCCCCCATTTTGCTTGGGGCCCCCAAATTCCTTCAAACGGCCCTGTGTGCAATAATCCAGTGTGAAATTCTGCTTTTGTGCAGGAGCTTCCTGTAATAAAGACTGGTCACTGCTGCTCTCTCTCCATGTGCAGGGTGACTGGTCTTGTCTCCGCCCCCTCCTGCAGTTTTTTGCAGGCAACCTGTAGTGGGTGGAGCCTGCTGGGTCCCTCCCATAGCTCTGCTCTCTGCACAGGCTATGTACAGCACTGCTACATTTACAACTTTAAGATCTGGGTTTTGTAATGGGATTTGGTCCAACAAAGGTTGATTTATATCCTCTGTGGCTATGGGAGAATTACCGCAAATTCGGGTTTTGTGACCGGAGTTCAGCTTTAAAGATTGAAAAGCAGAATGGGGAATGGTGGACTTCAACCGAACAGCTGGATCATTTCCACACGGCATCCCGGGAGTAGATTTTGATCTCATCTTGTGTGCGGGTCAATCTGTACTTACGTGATCCCGTGTGGAAATGATCCAGCTGTCCGGTTCAAGTCCCCTACAGGGAAGTGGTGTGCATATACGGCAGCAACAACAAAAAATTGTGTGAGAAGTTGGAGACACGGGTTTGTGGCCAATCGATAGAAAGACACCAGACTCGGTTTGCGAGTGTTGACTCGCAAGACGGGCAGAATTCAAGCTAAATAGGCCTGCAGTACCTCATTTGGCCTAAGGTACGGGGGCGCAGAAGCCGAGCAGAGCCAAAAATAGGCCTGCGGTACCTCATTTGGCCTAAGGTACGGGGGCGCAGGAGCCGAGCAGAGCCAAAAATAGGCCTGCAGTACCTCATTTGGCCTAAGGTACGGGGGCGCAGGAGCCGAGCAGAGCCAAAAATAGGCCTGCAGTACCTCATTTGGCCTAAGGTACAGGGGCGCAGGAGCCGAGCAGAGCCAAAAATAGGCCTGCAGTACCTCATTTGGCCTGAGGTACGGGGGTGCAGAAGCCGAGCAGAGCCAAAAATAGGCATGCAGTACCACATTTGGCCTGAGGTACGGGGGCGCAGAAGCCGAGCAGAGCCAAAAATAGGCATGCAGTACCACATTTGGCCTGAGGTACGGGGACGCAGAAGCCGAGCAGAGGCAAAAATAGGCCTGCAGTACCTCATTTGGCCTAAGGTACGGGGGCGCAGGAGCCGAACAGAGCCAAAAATAGGCCTGCAGTACCTCATTTGGCCTGAGGTACGGGGGCGCAGAAGCCGAGCAGAGCCAAAAATAGGCATGCAGTACCACATTTGGCCTGAGGTACGGGGGCGCAGAAGCCGAGCAGAGCCAAAAATAGGCATGCAGTACCACATTTGGCCTGAGGTACAGGGGCGCAGAAGCCGAGCAGAGCCAAAAATAGGCCTGCAGTACCTCATTTGGCCTGAGGTACGGGGGCGCAGAAGCCGAGTAGAGACAAAAATAGGCCTGCAGTACCTCATTTGGCCTGAGGTACGGGGTCGCAGAAGCCGAGCAGAGCCAACAATAGGCATGCAGTACCTCATTTGGCCTGAGGTACAGGGGCGCAGAAGCCGAGCAGAGCCAAAAATAGGCCTGCAGTACCTCATTTGGCCTGGGGGCGCAGGAACCGAGAAACACCAAACATTGGAAAACGAGTGGAAGTGTCCTCGGGCCCTTTCTGGCATTTTCGTCACTCTCTGGTGCCCCCCTACCTCTGGCCGCATTCGGTACTGCATCCCATTGAAGTCAATGCAGAACAAATTATTTTAGTTACCATTGACTTCAATGGGAAAACTTGCTTTGGATTACGAGCATTCTGCTGGAACAGATTATGCTCGTAATCCGAGGTTCAACTGTATGTATATATATATATATATATATATATAATGGCAACACAAGTGAATCCACTGCTGGGACCGCTTTTATATGGAAATCCGGCTTCCTGCTGTAAATAAAGATACTGGGGTTATGGTAGCTAGCTGCTTCCACAACCCCGGTATTTAACGCCAAAGCAATGACGTATATTTACGGTTAGGAGATTGGCAAGCCCTTATATGTGGCGGCTGCATTCAGCATTTTCGGCAAATCCAAAACATACCTGTTGATCCTGCCAGCAATGCCGTGTCCTTGTCACTTCCTGGCTACCTTCTGTAGATTATTAATTGCCCTGTGTTCCATCAGATTAGGCGACCCTTCAAAACTTGTAATGGAAATGACGTTCCATCGTGGCCATCTTGGTACACCCGGCACTCAGCCGCCAAGCAGACATCTTTTTACACCCACCAAAATCTTACATTTCACACTTATTTTTATCACTAAACTGAGCTTATATCGTGGAATACAGTATTTAGAAATCCCTGATGTTCACATTTTAGGAGCAGCGGTGTTCTGTCAGATCAACAAACCTGTCAGATTGACAGGCTCGCCTCTGCTTTTTATAAATTCAACATCAAAACAGTGTCACTGATTTCTAAATCCTGTATTTCACGAAATAAGCTCAGTTTAGTGTTAAAAATAAGTGTGAAATACAAGACTCCATTGGGTGTAAAAAGATGTCCGCTTGGCGACTTCAGACTGTAGGCTTACTGCGGACGAGTGCGGGGTGTACCAAGATGGCTGTGCCGGATTGTCATTTCTGTTACAAAATCTGATGGGTCACCTAATCTGACAGAACACCTGCCCTTCATGTAATAGAGATGAAGTGATAGGGACATGTTTATAGTCCGTATCAGGAGAGCAGCCTAGGGTGACCAACCTGGCTCCCTCCATAGATACTGTGCAGGAGTGAGTGTAGCCAGGGACAGGAAGTGCATTATTTGCAGGATCACCAAATGAAATTAAAGGGGTCGGATATTCGAAAATTCAGGAATTCAGAAAATCCGAAAATTTGAAAATTCAGAAATTTGGAAATCCGATAATTCAGAAATAATAACAAACTTACCAGCTAATAATAACTATTCAATTATAAGTATTGGAATTTCCTTTCAAATATGGTTGTTAGTGAACGTAATGAAAAAAAAATTATCTAAAGTTACGAATTATCTGAAATAACGAATCTCGTATCTAAACAAATGGAACATAACGAAATAATGATAATAAAATCTTTTTATTATTATTATTATTATTTATTATTCATTTGTTACATTCCATTTGTTTAGATACGACATTTGTTATTTTGAATAATTTGTAACTTTGGATACATTTGTTACGTTCACTAACAACCATATTTGAAAGGAAATTCCAATACTTATAATTGAATAGTTATTATTAGCTGGTAAGTTTGTTATTATTTCTGAATTTTCGGATTTCCAAATTTCCGAATTTTCAGATTTTCGGATTTTCTGATTTCCGAATTCCTGAATTTTCAAATATCCGACCCCTTTAATTTCACTTGGTGATCCTGCAAATAATGCACTTCCTGTCCCTGGCTACACTCACTCCTGAACAGTATCTATGGAGGGAGCCAGGTTGGTCACCCTAGGCTGCTCTCCTGATACGGACTATAAACATGTCCCTATCACTTCATCTCTATTACATGAAGGGCAGGTGTTCTGTCAGATTAGGTGACCCATCAGATTGTGTAACAGAAATTACGTTCCGGCACAGCCATCTTGGTACACCCCGCACTCGTCCGCAGTAAGCCTACAGTCTTCGGTTTGGCTTGAAGAAAAAGTGGTAACCCTAAATATATGAAGTTTTTGGGTTTGGATACGCTTTAATAGACATCTAGTGATTGAGCTGTACACACGACCGTTTTTTTGGGTTCTAAAAAAAATGACGTTTTTTTTTTTCATTAAAAACGATCGTGTGTGGGCTCCAGAGCATTTTTCAGGATCTAAAAAAATGGCTATTAACCTTGTCGTTTTTAAAGTTGTAAAAAATGATCGCGTGTGGGCTTTAACGGCGTGAAAAAAAACGCGCATGCTCAGAAGCAAGATATGAGACGGGAGCGCTCGTTCTGGTAAAACTACCGTTTGTAATGGAGTAAGCACATTCATCACGCTGTAACAGACAGAAGAGCGCAAATCGTCTTTTACTAACACGGAATCAGCTAAAGCAGCCCCAAGGGTGGCGTCATCCGCATGCAACTTCCCCTTTATCCACTTAAGACCCAGACCAAAATGCTGCTGAAGGACTTTGCCCCTTTTTGCGATTTCGGCACTGCGTTGTTTTAACTGACAATTGCGCGGTCGTGCGACGTGGCTCCCAAACAAAATTGGCGTCCTTTTTTCCCACAAATAGAGCTTTCTTTTGGTGGTATTTGATCACCTCTGCGGTTTTTATTTTTTGCGCTATAAACAAAAATAGAGCAACAATTTTGAAAAAAATGCAATATTTTTTACTTTTTGCTATAATAAATATCCCCCCAATATATATATATATAAAAATCCTCAGTTTAGGCCGATACGTATTCTTCTACCTATTTTTGGTAAAAAAAAAATCGCAATAAGCGTTTATCGGTTGGTTTTCGCAAAATTTATAGCGTTTACAAAATAAGGGATAGTTTTATTGCATTTTTACTAATTATTATTTTTTTACTAGTAATGGCGGCGATCAGCACATTTTTTCGTGACTGCGACATTATGGCGGACACTTCGGACAATTTTGACACATTTTTGGGACAATTGTCATTTTCACAGCAAAAAATGCATTTAAATTGCATTGTTTACTGTGAAAATGGCAGTTGGGAGTTAACCACAAGGGGGCGCTGTAGAATTTGTGTGTTCCCTGTGTGTGTTTACAACTGTAGGGGGGGTGTGGCTGTAGGTGTGACGTCATCGATCGCGTCCCCCCTGTAAAAGGGATGACGAGATCGATGCTGCCGCCACAGTGAAGCACGGGGAAGTTGTGTTTACACACGGCTCTCCCCGTTCTTCAGCTCCGGGGAGCGATCGCCGCACTCCAGCGGCGATCGGGTCCGCAAGTCCCGCGGTCCCGGTCACGGGCGCGCGCCCGTGACCCGCGGCTGGGTAATAGTACCGATGTAAATATACGTGGATGTGCCCAGCCGTGCCATTCTGCCGACATACATGTGCAGGAGGAGGTCCTTAAGAAGTTATAGTGCCGTCGTACGTGTTGTACGTCACCGCGCTTTGCTAGAGCATTTTTTTTTTTACGATCGCGTGTAGGCAACGCCGTTTTAATGATCGGGTTGAAAAAAACGTTGGTTTTTCGAGAGCCTTAAAAACTTCATTTTTTAGAACCCGAAAAACGGTCGTGTGTACGCGGCATTAGAATTGAATTGATAGTATCTTCAGTTCCCCCGTTCTTCAGGAGAAGGTCGTGTAGACTTTTTCCTATTCATATATATATATATGTATTAAAAAAAATAGATACAAACAGGTAAGTTGTATGAAATAATAATAATTGCATTCTCTTATATTCTCTTCCTGTGTTTCAGCTCGAAGCTGGAAGACCTTTACCGTCTCCCAACGACTTAAAGAGAAAGATCCTCATTAAAAACAAGCGCTTAAAACACGAAGTGGAGAAAAGTAGGTGCCGTCGTTCCTGATCCATCCAAAACTAAACTACAAAAAAAAAAGTTCTGGTGACACTTTAAGTGTGAGAAAGAATTTATAAAAAAAATCTGAGCAGCTACTTTGTACACACAAATACCGGTGGTCCTTTAACCCTAGGTTCACACCTATGCGTTTTTTTAGTGCGTTTTGCAGAAACGCACTACAGTCCATTTAACATGGTTTCCTATGGTACACGTTTTACAGCAAGTGCGTTTTTGAAAAAGGGTCGAGGACTTTTTTTCTCGTATCTTGCCTGTAATAGAATGGAATTGCAGCAGAAATGCGAGTATTGTGTTTGTGATGTGATTTTTTTTTTTGTGTTTTTTATTTTTCCCTTTTAAACACACAAGCCTATTGTATCTGATATGACCATACCTCATGTATCTCTTATTATTGTCTCTGTTTACCAATGGAACTAAAACAAATGGAACGTAATGAAAAAAATGATTTTTTTATTATTTAAATTCAGAAATCCGAAGATTCGGAAATTCAAAAATGTAAAAATCCAAAAAAATAAGAAAGAAATTATGAAAATTCGAAAATACAAAATGATAACTAACTAACGAGCTAATAGTAATTATGAAAGGATCACTAAAGGAATTACTTTTTTTTTAGCTAAATAGCTTCCTTTACCTTACTGCGGTCCTGGTTTCATGTCCTCATTGATCGGTTTTTTTTTTTTTTTTGCTTTGAAGTTGCTGTAATTCTGCTCTGATCTCCACACTTGCTGCTTGTCTGGCTCCTTATGAAAAATCTCATGGCAGATTTTCACTGTGGTCCAAGCTGTGTGTCTAAAACTCCTCAGAACCAATCAAACAAAACACTGCCCTGTATTTGTTTGTTTTTGTTCTGTGTGTCTCTTTACTTCACAGAAACATGAAACCAGTTTAAAAATGAAACTAAACTAGAGGCACATTATATGATTGATTTTTATCTATTTTTAATCATTTTTAAAAGGAATCAGTTAACTTTTATGGGCCAGATTCAGGTAGCGTTACTCTGGAGTATCAGTGATTCGCCAGCATAACTCTCACTTTGAGCCGGCGTTTCTGTTTTCTGTAAGCAGAAAACAAGAAACGCCGGGTTGGAGTTCCTATACGAGCGGCGTAATTGTATTTCGCCGTCGTATCGGAACTGCAATTTTAACAATGGCGCTCGGGGCGTTCCCGCTGATTAACGCAGAGAATATGTTAATCAGCGGGAATCGGCAATTCACGATCGTATTCGGGCCCGACGCAGTGACTTTCCGACGTTTCTGTAAGAGATACGCGGCGTAAAGAAAAACCAGCCCCCTAGTGGAGTATTCTATGTTAAGTATGGCCGTCGGCATCGCGTCGCATTTAAAAATGTTTGCGTCATTTGCGTAAAACGTCCGTGAATGGGGATTGACGTCATTGACGTTCACTGACAGAATTTGGAGCATGCGCACTGACAGTCGACACATGCGCAGTACGTTCGCCGCGGGATCGCGCCTAGTTTAAATACTACACGCCCCCTACCTGCCCAATTTGAATTCCGCCGGCTCATTTTCGCTACGCCGCCGCAACTTTAGGAGCAAGTGCTTTGTGAATAACAGTACTTGCTCCTAAAGTTTCGGCGGAGTAACGTAAATGAGAAACGTTACTCCAAAATAAAGATTCGCCCATCTACCTGAATCTGGCCCTATGTCTCTATACCCTGTAAACAGTCATTTCAGCAGAATTTTTTTTTTCCTTTAGTGACCCTTTAAATTATAGGTATTGAAATTACCCTTCTAAGTTGGCTGTTAGTGAATGTAACAAATAAGAATTCATCTCAAGTTACGAATTATCCAAAATAACGAATGCTGCATCTAATCAAATGGAACGTAATGAAAAAAAGGATTTTTTTATTATTTAAATTCAGAAATACGAAAATGTGTTAAATCGAAAATTCGGAAATTCAAAAATGTAAAAATCCAAAAAATAAGAAAGAAATTATGAATATTCGAAAATACTAAATAATAACTAACGAGCTAATAGTAACTATTAAATTATAGGTATTGAAATTTCCCTTCTAATTTGGCTGTTAGTGAACGTAACGAATACGAATTCATCTGAAGTTACGAATTATCCAAAATAACGAATGCTGCATCTAAACAAATGGAACGTAAAGAAAAAAAGTTTTTATTATTAATTATTATTCATTTGTTATGTTCCATTCGTTTAGATGCGGATACTTTTTAGGACAATTTGTAACTTTGGATAAATTCGTATTCGTTACGTTCACCAACATCCAAATTTGAATGGAAATTCCAATACCTATAATTTAATAGTTACTATTAACCACTTCAGCCCCGGAAACCATTTGGCTGGTCAAAGACCGGGGCACTTTTTGCGATTCGGCGCTGCGCCGCTTTAACTGACAATTGCGCGGTCGTGCGACGTGGCTCCCAAAGAAAATTGGCGTTCTTTTTTTCCCACAAATAGAGCTTTCTTTTGGTGGTATTTGATCACCTCTGCGGTTTTTATTTTTTGCGCAAATTTTTTTGCGGTTTGTTTATTTTTTTATAAACAAAAATAGAGCGACAATTTTGAATAAAATGCAATATTTTTTACTTTTTGCTATAATAAATATCCCCCAAAAAATATAAAAAAAAAATATTTTCTTTCTCAGTTTGGACCGATTTGTATTTTTCTAATACAGTATTTTGCAAAAATATCGCAATAAGCGTTTATTGATTGGTTTGCGCAAAAGTAATAGCGTCTGCCAAATAGGGCATAGTTTTATGGCATTTTTCTTAATATATATATATATTTGTATACTAGTAATGGCGGCGATCAGCGATTTTTATTGTGACTGCGACATTATGGCAGACACATCGGACACTTTTTACACCATTTTGGGACCATTGTCAATTTTACAGTAAAAAGTGCTATAAAAAATGCACTGATTACTGTAAAAATGACACTGGCAGAGAAGGGGTTAACCTGTAGGTGGAGCTGAAGGGGTTACGTATGACCTAGGGAGTGCTTCTTACCGTTAGGGGGCGTGGCTTGCCATAACACGTCACTGATCGCTGCTCCCTATGACAGGGAACACGATCAGTGACATGTCACTAGGAAGAACGGGGAGATGTTGTGTTTACACTGGCATCAACCCGTTCTTTAGCTCCGTGACACGATAGCTGGACACCGGCACAGAATTTTCGACGGACATTTTCCCATTGGAAATTGTGACCGTGTGTACGGGGCATTAGGCTCCATTCACACTTGTACAACAAGTTAGGCCGACTTTGCAGTGCAGCTTTGACGCAACTTGGGATGGGTGCAACTTGAATACAACTTTTGCTTTGAACACTAAAAATGGACAACTGTTGCACACAAGTTGCATTGTATAACATTCAGGTACGACTTTCATGCAACTTCTGAGGGTTAACATTGAAGTCTATGGCCCTCAAGTTGCATGAAAGTCGGGCCAAAGTAGTGCATGAACTACTTTGAAGTTGCTGCAATTTTAATTCACACATATAGTATATGAATGGTTATCATTGGAAAACACAGGGAACGACTTGTCATGCAACTTTGATGTCCAAAGTTGCATGACAAGTTGCACAAGTGTGAATGAAGCCTAAAATTCAACATTAGAGCCTAATTGATGCTTTGCTTTGTGTGTCCCTGATGGAGATTCAGAGAAACTAGTTCTCCATCAGGTCCACTCTCAACCTGTGGCTGTCAGCAAGCTATGGGCTGTGGGCAGGTTCCTTAGCCCAGTGGTTCTTTAAGCGGAGTTCCACCCAAAAATTTAACTTCCGCTTTTTGGAATCCTCCCTTCCCCTCCAGTGTCACATTTGGCACCTTTCAGGGGGGAGGAGGGAGCAGATACCTGTGTAATATAGGTATTTGCTTCAACTTCCGGGCATAGATCCCACGCAGTGACCTACACCACGTTCTGAGCCGCCTCTGTCCCCCCCCCCACTGTCTTCTGGGAGACACACAGGTCCCAGAAGACAGCAGGGACCACTGGGATCGCGCAGCGTGAGTTGCGCATGCGCAGTAGGGAACCAGGAAGTGAAGCCACAAGGCTTCACATCCTGATTCCCTTACCGAATATGGCGACACCTCCACCCGAGAGCCGAAAGAAAGATCGGCTTCGAGTGCCGACATTACGGGCACCAGGACAGGTAAGTGTCCATATATTAAAAGTCAGCAGCCGCAGTATTTGTAGCTGCTGACTTTTAATATTTTTTTTTTTTTCGGCCGAACTTTGCTTTAATCTCAGTTCTCAAGTACCCCCAATGGGCCATGTTTTGGGAACTTCCCACAGATAAAATAGCTCTTATCAATACCATGTCATTGATATTGATTTGCAAAGTAAAGGAAAACCTGAAAAATGTGGCCCGTTGGGGGTGCTTGAGGACTGAGGTTGAGAACCACTGCCTTAGCCAATAGACGCTTTGCTATTGGTTATAGAATCTGCCCACTGACTGCTGTCAATCACAAGTAGAGAGTGGACCTGATGGGAGACTAGTCCCTCAGCATCTGCTTCAAGCTCCACTCACCGTCAGCGCTACTGTTTGCCAGGAGGCTGTCATCTGTGAAGCAGAGCAGTGGCAGGGGGGAGGAGGGGGTAGCGACAGCAAACATGCAGCTCTGCTACACTGGGTACAGAGACAGGCACTCTGCCTGTCTCTGAACTTCAACTCAGAATTGTCCCTAATTAACCTTAATTTTCATTGTCTATGAACTGGGAGTAATTTTTTTTTTATTTGGTGCAGCCATAGCACTACTTTGGAAAATTGGCGCTATTAGGAACTTCCTGAATCTCGCAAGTTTCGGTAAAGCTAGCAATTCAGGTCTTTTAAAGGGCCAAGCTGCTAGAAAATTGGTGATTTTAATAGCCCCCCCCCCCCCCATTGTCCCCATAATCATAAGTGTGCACAGCCTATTGGATTAGGGTGTGCAGCCCAAAGCTCAAACGCATGCTACCCATCACTCACTGTGTTCACTCAGGAAAGGAAGGGGCCTGTAAATCCCATATTTACCAGCCCCTTCCCCACTCATCCTAAAACATCGCCCTGTGTGTGCCCGCAGCAACAGCCAGTGGGAGGCCGCGTACACACGACCGGTTTTCTCGGCAGAATTCAGCAAGAAACTCGATGGGAGACGTATTCTGCCAAGAAAACTGGTCGTGTGTACACTTTTCGCCGAGAAACCCGTCAGGAAACTCGTCGAGCCAAAAAGAGAGCATGTTCTCTATTTCCTCGTTGGGCAATGGGAAAATTTGGCTCGACAAGTTTTTTGACAGCCGAACAAGGAACTCGACTGGGAAAACGATGTGTTTCGCCCGACGAGTTTCTCGGTCGTGTGTACCCTGCCGGAGAGGAGGGAAGCTGGAAGCACTGTGGGGAGAAGAGGGGGTGCCCAGAGCAGTAGGGGGAATCTGTGCTCTACAGGGTGATTAGGGTGTGCTTGGGCACACCCTGTGCGCACACCTACGCCTATAATATTTTTGAAGACTACAGTACAATGTTGATTAATAACCATGTATGTTTTTGTCCCTTCTATCAACAGAGCAGCTTGAAGCCTTGAAAAAAATGATGGAGTCCGGGGAAAACGTGGCGCCAACCAGCATCCTAGAAGACGACATCGAGGAAGAGATCGAAAATGGTACCCATGGATAGAATTATACGACCGAATTATACTGTAGCCATGACCATAACTCATTCTTTTTAGTTGGTCGCCATTTCAATTTGCCTTCTTCCACTCTGGTGCGGCTTTTGTTACCCCCGGGCACTATTGGCCCACCCAGGGACATCCTCCCCATTCTAACTCAAGGCTGGGGGGGGGGCGGGGGGGCTGCCCTGGGCACTGTGGTATCCTGTGAGGTGGGAAGGCGCAGTGAGGACATTGGGGGTGAGACTTGTGTTGGAATTTTTTGGGCGGCAGGTGGCAAGAATTGTTCTAGGAGGGAAAATTTGGGGGGTTGTGCTAGGAGTGGTGATTTGGGGGGATCTGTGGTAGGAGGGGGAATGGGGGGGGAGAGGATTTGTGCTAGCATGCTGTACTGCGTATACAGACTGATTTTACTGCTGTGGTTTTAGTAACACTTAAAAAAAATGCTGCTTAACCTCTCAATGCATCGAGCATCTGGGGGATGTGCTGGAAAAACAAGTCCAATCGCAACTTTCACGACTTAACCACTTCTGGACCGCCCGCCGTTGTTATACGTCGCTACTTTGAAGAGGAATACCGTTGTTATGGAAGCAGCTAGCTACTATAACCATGGAATCCTCTACAAGAGCGGGAGTCTTCTTTTAGATCAAAGTGGTCTCTGCGGTGGATTCGCCGCAAGATCATTTTTATCAGTGGTGGGAGACACAACTCCGGCCGCTATACAGGGCCCTCCGCCACTTACCAGAGCCGTCTGCAGCGGCAGAGGCGATCGGGTCCTGTCCCTGGGCTGACATGCATACGAGTGAGGGGAAGATGGCCCCCACATGTCTCCATATCACTGCAGGGCAGAAGAGACGTCAACACGTCACTTCCGCCCAATGCTTGTAAAGGGACATTTTTTTTTAAATGACATACATTTTTATTTTTTATTGCATCATAGTGTAAACATGAGACTTGAGGTATTTTTGACCCCAGATCTCATATTTAAGAGGACCTGTCATGCTTTTTTCTATTACAAGGGATGTTTACATTCCTTGTAATAGGAATAAAAGTGAGCCCAAATTTTTTTTTTTAAACTGTTTCAAAATAAAAAAATGTAAGTAAAATAAATAAGAATTATAAAAAATTTTTAAAAGCACCCCATCCAACGAGCTCGCGCGCAGAATCGAACGGATACATGAGCAGCGCCCGCATATGAAAACGGTGTTCAAACCACACATGTAAGGTATCACCGCGATCGTTAGAGCGAGAGCAATAATTCTAGCCCTAGACCTTGCCTGAAACTTAAAACTGGTAACCTGTAGAAGTTTTCAAATGTTGCCGATGGAGATTTCAAAGGGTAAAAGTTTGTCGCCATTCCACAAGCGGGTGCAACTTTGAAGCGTGACATGTTGGGTATCGATTTACTCGGCGTAACATTATCTTTCACACTAGAAAAAACATTGGGCTAACTTTACTGTTGTCTTATTTTTCAATAAAAAAAAAGTGAATTTTTTCCAAAAAAAAGTGAGCTTGTAAGACCGCTGCACAAATACGATGTGACAGAAAGTATTACAACGGCCGCCATTTTATTCTCTAGGGTGTTTGGGGGTTCTAAGTAATTTTCTAGCAAAAAAAAAATGTAAACACCGAATCTCAGAATGGGGCTTGGCCCTTGAGTGGTTAAAGGATCCGCTACCGGCAGCTCGGTGGCAGATATCACAGCGTACCTTCAGAGGTTTAGTGGAGCCCATGCCTCGGTGGGTTATGGTGGGTGGTCATAATGTTATGGTTGATCAGTGTAGGTGGTAAGGGAGGTTCAGGTGTCGTTCCTGGCAGCCATGTGATGCCTCCAGTGGTATAAACACCTGCGTTCTTTTATTATTAGCTGATCAAGAGGAAGAAGCCCATCCGGAGTACAAGTTTGGAAGTGAGCTGTCAGCAGAAGACCTCAGCCAAAAAGAAGCTGTAGCTAATAGTGTAAAAAAGGTAACACTTGTGTTTTTTTTTTGTTTTTTTTGTATGCATTAATATGGGTTTGTGTTTCCTTCCCACTACACTATACAGTGGATCCTTGGAATGCGAGCATAATCCGTTCCAGGAGAATGCTCGTAATCCAAAGCACTCGCATATCAAAGCGAGTATCCCCATTGAAGTCAATGGAAACAAAAATAATTTGTTCCGCATTGACTTCAATGGCATGCAATACTGCATGTGGCCCGAGGTGGGGGGCGCCGGAGAGCCTCAAATACACACGGAAAGGCCAGAGGGAAGCTCGGCTGACCTCCGCAAACCTCAGGAACTGATTATTTCCGAGTCTTTCCGGTTCGGCTCTGGCGCCCCCCCCCCCCCCCCCCCCCACTTTAGGCCAAACGCGGTGCTGCACACTGCTATGGCTTGAATCCTGCGAAAGCTGGCCTCTAGGGATGAAGGCCAGGCCTGGAAGAGACCACTGCCCAGGGGAAGTGGTCAAGCTCCAAGTGAGCCTTATCCGTCAACATTCTAGAGCTACAGATGGCACGTCTGGCTTAAGGGCCTGGGCGTTTAGGCTGCAGGATTGTTCTGTCAGAGTACAACCGAGTTAGGATCTTTTTAAATAAAATGCTCGTATTGCGAAACGCTTGTTAACCGCGTTACTTGCAATCCGAGGTTCCACTGTATAGCCAAAAATTATGTGGACCACAATATGGAGTTCTGGCGTTTCCTGTAAAGGGTACTGGTAAAGCCTAACTCTAGGTTTACTTTGACTTTAAATAGTTTGGGCCAGATTCAGATACATCCGTGTATCTTTCCGGCGGCGTAGCGTATCTCATTTACGCTACGCCTCCTCAACTTTTACAGGCAAGTTCTGTATTCAAAAGCACTTGCTCCGTAAGTTGCGGTGGCGTAGCGTAAATGTGGCGGCGTATCCCTGCGTAATTCAAATAGGGCAGGTAGGAACGAAGGAACGAACTGCGCGTAAGCCGGCCGTGAACATATCCCAGTGTGCATGCTCCAAATCACGTCGCAAATAATCAATATAAACTACGTGAACGTAACTTACGCCCAGCCCCATTCTGAATCGACTTACGCAAACGACGTAAACGACGCTGTCCCTACATCCATACTTAACATTGGCTGCGCCTCATATAGCAGGGGTAACTTTACGCCGGACTTACGCTTACGCAAACGACGTAAAATACGACGCCCGGGCGCAAGTTCGTTCATGAATTGGCGTATCTAGCTCATTTGCATATTCTACGCGTAAATCGACGGAAGCGCCACCTAGCGGCCAGTGTAAATATGCAACTAAGATACGACGGCGTAAGACTCGTATCTTAGCTAAATTCCGGCGTATCTTGTTTTCTGAATACAGAAAAAAGATACGCCGGAGCATCTCAGAAGTTACACAGGGCCAGATTCTCTAAGAAATCCGGCCGCGTAGCGTAAGCCATTTACACTACGCCGCCGCATCGTACTAGAGCAAGTGCCGTATTCTCTAAGCATTTGCTCCATAGTTTGCGCTGGCGTAGGGAAAATGGCCCAGCGTAAGCCCGCGTAATTCAAAGGGGGCGGCTTCTATTTAAATGAAGCGCGCCCCCGCGTCGAGCGAACTGCGCATGCGCCGGCCGGGGAAAAAGCCCAGTGCGCATGCTCCAGCTCAGCGCCCTTGAAACCGATGTCAAAACGACGTGATCGTCACTACGCAATGCCCTATTCGCTAACGAGTTAGTAAAACGACGTAAGCGATGGAAAAAGCCGACGCTGACCCGACGCCATACTTAACATGGCATCCGACGGAACTTCGTAAGGTTACTCCTCATAGAAGCAGGGGTAACCTTACGCGAACGAAAACGACGTACGCGACGACGGAGCAGCGTAAAAGCGATCGGGAATCGGCGTACTAGCCTCATTTGCATATGCAAATGAGAAAACTACGTAAAGGCCACCTAGTGGCCGGAGTTGTCATTACAACTACGATCCGCAAGTGTAATGGTATTACACTTGTCAGATGTTGAAGCGTATCTATGCCAAAGTGATGCTAAGAATCACTCGCATAGATACGAGGCAAAAAAAAAACGGCGATACGACGGGGTATCTGAGATACTCCGTCGTAGCACCTATGAGAATCTGGCCCACTGCGTATCTTCTTTCTGAATATGGCCCGATGTTTTGGCCAGCTTGGCCCAGACAAACATTTAGGGCCAGATTCATCATTAGTTATGGCGGCGTATCAGTAGATACGCCGTCGTAACTAAGAATCTGCGCCGGCGTATATTTAAGCGTATTCTAAAAGTGAGATACGCTTAACTATTGTTAAGATACATCAGGCGTAAGTCTCCTACGCCGGCGTATCTTAACTGCATTTTACGCTGGCCGCTAGGGGCATTCCCGCTGATTTACGCCTAGAATATGTAAATCACGCCTATTCACGAACGTACACCCGGCCGACGCAGTGAATTTACGCCATTTACGTAAGGCGTTTTTTCGGCATAAAGATAAACCACCAAAAAGATGTTAAGTATGGACGTCGGGACCGCGTAAAAATTTCAGATTTGACGTCGTTTGCCTAACTCGTCCATGAATGGGGCTTTACGTCAATTACGTTCACATCGAAAACAATGCGTCATAATTTGGAGCATGCTCACTGGGATACGTCCACGGTCGGCGCATGCGCAGTTTAAAAAAAAAACGTAAAAAACGTGGGGTCACAACACATTTCCATAAAACACGCCCACCTCATTCACATTTGAATTACCCGGGCTTACGCCGGCCCATTTACGCTACGCCGCCGTAACTTAGCTTGGTGAATACAGTATTTGCCTCGCTAATTTACGGCGGCGTAGCGTATCAGAGCTACGTTACGCCCGCGTCATTTTAAACCGGGCTACCTGAATCTGGCCCTTAAAGCGGAAGTAAACCCATTGATTTGATCATTTTGAAAAAACAGTTAACATTCCCGGCATGCCGGAAATGCTAGCTGTCACATTTGCTTGTGCTCTCAACCAAACTGTCAACCATCCAATGGCTGGTTTCATAACTGATCACATGTGCAGCATCATGGCAGTTGCAGATTAAACAGAGGCCAAGATGGCAGCTCCCTTGGCTGAAAACGATAGGGGGGTTTACTTCCACTTTAATTTCTAGTAGAAGTTCAGAGGACAAATTCACATTGCTAAGACAGATAAGCAAATGGTACTTAGAAGGGGATCTTGGACTAAAAAAATAAAAAATAATAAAAAATAAAATGGGAGGGGGGCCTGTAAGGGGCCCCTGGGACCATTGGGCCCCTTACAGGTGTAATGCCTGTACCCCCCTGATGGCGGCCCTGAAAACTTTCCACACTTTTTGTAACTCTATTATATATATAAAAGTGCAGACATTTTGTTGAAGACCCCTGTAATATATAGCCAAATTCAAATGTCAGTTGAGCAATCAGAAGACCCCGCTCCCTGGAGTAGGAGGGAATAGAATTAGCCACGTGTCTGTATGTATGGTTACCTTTGGCTGTGCCGGTGATCGGTACACAGCGGTGGAGGGAGTCCTGTTATCTGAGAAAACCCGGGAGCTTCTCAGGCTGGTGCCGCCCATAGTGACGCCTTTTATGGATCTGAAATGACGTCTGTTTCATTTTTTTAGGTTGTGGAAGACTCTGAACCAGAAAACAATAATAAAAAGGTGACAACTCATGAACTATTTATTTTGTATACAAAATGTATAATAATGCATTATGAATTTATACCAATGGATAGATAGAGAATGGGAGAAGCCATACACCCGGGGTACCCATTGTTCCCATTCATACCTGATAGAGATGTCCATACATCGGTAGAGAGGTCAGAAGTAAGATGGGTCGTTGTGCTCCTGTCTAGTGATGAGCGGAATACGCCATATTCGATTTTGCGATATTTCGCGAATATTTCGAAGAATATTCGCGAATATTCGTTAATATCGAATATTCGTGATATTTTATAAAAAAAAACATTTTTTGATAAAATATCACGAATATTCGATATTTACGAATATTCGCTATATTTTATAAAAAAAAAAAAATAGCGAAATTCGCATATGCGAAAGCGAAAATGATTGCGAAATTTCGCTATTTTTTTTTTGGATAAAATATAGCGAATATTCGTAAATATCGAATATTCGTGATATTTTATAAAAAAAAATAAAAAATTGCGAAATTTCGCATTGGCGAAATTTTGCAATTTTTTTTTTTTTTTATAAAATAGCACGAATATTCGATATTTACGAATATTCGCTATATTTTATAAAAGAAAAAAAATTGCAAAATTTCGCCGATGCGAAATTTTCGCTAGTGCGAATGCGAAATTGATTGCGAAATTTGAAAAAATACGAATATTCGGAATAGCGAATATTCGCCGCGATATTCGAGTTATTCGCGAATACTCGAATATGCAATATTCGTAGCGAATATTCGCAATGCGAATATTCGTTAATATCGAATATTCGTGATATTTTATAAAAAAAAAAACTTTTTTTGATAAAATATCACGAATATTCGATATTTACGAATATTCGCTATATATTATAAAAAAAAAAAATAGCGAAATTCGCATATGCGAAAGCGAAAATGATTGCGAAATTTCGCTATTTTTTTTTTGGATAAAATATAGCGAATATTCGTAAATATCGAATATTCGTGTTATTTTATAAAAAAAAATAAAAAATTGCGAAATTTCGCATTGGCGAAATTTTGCAATTTTTTTTTTTTTTATAAGATAGCACGAATATTCGATATTTACGAATATTCGCTATATTTTATAAAAGAAAAAAAATTGCAAAATTTCGCCAATGCAAAATTTTCGCTAGTGCGAATGCGAAATTGATTGCGAAATTTGAAAAAATACGAATATTCGGAATAGCGAATATTCGCCGCGATATTCAAGTTATTCGCGAATACTCGAATATGCAATATTCGTAGCGAATATTCGCAATGCGAATATTCGTTAATATCGAATATTCGTGATATTTTATAAAAAAAAAAACTTTTTTTGATAAAATATCACGAATATTCGATATTTACGAATATTCGCTATATTTTATAAAAAAAAAAAAATAGCGAAATTCGCATATGCGAAAGCGAAAATGATTGCGAAATTTCGCTATTTTTTTTTTGGATAAAATATAGCGAATATTCGTAAATATCGAATATTCGTGATATTTTATAAAAAAAAATAAAAAATTGCGAAATTTCGCATTGGCGAAATTTTGCAATTTTTTTTTTTTTTTTATAAAAAAGCACGAATATTCGATATTTACGAATATTCGCTATATTTTATAAAAGAAAAAAAATTGCAAAATTTCGCCGATGCGAAATTTTCGCTAGTGCGAATGCGAAATTGATTGCGAAATTTGAAAAAATACGAATATTCGGAATAGCGAATATTCGGAATAGCGAATATTCGGAATAGCGAATATTCGCCGCGATATTCGAGTTATTCGCGAATACTCGAATATGCAATATTCGTAGCGAATATTCGCAATGCGAATATTCGTGAGCAACACTACTCCTGTCTATGGGATACAAGCTATTTAGGACTTCTAAGGCCAATAAACGCTTAATGCGATTTTATTTTATTTTTTTACCAAAAATATGTAGAAGAATACGTATCGGTATAAACTGAGGAAAATTTTTATAGATTTTTCGGGGTTATTTATTATAGCAAAAGGTAAAAAATATTGATTATTTTTTCAAAATTGTCGCTCTTTATTTGTTTATAGCAAAAAAATAAATAAAAAAACACAGAGGTGGTCAAATACCACCAAAAGGAAGCTCTATTTGTGGGGGAAAAAAAGACGTAAATTTTGTTTGGGAGCCACGTCGCACGACCGCGCAATCGTCAGTTAAATTGACGCAGTGCCGAAACGTGCTCTGGTCTTTGGCCAGCCAAATGGTCCGGGGCTGAAGTAGTTTTAAGCTAAACCGTTTTTTTTTTTTTGGTTAGAGTTGTGGAATTGTAAAACCTCTGGCTTTTTCTTGCCCTCTGTGTCCCATTGAGGAGACAATACTTTCTTGGTTTCCATGAATGTGAAGTTGGCTCCTTGGATTTTTTTTGTAGTAAGCATGCATTATGAACGATCGTTTATGGTGCAGGTCCATATTCATATATCGGAACTCTGTTTGGTTGTGTCAAGCAGCCATTCTCAACCAGATTCTGTAAAGGTTTTTTTTTTCAGAGGGTTGTAGGGGCTCCTTAGGCCCCTTCCACGCGAGGCAGACTACGTCGCTACGGAGTCCGTCTGCGTCCGCCAGCTCAGCGGGAGATCAGTCTGCAGATCTCCGCTGAGCCGACGGATGACAAGCTCCTCTCTGCTCACTGAGCGGGGAGGGGCTTGTCGAGTCCCGCTGTCTCCTATGGAGCGATCTGATGAAAACGGACAGCATGTCCGTTTTCATCAGATCTTACCCGATCCGCTATGGACGGATGGGGACATGCCCCCATACGTCTGTTTTTAGCGGATCGGATCGGGTCGGATGTCAGCGGACATGTCTCCGCTGACATCTGACGCTCCATAGGGATCATGGGAGAGCTGGCAGGGTGGAAATCTTCCCCCGGGCTGGTGACACTATGCACAGTCACCGGCCGCCACTACCAAATGCTGTTTTTGCAGAGCAGGAATATGCTTGCTGGAGCTCTGTTAACACAGATCATGGCCGCTGCTCACCTCCCACTGTGCAGCCGTGCCTGTGTCAGCTCCGAGGTAGATGGTTGCAGAGCTGAGCTATGTCTCGTCTCACACATAGCTCAGCCTCAGCGCACACCAGCGCTGACATCCCCTTCTCTCTCTGCACAGTTGGAGGTGACTCGGTGCGGACTCTGATGTAAGGGGGGCCTCTGTGCAGACTCTAATGTAAGGGGGGCCTCTGTGCGGACTCTGATGTAAGGGGGGCCTCTGTGCGGACTCTGATGTAAGGGGGGCCTCTGTGCGGACTCTGGTGTAAGGGGGGGGCTCTGTGCAGACTCTTGTGATCATGAAAAATCTGTTTTCCTCGATCCATCACTTTTCCACGCTCTATAGGCCACTTGACTGGACTTGCCCCCTAGGCCTAAGGCTGCCAGCCCTCCCCTGATAGGGATGCATGGAGCTGCCGTTCAGGTCCGCCGTCAAAACTGACAGAAGGACCTGAACGGTCCGTCCATGTGAAAGGGGCCTTAGGCGGTTGCTGATGGACCTCCTAACTGGTGGTGTCTGCACCGTTCTGGGTCAACACAACTTGGAATAATCTTTTTAGATTTCTCTTACGTGTGGCCCTTCCAGGGGCGTAAACCTAAGCAAAATATCAGATTTCCTCTCCAGCTTACACAGCCCTGTGTGGTGGATTCCATCCAGGGTGCAGACTGGCTGAGGAGTCCCTTTAAACTACTTGTAATGTCAGAAAAGCAAAGATGATGTGGTGCAAGCCAAAAACGGAGCAATCCCATGCATCAAAAAGGGAATAGCAGCCTCAGTTTAACTCCATCCTTTGCCATGTTCCAATGCGTTTCGCCCCTCCAGGTACTCCCGTGGGTGGGCTGAAATGCATGTGGCTGGGATAGACTGAGGATGCTATTACTTCCTTGATGCATGGGATTGTTCAGCATGTGGCTGGTGGCTTACCGTGGGTGGGGTAAAAGGTGTTGTGGGTGTGGCCAGGACAGAGTAAGACTGAGGCTGCTATTACTTCCTTGATGCACAGGATTGCTCAGTTTGCAGCTAGCGGCTCATTGTGGGCGGATTGAAAGGTGTTGTGGTCGTGGCCGGGACAGAATTATACCGAGGCTGCTATTACCTCCTTGATGCTCGGGATTGCTCAGTGTGCAGCTTGTTGCTCATTGTGGATGTGGTAAAAGGTTTTGGAGGAGTGGCCAGAACAGAGTGAGGATGTTATTATCTCCTTGATGCACGGGATTGCCCAGTGTGCGGCTTGTGGCTCATTGTGGGCGGGGGGTGAAGCATTTTGGGGGCGTGGCTAGGATGGAGTTAGATTGAGGCTGCTATGACCTCCTTGATGCTCGAGATTGCTCAGTGTGCGGCTTGTGGCTCTTTGTGGGTGGGGTGAAAGGTCAGGGGAGTGGCCAGAACAGATTGAGGATGTTATTACCTCCTTGATGCATGGGGTTGCTCAGTGTGCGGCTTGTGGCTCATCATGGGCGGGGGTGAAAGGTGTTGTGGGCATGGCCAGGATGGAGTTAGACTGGGGCTGCTATTACCTCCTTGGTGCACAGGGTTGCTTAGTGTGCGGCTTGTGGCTCTTTGTGGGTGGGGTGAAAGGTCGGGGGAGTGGCCAGAACAGAGTGAGGATGTTATTACCTCCTTGATGCACGGGGTTGCTCAGTGTGCGGCTTGTGGCTCATCATGGGCGGGGGTGAAAGGTGTTGTGGGCATGGCCAGGATGGAGTTAGACTGGGGCTGCTATTACCTCCTTGGTGCACAGGGTTGCTCAGTGTGCCGCTTGTGGCTCTTTGTGGGTGGGGTGAAAGGTCAGGGGAGTGACCAGAACAGAGTGAGGATGTTATTACCTCCTTGATGCACGGGGTTGCTCAGTGTGCGGCTTGTGGCTCATCATGGGCGGGAGTGAAAGGTGTTGTGGGCATGGCCAGGATGGAGTTAGACTGGGGCTGCTATTACCTCCTTGGTGCACAGGGTTGCTCAGTGTGCGGCTTGTGGCTCATCATTGGCGGGGGTGAAAGGTGTTGTGGGCATGGCCAGGATGGAGTTAGACTGGGGCTGCTATTACCTCCTTGGTGCACAGGGTTGCTCAGTGTGTGGCTTGTGGCTCATCATTGGCGGGGGTGAAAGGTGTTGTGGGCATGGCCAGGATGGAGTTAGACTGGGGCTGCTATTACCTCCTTGGTGCACAGGGTTGCTCAGTGTGTGGCTTGTGGCTCATCATTGGCGGGGGTGAAAGGTGTTGTGGGCATAACAGGGATGGAGTTAAACTGAGGCTGTTATTACCTCCTTGATGCACGGGTTTGCTCGGCGTGCGGCTTGCGGCTCATTGTGGGTGGGGTGACAGGTCGGGGGAGTGGCCAGAACAGAGTGAGGATGTTATTACCTCCTTAATGCACGGGATTGTTTGGCATGCAACTTGTGGCTCCTTGTGGGCGGGTTGAAAGATGTTGTGGGCATGGTCAGAACGCAATTAGACTGAGGCTGCTATTACCTCCTTGATGCACAGGATTGCCCAGTGTGCGGTTTGTGGCTCATCGTGGGTGGGGTGAAACATGTTGGGGGGCGTGAATGGATGGTGTTAGATTGAGGCTGTTATTTATGAATATTCATAAAAATTTGTTAAAGGTTTTTTCGGATATTTGCGAATTAACGAATTTATTGAAATTCGTTAAAAAACAATCTCAGAACGAAACGAATTGCACATGTCTACCCTGTGGATTAGATATGGTTGGGCCATGTAAGGGGGTGTCTGGCGGATATTATGCACCAGTCCTAGAAACCTAGATTTAGTACAATCATTTCTAACATTGTATATATTGTTATCTTTTTAGGGACAAGAAACTGTGGATGATGAACAAGCGTGGATGGCCAACTATAAATATGTAGGAGCCACAACCAATATACATCCGTTTCTGTCAGCGATGATCAACTACGCCCAGCCAGTAAAATTCCAGAGCTTTAAAGTGGCAGAAGGTGAATAACTCCATACTAATGTGAACATGTATTATATTATAGTGTGATAGGTGTACGCTATATATAAACAACTATTCTCGTCAGCAGTAGTCAGCAGTCCTGTGACTTCTATCGGTGTCTGGTTAAAGCTTGTAGGAGGAGTTTTCATTCTACTCTGACTGTCCTATGAAGCTGCATGACTCCTGACCCTCTGGACAGTGCTGATTGGCCCTGTGCTAATCACATGCACCCTCCAAAAGAAAAAAACTGCCTAACAATACACACCAAACTGAGCATGTGCAGCATAGGCATGCGCAAGGGGTGTGCCTGGGCAGGGCCGATCCTAGGGTCACAGGCGCCTGGGTGCAGAAATATTTCTGTCGCCCCTACATGGGTGTTGTCATTTTACTAACTCCTCCCCTTTACATGACTCAACCACAGAGATGCTCCCCCACAAAGTCTTCATTACCCCGGGATCCTTACATGACCTCTTAACAATAAACAAAATACAGGAAGAGAAGCAGAGTACTTTATTGGGACCTGAAGGGGGGGCCTCTGTGATGGACACAGAGAGGGCTTCTGTTAGAGGGTCTGTTAGATGTTCGGCGCCCCCACCTCTGGAGGCGCATTGGGTGCCATGCACCCTGTGCACCCTGCCTAGGATCGGCCCTCTGCCTGGGCACATCCTAATCCTGGGGTTGGCAACCCGTCAATGGCGAGCAGGTGACAGGTTAACCGTAATCCTTCTTTGTCAGAAACTGGACAGGAAAAGCTGCAGGGGGTGGAATTTAGTGGAACCGAACTGTATTTTCCACCTGCAGCAGCTGAAAGTAGGCTTCTCCTCCTCTACTTCTCCTCGACGTTCAGCTGACACAGGAGGAAAATACAGGGGATCGGTACCAATATATGCCACCACCGCCACTCCTCCTGTCCCTGTTCCTTATTTTTCTGTTGCCCAGGTCCGCTCGGGGCCGGTGCTACCACTAGGCAAACTAGGCAACCGCCTAGGGTGCACTGCTACCTAGAGGCGCCGGACCACTGGTTTTCCTTCATGGCTGCAGCATGTTGCTAACTCAGTCTCAGGCAGCTGCTCCGTCCAACCGGTGGTATAATTAGAGCCAGCACTGATGCTGGCTTCCTGTGTAGCACCACCTCCTGTTACATGGGCAGGGCAAGGTGGGTGGAGTCAGGGGTGGAGCCAATGGGGGCGGAAAAATTAGATTTTGCCTAGGGTGTCAAAAATCCTTGCACCAGCCTTGGGTTCGCTTGTGTGCTCCCTGGCTCCCCCTTCCCTCCATTTTTTCAGGATGGAAAGTGGGGAAGAGGCCAGTAAATATGTCAAAGGCATATGTGTTGGAACTTTGGGGTGCACACCCTAATGCAATAGGCTGTGCACACCTATCATGTGCATAGTGCTCCCAAGGCTCTGTGTTATCAACAGATGGATTAGGGACAGTAAAGGAAGGGGAGGATCAGAGAAGACGGGATCAAACAGCCTTTTTACACAATGTGCAGGATTAACCCCTTAGGTTCCACAGTGAGTATAACAAGCATGCTTTACTGCAGTGTTCTACAAACTGGGTCCCCTTGTCCAGCCCTTGAGGTACTATTCCCTCTACTAACACCAATAACAAGCTATAACTCCTCCTGCTGACACCAATGGCGGTGCACTGTTCCTGCCACTAATACCAATGATGTGGCGCTATTCCTCCTCCTACTAAACACATTTTTAATCCTACTGACCACCAAGCCTGAGACATTGTGGACTAGCATTGATGACGGGACATTTTCTACTCCCACTGGCCACATTCCAGCCCCCCTAATGTCTGAAAGGCAGTAAACGGCCCCTTTGTGTAGGAAGTTTGGAGACTTCTGCATTACTACATCTACAGACTGACTTTACTGTTGTGGGTTTAGTAACACTTTAAGGTAAATGGATATTTTAGTTCTTCAAGGGTAACTTACAGTTTAGGGTTTTGAGTGTTGCACTTTTGTTTTACTTTTACCTACAGGTAAGCCTATAATACAGTGGTTCTCAACCTTGGGGTCGAATGAGGATTTGCCAGGGGTCACCAAATCCTGGGCTGTTCCTAAAGCCCGGCACCGCTCTCCCAGCCCTTTCGTGGCTCCCCAGCAAGGCTGTCCTTGGATCCTGTAGCTGCCCAGCAGGGCTGTCCCTGGAGCCCGTGGCCGCCCACTCAGCCTCTTTGCAGCCGCCCATTCAGTTCACCACATGGCTGGGGGGGCAGAGACAAGAGGTCAGCTGACTGGTGAGAAATGTGAAGTGGGAAGGGCTGAAGGAGACCCTATTTCCTAAGTTTGGCATAGGTGTCACTGCTACGAGACACCACAGAGCTGGAGACACAGTGAGTAATACTACATGTGATTATAGTTGCCATTAAAAGTCCCCACTACAGTTCTCAGATCAGCAGAAGACCTTGATTAAGGTCACCTAAGTTGGATGATCAGAACTCCCCACCCAACATTGCCACTCATCCCAACTCCCCGCCAGCACTGCCACTAATCCCGACTCCCCGCCAGCACTGCCACTAATCCCGACTCCCCGCCAGCACTGCCACTCATCCCAACTCCCCGCCAGCACTGCCACTCATCCTGACTCCCCGCCAGCACTGCCACTCATCCCAACTCCCCGCCAGCACTGCCACTCATCCTGACTCCCCGCCAGCACTGCCACTCATCCCAACTCCCCGCCAGCACTGCCACTCATCCCAACTCCCCGCCAGCACTGCCACTCATCCTGACTCCCCGCCAGCACTGCCACTCATCCTGACTCCCCGCCAGCACTGCCACTCATCCCGACTCCCCGCCAGCACTGCCACTCATCCTGACTCCCCGCCAGCACTGCCACTCATCCCGACTCCCCGCCAGCACTGCCACTCATCCTGACTCCCCGCCAGCACTGCCACTAATCCCGACTCCCCGCCAGCACTGCCACTCATCCCAACTCCCCGCCAGCACTGCCACTCATCCTGACTCCCCGCCAGCACTGCCACTAATCCCGACTCCCCGCCAGCACTGCCACTCATCCCAACTCCCCGCCAGCACTGCCACTCATCCCAACTCCCGGCCAGCACTGCCACTCATCCCGACTTTCCACCAGCACTGCCACTCTTCCCAACTCCCCGCCAGCACTGCCACTCATCCCAACTCCCCGCCAGCACTGCCACTCATCCCAACTCCCCGCCAGCACTGCCAATCATCCCAACCCCCCGCCAGCACTGCCACTCTTCCCAACTCCCCGCCAGCACTGCCACTCATCCTGACTCCCCGCCAGCACTGCCACTCATCCTGACTCCCCGCCAGCACTGCCACTCATCCTGACTCCCCGCCAGCACTGCCACTAATCCCGACTCCCCGCCAGCACTGCCACTAATCCCGACTCCCCGCCAGCACTGCCACTCATCCCAACTCCCCGCCAGCACTGCCACTCATCCTGACTCCCCGCCAGCACTGCCACTAATCCCGACTCCCCGCCAGCACTGCCACTCATCCCAACTCCCCGCCAGCACTGCCACTCATCCCAACTCCCGGCCAGCACTGCCACTCATCCCGACTTTCCACCAGCACTGCCACTCTTCCCAACTCCCCGCCAGCACTGCCACTCATCCCAACTCCCCGCCAGCACTGCCACTCATCCCAACTCCCCGCCAGCACTGCCAATCATCCCAACTCCCCGCCAGCACTGCCACTCATCCCAACTCCCCGCCAGCACTGCCACTCATCCCAACTCCCGGCCAGCACTGCCACTCATCCCGACTTTCCACCAGCACTGCCACTCTTCCCAACTCCCCGCCAGCACTGCCACTCATCCCAACTCCCCGCCAGCACTGCCACTCATCCCAACTCCCCGCCAGCACTGCCAATCATCCCAACTCCCCGCCAGCACTGCCACTCTTCCCAACTCCCCGCCAGCACTGCCACTCATCCTGACTCCCCGCCAGCACTGCCACTCATCCTGACTCCCCGCCAGCACTGCCACTAATCCCGACTCCCCGCCAGCACTGCCACTCATCCCAACTCCCCGCCAGCACTGCCACTCATCCCAACTCCCCGCCAGCACTGCCACTCATCCCAACTCCCGGCCAGCACTGCCACTCATCCCAACTCCCCGCCAGCACTGCCACTCATCTCGACTCCCCGCCAGCACTGCCACTCATCCCGACTCCCGGCCAGCACTGCCACTCACCCCGACTCCCCGCCAGCACTGCCACTCACCCCGACTCCCCGCCAGCACTGCCACTCATCCTGACTCCCCGCCAGCACTGCCACTCATCCTGACTCCCCGCCAGCACTGCCACTCATCCTGACTCCCCGCCAGCACTGCCACTCATCCCGACTCCCCGCCAGCACTGCCACTCATCCCGACTCCCCGCCAGCACTGCCACTCATCCCGACTCCCCGCCAGCACTGCCACTCATCCCTACTCCCCGCCAGCACTGCCACTCATCCCAACTCCCCGCCAGCACTGCCACTCATCCCGACTCCCCGCCAGCACTGCCACTCATCCCTACTCCCCGCCAGCACTGCCATTCATCCCGACTCCCCGCCAGCACTGCCACTCATCTCGACTCCCCGCCAGCACTGCCACTCATCCTGACTCCCCGCCAGCACTGCCACTCATCCTGACTCCCCGCCAGCACTGCCACTAATCCCGACTCCCCGCCAGCACTGCCACTCATCCCAACTCCCCGCCAGCACTGCCACTCATCCCAACTCCCCGCCAGCACTGCCACTCATCCCAACTCCCGGCCAGCACTGCCACTCATCCCGACTTTCCACCAGCACTGCCACTCTTCCCAACTCCCCGCCAGCACTGCCACTCATCCCAACTCCCCGCCAGCACTGCCACTCATCCCAACTCCCCGCCAGCACTGCCAATCATCCCAACTCCCCGCCAGCACTGCCACTCTTCCCAACTCCCCGCCAGCACTGCCACTCATCCTGACTCCCCGCCAGCACTGCCACTCATCCTGACTCCCCGCCAGCACTGCCACTCATCCTGACTCCCCGCCAGCACTGCCACTAATCCCGACTCCCCGCCAGCACTGCCACTAATCCCGACTCCCCGCCAGCACTGCCACTCATCCCAACTCCCCGCCAGCACTGCCACTCATCCTGACTCCCCGCCAGCACTGCCACTCATCCCGACTCCCCGCCAGCACTGCCACTCATCCCAACTCCCCGCCAGCACTGCCACTCATCCCAACTCCCGGCCAGCACTGCCACTCATCCCGACTTTCCACCAGCACTGCCACTCTTCCCAACTCCCCGCCAGCACTGCCACTCATCCCAACTCCCCGCCAGCACTGCCACTCATCCCAACTCCCCGCCAGCACTGCCAATCATCCCAACTCCCCGCCAGCACTGCCACTCATCCCAACTCCCCGCCAGCACTGCCACTCATCCCAACTCCCGGCCAGCACTGCCACTCATCCCGACTTTCCACCAGCACTGCCACTCTTCCCAACTCCCCGCCAGCACTGCCACTCATCCCAACTCCCCGCCAGCACTGCCACTCATCCCAACTCCCCGCCAGCACTGCCAATCATCCCAACTCCCCGCCAGCACTGCCACTCTTCCCAACTCCCCGCCAGCACTGCCACTCATCCTGACTCCCCGCCAGCACTGCCACTCATCCTGACTCCCCGCCAGCACTGCCACTAATCCCGACTCCCCGCCAGCACTGCCACTCATCCCAACTCCCCGCCAGCACTGCCACTCATCCCAACTCCCCGCCAGCACTGCCACTCATCCCAACTCCCCGCCAGCACTGCCACTCATCTCGACTCCCCGCCAGCACTGCCACTCATCCCGACTCCCGGCCAGCACTGCCACTCACCCCGACTCCCCGCCAGCACTGCCACTCACCCCGACTCCCCGCCAGCACTGCCACTCATCCCAACTCCCTGCCAGCACTGCCACTCATCTCGACTCCCCGCCAGCACTGCCACTCATCCCGACTCCCGGCCAGCACTGCCACTCACCCCGACTCCCCGCCCGCACTGCCACTCACCCCGACTCCCCGCCAGCACTGCCACTCATCCTGACTCCCCGCCAGCACTGCCACTCATCCTGACTCCCCGCCAGCACTGCCACTCATCCTGACTCCCCGCCAGCACTGCCACTCATCCCGACTCCCCGCCAGCACTGCCACTCATCCCGACTCCCCGCCAGCACTGCCACTCATCCCTACTCCCCGCCAGCACTGCCACTCATCCCAACTCCCCGCCAGCACTGCCACTCATCCCGACTCCCCGCCAGCACTGCCACTCATCCCTACTCCCCGCCAGCACTGCCATTCATCCCGACTCCCCGCCAGCACTGCCACTCATCTCGACTCCCTGCCAGCACTGCCACTCATCCCGACTCCCCGCCAGCACTGCCACTCTTCCTAACTCCACGCCAGCACTGCCACTTATCCCGACTCCCCGCCAGCACTGCCATTCATCCCGACTCCCCGCCATCACTGCCATTCATCCCGACTCCCCGCCAGCACTGCCACTCATCCTGACTCCCCACCAGCACTGCCACTCATCCCGACTCCCCGCCAGCACTGCCACTCATCCTGACTCCCCGCCAGCACTGCCACTCATCCCGACTCCCCGCCAGCACTGCCACTAATCCCGACTCCCCGCCAGCACTGCCACTCATCCCAACTCCCCGCCAGCACTGCCACTCATCCCAACTCCCCGCCAGCACTGCCACTCATCCCAACTCCCCGCCAGCACTGCCACTCATCCCAACTCCCGGCCAGCACTGCCACTCATCCCGACTTTCCACCAGCACTGCCACTCTTCCCAACTCCCCGCCAGCACTGCCACTCATCCCAACTCCCAGCCAGCACTGCCACTCATCCCAACTCCCCGCCAGCACTGCCAATCATCCCAACTCCCCGCCAGCACTGCCACTCATCCCAACTCCCCGCCAGCACTGCCACTCATCCCAACTCCCCGCCAGCACTGCCACTCATCCCAACTCCCGGCCAGCACTGCCACTCATCCCGACTTTCCACCAGCACTGCCACTCTTCCCAACTCCCCGCCAGCACTGCCACTCATCCCAACTCCCCGCCAGCACTGCCACTCATCCCAACTCCCCGCCAGCACTGCCACTCATCCTGACTCCCCGCCAGCACTGCCACTCATCCTGACTCCCTGCCAGCACTGCCACTAATCCCGACTCCCCGCCAGCACTGCCACTCATCCCAACTCCCCGCCAGCACTGCCACTCATCCCAACTCCCCGCCAGCACTGCCACTCATCCCAACTCCCGGCCAGCACTGCCACTCATCCTGACTCCCCGCCAGCACTGCCACTAATCCCGACTCCCCGCCAGCACTGCCACTCATCCCAACTCCCCGCCAGCACTGCCACTCATCCCAACTCCCCGCCAGCACTGCCACTCATCCCAACTCCCCGCCAGCACTGCCACTCATCCCGACTTTCCACCAGCACTGCCACTCTTCCCAACTCCCCGCCAGCACTGCCACTCATCCCGACTCCCCGCCAGCACTGCCACTCATCCTGACTCCCCGCCAGCACTGCCACTCATCCTGACTCCCCGCCAGCACTGCCACTAATCCCGACTCCCCGCCAGCACTGCCACTCATCCCAACTCCCCGCCAGCACTGCCACTCATCCCAACTCCCCGCCAGCACTGCCACTCATCCCAACTCCCCGCCAGCACTGCCACTCATCCCGACTTTCCACCAGCACTGCCACTCTTCCCAACTCCCCGCCAGCACTGCCACTCATCCCAACTCCCCGCCAGCACTGCCACTCATCCCAACTCCCCGCCAGCACTGCCAATCATCCCAACTCCCCGCCAGCACTGCCACTCATCCCAACTCCCCGCCAGCACTGCCACTCATCCCAACTCCCCGCCAGCACTGCCACTCATCCCAACTCCCCGCCAGCACTGCCACTCATCCCGACTTTCCACCAGCACTGCCACTCTTCCCAACTCCCCGCCAGCACTGCCACTCATCCCAACTCCCCGCCAGCACTGCCACTCATCCCAACTCCCCGCCAGCACTGCCAATCATCCCAACTCCCCGCCAGCACTGCCACTCATCCCAACTCCCCGCCAGCACTGCCACTCATCCCAACTCCCGGCCAGCACTGCCACTCATCCCGACTTTCCACCAGCACTGCCACTCTTCCCAACTCCCCGCCAGCACTGCCACTCATCCCAACTCCCCGCCAGCACTGCCACTCATCCCAACTCCCCGCCAGCACTGCCAATCATCCCAACTCCCCGCCAGCACTGCCACTCATCCCAACTCCCCGCCAGCGCTGCCACTCATCCTGACTCCCCGCCAGCACTGCCACTCATCCTGACTCCCCGCCAGCACTGCCACTCATCCTGACTCCCCGCCAGCACTGCCACTCATCCCAACTCCCCGCCAGCACTGCCACTCATCCCAACTCCCCGCCAGCACTGCCACTCATCCCGACTCCCGGCCAGCACTGCCACTCATCCCGACTCCCCGACTTTCCAGGCAGTATTTAGGCGCTATTTTTAGCGCTAAACCGCCTGAAAAACTCCTCAGTGTGAAAGGGGTCTTAGAGAAAGAACAAGAAAGACAGCAAGAGAGAGGGATGGGGGTAAAAAACAAGAAATTAGGATAGAGAGGGATTAATGGGAAAGACAGGAGAACAAAGAGAGTGAGTGGTACATCCTAAAATGTACCATAAGGGGTTTTAATATGGTACGAGTGGAAGGGACTCAGGGAGCGCTAAATGCCCGCGGGCTTGGGGCGCAAATTACTTGTCTTGCCTTGGGTGCTGAAAACTCACGTTACGAAAATAATTTTACCGTTAGGGGTCCCCGCAACTTGGGAAATTTTATCAAGGGGTCACGGCACTAGAAAGGTTGAGAACCACTGATATGATAAATAAATGCAGAAAAGATAAATGGTTGGCCTGCTACCAACAATACATCCACAAGAGGGAGCTGTTCTGCCGCTGAATATTAGAGAGGATGACATCAGAGTCGGATAAAGGAAGAATAATCTGCAAATTTAGGAATGGATGATCGTGTCGTTACTGTAAATGTTACTATAAAATGATGACGTTTTCTCTTTCAGAGAAGAATATTCATTACAACATGTCTTCTTTTAACGAATCGGTTGGATTGGGGTATTTGAAGACGCATGCCATCGAGTTTGTAAAGTATCCTTTGTGGTTTATCTATATTGTTATTATTATTATGAACTGAAGGTGGTTGAGGAACGAATCAATTGAGTTTCCATGATTTCTTATGGGGAAATTCGCTTTGATATACAAGTGCTTTGGATTACAAGCATGCTTCTGGAAGGAATTATGCTCGCAGTCTGAGGTTTTACTGTACTGCCTTGCTGATTGCCTCCCCTCGTTGCCTGGAATTGCTCTTTAACCACTTGCCCGCCGCCGCACGCTTATTTACGTCGACATATTGGCACGGCCGTGCGAATGGGCATATATATACGTCCCCTTTAATTTGCCGCCGCTCCGTGACCCTGCCGACAGGTCCCGCGGACTCGATGTCCACCGGTGTCCCGCGATCGGGTCACAGAGCTAAAGAACGGGGAGATTCAAGTGCAAACACAACGGGCCAGATTCTTGTAGTTTTCCGTATTTTTGGCGTATCCCATTTACGCTACGCCTCCGCACTTTTTACGGGCAAGTGCTGTATTCTCAAAGCACTTGCTCCGTAATTTGCGGCGGCGTAGCGTAAATGGGCCGGCGTAAGGCCGCGTAATTCAATGTCGGAAGGAGGTGGGCGTGCTGTATTTAAATTAAGAGCGCCCCCGCGCCGAACGAAATGCGCATGCGCCCGCCGTACACGTAGCCCACTGCGCATGCAAATACATTGATTTAGAACGCAACGTAATTAACGCACAGCCCTATTCGCGACAAGTTACGTAAATGTCGGAAACGACGGAAAAACACGACGCTGTACTGACGTCCATACTTAACATGGCGTACGCCGGACCTAAGCAAGGTTACTCCTCATATAGCAGGGGTAACCTTACGCGTACGTAAACTACGACGACGGCGTGCAAATACGTTCGGGAATCGGCGTATCACGCTCATTTGCATATTCGACGCAGAAATCGACGGGAACACCACCTAGCGGCCAGCGTAACATTGCAACTTAGATCCGACGGTGTAAGTGACTTACGCAAGTCGGATGTAAGCAAAATCTATGCGTACATCCGACTTGCGTAATCAGTCGCATGGATACGACGGACCTGAAACAGAGATACGACGGCGTATCTCAGCTAAGAATCTGGCCCAACATCTCCCCGTTCTTCCTAGTGACAGGTCACTGATCGTCTGTTCCCTGTCATCGGGAACAGCGATCAGTGATGTGATGTGATGATGCTTTTAAATGTCCTTATTTCTTCTGAGAAATCCTCACTTCCTGTTCTCCTGTCTGTAACTCCACACAGTAATGCGAGACTTTCTCCCTGGTGTGGAGTGTTGTGCTCACCCGCTCCCTTGGACAACAGGAGAGTCAGGGCGCTCTCTACGTTCCAATTAGAGAAAGGAGCTGTGTGTTAGTGGGCATCCTGACTCTCCTGTAGTCCGAGGGAGGGGACGAGCACGACACTCCACACCAGGGAGAAAGCCTCCCATTACTGTGTGGAGTTACAGACAGAAGAACAGGAAGTGAGGATTTCTCAGAAGAAATAAGGACATTTAAAATCAAAATGGAAGGATGAGGTAAGTGAAGGAGGACTGCACTAAGGTAAAGGAAGATATCTAGGAAAAAAAAAATTGTACCTTTACAACCCCTTTAACCACTTCATCACCCCCTACAGGTTGACCCCTTCACTGCCAGTGTCATTTTTACAGTAATCAAGTGCATTTTTATACCACTTTTCGCTGTAAAAATGACAATAGTCCCAAAATAGTGTTAAAAATGCCCGATGTGTCCGCCATAATGTCGCAGTCACGATAAAAATCGATGATTTACCGCCATTACTAGTAAAAAATTTTTATAAAAATGCCACAAAAACTATTCTCTATTTTTTAAAGGCTATAACTTTTGCGTAAACCAATCAATAGACGCTTATTGCGATTTATTTATTTTTTTACCAAAAATAAGTAGAATCGGCCTAAACTGATGAAAACATTTTTTTTTTTTTTTTATATTGTTGGAGGATATTTATTATAGCAAAAACTTGCTGGCTGCATGGGAGAAGAGGTAAGAAGTCAGCACCCTACGCTTCTCACTTTAATACAAGATGTCATTTCCGATAGCAGAACACACCCCCTCCCCCACGCTTCCGAACTTCCGAACATGTCATTTTGCTTAGGGCCCTTGGGAGGTCAGGATCGGCACTGACCTTAATACTAGGGTTGTCCCGATACCGATACTACCGATACTCCTCCGTGTCCCCCGCCGGTGTTTCCTTCTCTCCTCCGTGTCCCCCGCTGTTTCCTTCTCTCCTCCGTGTCCCCCGCTGTTTCCTTCTCTTCTCCGTGTCCCCTGCTGTTTCCTTCTCTCCTCCGTGTCCCCCGCTGTTTCCTTCTCTCCTCCGTGTCCCCCGCTGTTTCCTTCTCTTCTCCGTGTCCCCCGCTGTTTCCTTCTCTCCTCCGTGTCCCCTGCTGTTTCCTTCTCTCCTCCGTGTCCCCCGCTGTTTCCTTCTCTCCTCCGTGTCCCCCGCTGTTTCCTTCTCTCCTCCGTGTCCCCCGCTGTTTCCTTCTCTTCTCCGTGTCCCCTGCTGTTTCCTTCTCTCCTCCGTGTCCCCCGCTGTTTCCTTCTCTCCTCCGTGTCCCCCGCTGTTTCCTTCTCTCCTCCGTGTCCCCTGCTGTTTCCTTCTCTCCTCCGTGTCCCCCGCTGTTTCCTTCTCTCCTCCGTGTCCCCCGCTGTTTCCTTCTCTCCTCCGTGTCCCCCGCTGTTTCCTTCTCTTCTCCGTGTCCCCTGCTGTTTCCTTCTCTCCTCCGTGTCCCCCGCTGTTTCCTTCTCTCCTCCGTGTCCCCCGCTGTTTCCTTCTCTTCTCCGTGTCCCCTGCTGTTTCCTTCTCTCCTCCGTGTCCCCCGCTGTTTCCTTCTCTCCTCCGTGTCCCCCGCTGTTTCCTTCTCTCCCTCTGTGTCCCCCCACTGTTTCCTTCTCTCCTCCGTGTCCCCCGCTGTTTCCTTCTCTCCTCCGTGTCCCCCGCTGTTTCCTTCTCTCCTCCGTGTCCCCCCGCTGTTTCCTTCTCTCCTCCGTGTCCCCCCGCTGTTTCCTTCTCTCCTCCGTGTCCCCCGCTGTTTCCTTCTCTGCCCCATGCCCACCCCCGCTGTTTCCTTCTCTCCACCGCGCCCCCCGCTGTTTACTTTTCTCCTCCGTGTCCCCCGCTGTTTCCTTCTCTCCTCTGTGCCCCCCGCTGTTTCCTTCTCTGCCCCGTGCCCTCCCCCCCCCCCCGCTGTTTCCTTCTCTCCTCCCTGTCCCCCACTGTTTCCTTCTCTCCACCGCGCCCCCCGCTGTTTACTTTTCTCCTCCGTGTCCCCCGCTGTTTCCTTCTCTCCCCCGTGCCCCCCGCTGTTTCCTTCTCTCCCCCGTGCCCCCCCGCTGTTTCCTTCTCTCCCCCGCGCCCCCCCCCCGCTGTTTCCTTCTCTCCCCCGTGTTTCCCGCTGTTTCCTTCTCTCCCCCGTGTTTCCCGCTGTTTCCTTCTCTCCCCCGTGCCCCCCGCTGTTTCCTTCTCTCCCCCGTGCACCCCGCTATTTCCTTCTCTCCTCCGTGTCCCCCGCTGTTTCCTTCTCTCCCCCGTGTTTCCCGCTGTTTCCTTCTCTCCCCCGTGCACCCCGCTGTTTCCTTCTCTCCCCCGTGCACCCCGCTGTTTCCTTCTCTCCCCCGTGTTTCCCCGCTGTTTCCTTCTCTCCCCCGTGCACCCCGCTATTTCCTTCTCTCCTCCGTGTCCCCCGCTGTTTCCTTCTCTCCCCCGTGCACCCCGCTATTTCCTTCTCTCCTCCGTGTCCCCCGCTGTTTTCTTCTCTCCCCCGTGCACCCCGCTATTTCCTTCTCTCCTCCGTGTCCCCCGCTGTTTTCTTCTCTCCCCCGTGCACCCCGCTATTTCCTTCTCTCCTCCGTGTCCCCCCCTGTTTCCTTCTCTCCTCCGTGTCCCCCGCTGTTTTCTTCTCTCCCCGTGCACCCCGCTATTTCCTTCTCTCCTCCGTGTCCCCCGCTGTTTTCTTCTCTCCCCCGTGCACCCCGCTATTTCCTTCTCTCCTCCGTGTCCCCCGCTGTTTTCTTCTCTCCCCCGTGCACCCCGCTATTTCCTTCTCTCCTCCGTGTCCCCCGCTGTTTCCTTCTCTCCTCCGTGTCCCCCGCTGTTTTCTTCTCTCCCCCGTGCACCCCGCTATTTCCTTCTCTCCTCCGTGTCCCCCGCTGTTTTCTTCTCTCCCCCGTGCACCCCGCTATTTCCTTCTCTCCTCCGTGTCCCCCGCTGTTTTCTTCTCTCCCCCGTGCACCCCTGCTGTTTCCTTCTCTCCTCCGTGTCCCCCGCTGTTTCCTTCTCTCCTCCGTGTCCCCCGCTGTTTCCTTCTCTTCTCCGTGTCCCCTGCTGTTTCCTTCTCTCCTCCGTGTCCCCCGCTGTTTCCTTCTCTACTCTGTGTCCCCCCACTGTTTCCTTCTCTCCTCCGTGTCCCCCGCTGTTTTCTTCTCTCCTCCGTGTCCCCCGCTGTTTCCTTCTCTCCTCCGTGTCCCCCCCTGTTTCCTTCTCTCCTCCGTGTCCCCCGCTGTTTCCTTCTCTCCTCCGTGTCCCCCGCTGTTTCCTTCTCTGCCCCATGCCCACCCCCGCTGTTTCCTTCTCTCCACCGCGCCCCCCGCTGTTTACTTTTCTCCTCCGTGTCCCCCGCTGTTTCCTTCTCTCCTCTGTGCCCCCCGCTGTTTCCTTCTCTGCCCCGTGCCCTCCCCCCCCCCCCCCGCTGTTTCCTTCTCTCCTCCCTGTCCCCCACTGTTTCCTTCTCTCCACCGCGCCCCCCGCTGTTTACTTTTCTCCTCCGTGTCCCCCGCTGTTTCCTTCTCTCCCCCGTGCCCCCCGCTGTTTCCTTCTCTCCCCCGTGCCCCCCCGCTGTTTCCTTCTCTCCCCCGCGCCCCCCCCCCCGCTGTTTCCTTCTCTCCCCCGTGTTTCCCGCTGTTTCCTTCTCTCCCCCGTGTTTCCCGCTGTTTCCTTCTCTCCCCCGTGCCCCCCGCTGTTTCCTTCTCTCCCCCGTGCACCCCGCTATTTCCTTCTCTCCTCCGTGTCCCCCGCTGTTTCCTTCTCTCCCCCGTGTTTCCCGCTGTTTCCTTCTCTCCCCCGTGCACCCCGCTGTTTCCTTCTCTCCCCCGTGCACCCCGCTATTTCCTTCTCTCCTCCGTGTCCCCCGCTGTTTCCTTCTCTCCCCCGTGCACCCCGCTATTTCCTTCTCTCCTCCGTGTCCCCCGCTGTTTTCTTCTCTCCCCCGTGCACCCCGCTATTTCCTTCTCTCCTCCGTGTCCCCCGCTGTTTTCTTCTCTCCCCCGTGCACCCCGCTATTTCCTTCTCTCCTCCGTGTCCCCCCCTGTTTCCTTCTCTCCTCCGTGTCCCCCGCTGTTTTCTTCTCTCCCCGTGCACCCCGCTATTTCCTTCTCTCCTCCGTGTCCCCCGCTGTTTTCTTCTCTCCCCCGTGCACCCCGCTATTTCCTTCTCTCCTCCGTGTCCCCCGCTGTTTTCTTCTCTCCCCCGTGCACCCCGCTATTTCCTTCTCTCCTCCGTGTCCCCCGCTGTTTCCTTCTCTCCTCCGTGTCCCCCGCTGTTTTCTTCTCTCCCCCGTGCACCCCGCTATTTCCTTCTCTCCTCCGTGTCCCCCGCTGTTTTCTTCTCTCCCCCGTGCACCCCGCTATTTCCTTCTCTCCTCCGTGTCCCCCGCTGTTTTCTTCTCTCCCCCGTGCACCCCGCTGTTTCCTTCTCTCCTCCGTGTCCCCCGCTGTTTTCTTCTCTCCCCCGTGCACCCCGCTATTTCCTTCTCTCCTCCGTGTCCCCCGCTGTTTTCTTCTCTCCCCCGTGCACCCCGCTATTTCCTTCTCTCCTCCGTGTCCCCCGCTGTTTCCTTCTCTCCTCCGTGTCCCCCGCTGTTTCCTTCTCTCCTCCGTGTGCCCCTGGAACTGTCAGGATGGAGAGCGGCGGTAGGAGCTGGTAAACCCGGCTCCTTACTGTTCCGAATGGACAGAGTCAGCGATGACTGACTGTCCATTCACAGAACTGAAACATCGTAAACTGTGATTACAAATGTTTCAGTTTATGAATGAAGAGAAGACGTTGTCCTCTCTCCATTCATTTTCAGTGCAGCTGAGGCTGCTGAGAAAGGGACGGGGGAATCTGTGTCCTTAGTACCTTTCTCTGTCTCAAAGGGGAGATGTCAGAGGTCTGTTAAGACCCCTGATATCTCACCAAACCCCCCCCCCCCCCCCAACAGGGCTGATAAAAAATAAAATTAAAATTGCAATAAATAATTAAAAAAATAAAATGTAAATGGTAATAAAAAAAATTAAAACACACTGACAATCCACTAAAGTATCGGTATTCGGTATCGGTGAGTACTTGAAAAAAAGTATCAGAACTTGTACTCAGTCCTAAAAAAGTGATATCGGGACAACCCTACTCACAACCTTCGATGAATGTAGACCAGGGATCCTCAAACGACGGCCCTCCAGCTGTTGTAGAACTACACATCCCATGAGGCATTGTAACACACTGACCTTTACAGACATGACTAGGCATGATGTGTAGTTCCTGAACAACTGGAGGGCCGTAGTTTGAAGACCCATGATGTAGACCATAGATCTCTCTCTCTCTCTCTCTGTATATATATATGTGTGTGTTTGTATGTTTCTCGGTATCTTTCCTGAACTCGGCGCCCAGCTACAACAAACGTCAGATGAGTCGGATTTACCCCAAGGGGGGGCGAGTGGATTCCAGTAATTACATGCCGCAGATTTTCTGGAACGCCGGCTGCCAGATGGTCTCCCTGAACTATCAGACCCCAGGTAGGCTGCGACGGCCAGTCAAGCCGAATGCCAAGAAAGCCTCGCGCTCTCGCTAACTTGGTGAACAGATGCCGCCGAGCCGCCTCTGGCATTCCATCCAGAAAACTGGAACGCGGCTAAATGATATTAAGATGTTTACTGACAAATGAGAAGGAGTCGATGGGCGAGGGGCCTGGTTATAAATAGACGGGCGGCGTGCGCCGCATTTTAATTGGTAACTTTACCGATGACCCGACATTAACGCGCACGGCGCAGGGTGAAATCTATTCATTGTAATATAATCTGCCGCTTTCACCCGTGGAAGTCCCCAAACCGACAAGGTGCCAGGGGTTCAATAAAGATCTGCAGAGGGTTAATGCCACTTTAAGTGCCCGCTAACGCTCCTCCCATTGTTTGTAAAGCTCCTCCCACTATTCAAATTTTTATATATTTTTCTATCTCATTACCATTTGTAACTCCAATGTTTGCAACTAACTCAGGGGCCTATTTAACAAAAAATTATTGTGCTATGGTCTCAGGATTCGCAGTCGTAAATAATCTCCGCAATGGGGCAAAATCGAATGTTCTCAGGCTATGGCCTCTGCAGATTGAAAGTGTAAATGCAAAAAATAACACATTTTGGCCACTAGATGGAAGTGAAGAGCATCGTTTTTTTTTAAAAAATGTTCCGCAGCTCCATCTAGTGGCCATAATGTGGTATTTATTTCTGGTTGAGGTATTTCTGAAAAATACTGCATTTTGGCCACTAGATGGAGCTGCAGATCATAGGAAATGAGTGTGCTCTTTACCTCCATCTAGCGGCCATATTGCTTATTTCCTGTGATCGTCAGCTCCATCTAGTGACCATTCTGCTTTTTTGCTATGATCGTCAGCTCCATCTAGTGGCCATATTGCTTATTTCCCTTGATCGTCCGCTCCATCTAGTGGCCATGTTGCCTATATCCTATGATCATCAGCTCCATCTATTGGCCATATTGCTTATTTGCTATGTTCGCCAGCTCCATGTAGTGGCTCTATTGCCTTTTTTCCCCTATGATTGTCAGCTCCATCTAGTGGTCATATTGCTTATTTCCTATGATTGTCAACTCCATCTAGTGGCCATAAAGCGGTGGTGTATTCCTGATTGAGGTATTTTAGGAAAATGTCACATTTACCACTAGATAAATGCGAGGAGCATACTCATTTCTTATGAGCCTCTGTTCCATCTAGTGCCCATACTGCTATATTTTGCCGAAATACCTCAATCAGGAAAATCGCACATTATGGCCATTAGATGGAGCCGATAATCATAGAAAATAAATATATTAGACAAAATACAGGGATAATTTGTGACAGCTGGCAAAAGCTTGTGAGCTGGACGAGCTGTCACTTGTAAACACAGAAGCCAGACATGTGTCTACAAGTGAGGCCGCGTACACAGGACAGGTTTTCTCGGAAGAATTCAGCAAGAAACTCGACGGGAGACGTATTCTGCCGAGAAAACCGGTCGTGTGTACACTTTTCGCCGAGAAAACTGTCGAGGAACTCGTCGAGCCAAAAAGAGAGCATGTTCTCTATTTCCTCAAAGGGCAATGGGAAAATTTGGCTCGACGAGTTTTTTGACAGCCGAACAAGGAACTCGACGGGGAAAACGATGTGTTTCGCCGGTTGAGTTTCTCGGTCGTGTGTTTGCGGCCTGAGAGTGGTGAGTAGCGGAAGGCCTGAGCCAAAGGTGGTGGAACTGAGTTCCACCAAGTTCCAGCAAAAAAAAACCCTGGTTAGGGGGGTGTCCTGGGCCTGCAGGTGGGACAGCAGAGGCCAGGAAATATGATGGGAGATGTTCATGATGAGAGATGTTCACATTACTGAAGGTCCATAAAAGCCATTGGCTGAAAAGCTGCCCAAATACTTCCACCTAACAGTTGATGCCACGTACACACGATCGGTCCATCTGATGAAAACGGTCCGACGGACCGTTTTCATCGGTTCACCGCTGAAGCGGTCTGATGTGCGTACACACCATCAGTTCAAAAACCGATCGAGTCCAATGTGGTGACGTAGAACACAACGACGTGCTGAAAAAACGAAGTTCAATGCTTCCAAGCATGCGTCGACTTGATTCTGAGCATGTGCGGGTTTTGAACTGATGCTTTTGCATACTAACCATCGGTTTTGACGGATGGTCAGGCATCCATCAATCCGATTTTAAAGCAAGTTTTAATACTTTGGACTGAAGGACAAAAGACTGATGGGCCGTACACACGATCGGTTTGGACCGATGAAACTGAACTTCAGTCCGTTTTCATCAGTTTGGACCGATCGTGTGTACGCGACCTAACAGTTGCCCTTTCAGATTTACATGCACTCCCAGCTCTTGTAGTAGCCACGAGTGTGTCACATGACATATGTTGGCGACAACAAAAGGGTTAAGTACCATCATCATTGCACTGGCAGGACCTACATTTTTTTTCCGCAAATACATATCCTAAAAGTGTATATTTGCCCAGGATTGGCCTAGGATTGGGCTCTAAACCTACCCCACCCAGCTCCCCGCCCCCCACATGTACAGAGCAGGGGATAGTTGTCCTATGGGGAATGTTAGATCTAGTCTACATACCCACGAGTTAGGTTTGGCAGTGCTGTGGAGGGCGGGGTGAGGACTGAACATGAACAAAGAAACCCGATCAGTATAATATGAGCATTTTATTTTTCCAAATCTTCACAAAAATACCTTCCCAGCCAATGGCAAATCAAATACAATGTAGTTTGATGTTTTATTTTGGCCTTATCTATCTCCTAACCTGCCTCTGCTCTGAATTGTTACTCTTTGTATGACAATTAGTGGGGGTACATGATGGGGTCTGTTGGTGTACCCAAACATTGACCAGTGTCCGCACCCATTACAGTCCCCAGAAATTCAGCAAAAGCTGATGCACCCAATTGGATAAACGTTGTGGAATTCCAGGTTATTGTACTGTCCACTCTCTGTATTGTTAAATAAAGCTGCTTTTGAACTCTGTAGCAAATTTTTTAATTCATTTTGTCTTCTGACAGATTTAGCGATGCAGCTGAACCAAGGCAAATTTGAATACAACGGATCTTGTGGGTAAGCAGTACTCGTTGAGCTGGCTTGTTTGCCTTTTTGTGTATGACATCTGTTTATGAATGTTTTTAGCAGATGCAGAATAGTGGTGAACTTGGATTCCGTCCAAAAATGTGTTAATCCAACCTGGAAGTTGGATGTCATTGTTGGGCCAATGAGTTTCGGGTGGGAGATTCTCAGCCTACAACTGCATGTATACAAAAGGGTCAGGAATGTTTTTGAGATTATTGACCTAATTTGGACAAATGACCGAAGTAGATCAGTATCATGGCCATTTAAGGTCTAAGATGTCATGAGTATCTTCCCCATTCTATGTCTACATTAAGCTCTGAGGTAGGTACCGCCCCACTCACAGCTAATTGGCTTAGTAATTACAGCCAACTTCTGGGTGCAGACCAAACTCAAGCCCATTTATAGGTCAATGACCAAACTTGGCCTTAAGGCCATATTAGGTCAATGATGTAACGAGCATTAACCTAATATGGACACATGCCCATATTAGATCAATGTCATTGGCCTAATATGGCCATGTGGCTTTATAAAGTCTACAATGTCACTAGTATTCCCCTAATTCCTTTCTATACATGCAACTGTGAGTTGAGGAATCTCCCACCCACAGCTTATTGTGTCAGGTCACCTGTGGCCAGGTGACAAATGCACCCTGATGGAGTCAGGGGTGCACCGCAAGGTAGTGAACCCAATAGCAGACTGCTGCAGATGGACAGGAAACGTGAGCCCAAGATTCCCCAGGGCGCGGAGTCTAAGGTCCAGCAGGCGTTCACCAGAACCTCTAGGATGAGGATGGCGTTCGCTGCAACTGAACCCAGGTCGCGGCCCTTGGGGTCCCCCAGGTCATGCTTCGTAGGGAGAGAGGGGAAGCAGACACTGAAGAAACAAGGGATGGTGATGGGTAAGCCAAGGTCGGGGCAACAGGCAGACAAGGGTAACCAAGAGGTCAGGGTCACAGGCAAACAGGAGTAGTCTGAGACAGCCAAAATTGGTACACAGAAATGTAAACCTAGCACACTGCATACAGGAACTTAAGCCAACAACAAAGTTGAACAGCAAAGCAGACCTGCAGTGCAACAGTTAATATAGACTTCCTGGGATGGCCTGGGGTGGGGCTATACAGGAAGGAGAGATGATAAAAAGGCACCCAGAAGAGAGTCAGGCCTCTAATGGACACATGAGGAGAAGGTAAGCTGCCAGACATTATTGCATGTCCATGACATATTGGCGTAGTTATTACAGGCAACGCCTGGGTTTAGATCCAACCCATGGCAATTCCTAAGTCAATATCACTGACCAAATATGACCTTAAGGTCATATAAGGTCTATGATGTGATGAGCAATAACCTAATATGGACATGTTGCCATATTACTACAGTATAATTGGCCTAATATGACCATGTGGCTATATAAGGTCTATAATGCCATGAATGACCCCCTTATCCTTTATATACATGCAACTGTGGTGGAGAATCTCCAACCCACAGCTCATTGGTGTAGCAATGACAGCCAACTTTGGGTTCTGACCACATGCATGCCCTCTAAGTCAATGTCATTGACCTAACATAGCCATACGGCCATATAAGATCAATAATGCAATGAGCATTGACCTTATATGGCCACATTAGGTCAGTGTCATTGCCTCAATATGGCCATTTGACCATAAAAGGTCTATGATGTCATGAGAATCCCACCATCCTTTGTCTACATGGAGTTCTGGGTGGGGAATCTCCCACCCATAGTTTGTTGGCGTAATGACAGCCAATTTCTGGGTTCAGACCAAACCTATGCTTTCTCATAAGTCAATGTCGTTAGGCCATATTTGGTCCATGACGTAATGATCAATACCCTAAAATGGGCAGATGACCAATTTAGATCAATGTCAATGCCATATAAGATCTATGATATCATGATGAATCCCTCCATGCTTTGTATGCCTGCAGTTGGGGGAGGAGAATCTCCCACCCGCCACTCTTTGGCCCAATAATGATAACTTCCGGGTTTCGACTGAACCCAACCTCATTCCTAGTGAGGAACCCAGTGTTTAAATGTGGAACTGGATTTATAGGGCAGCCCATTTACTGCCCACAATAGCCCCTACATTGATTTAAATATTGCCCTGAAATACATGTAGACGAGGCGTCATGATTAAATGTTT